>OZ024909.1:29510385-30110385 GCA_964017125.1 Flabesymbios commensalis | reverse complement strand
ATTAAAACTCGAATCTCAAGATCCGGTGACGAATCTTAGAATATTGAAATTATACCACAGCCTCTGATTGGTTTAACAAAATGGCCGACATTGGCACCGCCATTTTGTTTTACAAATGGCCGACATAGGGGCCGGCCATTTGCATACAGAAAATGGAGGCCCCCATGTCGGCCATTTTTAGGAGCATAATGGCTTCACCCATATCGGCCATTTTATTTGAACAACACATGACCACACATTCACTTCCTGTAATGGCCACCCCTTTTTGTAAACAACCAATTATAAAAATCAATTTAGACTTCCTTACAACCTTTTTTCGACAGAAGTAGAAAAATTTAAATTGGTTATTGAGAGTGAAATGTTTTTGCACTATATCGATGTTTGTCTTCACTGGTTGTACACGCTGACATCACTTCCAAGAGCCATTGAGAGAGTGACACATCCACTGGATGTAAACATGCACTGTTCTCAGACCGGAAAAACAGGAAACAGTGGTGAAGCAGTCAGTTCGTAAAATGGGAAACAGTGGTGAAAAGGTTAAGCACCATGGCACATTTAGGCACATCTTTAATAAAATTAGCTAAAAAAGTTATTGGGTAAAAAAAGGATGTCAAGTTGATTTTTTTTTTAGTATAATTCTAGACATGTCTGTAGTATATTTTGATGCAAGACAGCCCGCCACTGCCCAATTTCTGGGCAGAACCCTGATCTTGAATTGATCTGCTGCAAAGGGTGCCTTGAAAAGGCTAGAAATGCTATCGCAATGTAAAATGACAAGAATGCATGGTAACTGTGGTATCTGTGAAGTAAATGTGACTATTTTTTATTCATTTGAAGCTGGAATGGCTAACGCAATATCCAGCCCCAAATGACGAAAAATAATTATATTTATGAAAAAATATACATCTTCAAAATGTTATTATTAGATTAACTAAACATCTACCACAAGATATTTTAGCAATTCAAGGTCAATTTATTTGGGCCGACATTTGCTTGGAAACGCATATATATATATACGCTCCGGGCAGCATAAGGGTTAAACTCTCAAAGCGAGGACTTCAGAGACCCGTCCTATTTTCAGTCTGGACGTAGAAAAATATCACCAGATTCTACCAAATTGCATTGTGGGAGGACCTCAGACCCCGTTCTGGTCCAACAATTTATAAGTAAATTTGGACTTGTCTCAAAGGATGATTTTGTAATGTTTTTTTTTTTTGCAGAACCAGAAGAAGATGAGAAAACAGAAGAGCCTGCTATAGAGGAAAAAGTTGTGGAAGAAGAAAAGGTAGAGGTTGAAGACAGTTCCCCTCCAAAAAAGATGAAGGTTGACCCAGAAAATGAAGGAACTAGGAAACGATTGACCAGAACAGCTATGGAGAAAATTAGAAAGAACAGGAGGCAGGACACAAGTTCCAGCGAGAGTGAAGACGATACATCAGAACGGAAAAAGAGGAAAAAAGAAAATTCTCATCGTAGAAAACCATCTAAACATGTGAGCAGCTCTTCATCTTCAACATCTTCATCTTCTGAAGACAGTGGTTCTGCTACGCAGCAGTCCAGCAGCTCAGAAGAGGAAGTCAAGATGGAGAAAAGAAGACATCAAGCCACAGAAAAAGAAGTAGAAAAACCCAGAATTCAGAAAGAAGAACCTGCAGTGGCGGAAGATAATTCTAATGGAAAAGACGAGCCTACAAGCTCACCTGAAAGAATAGTGGCCGATAAAGATGACTCAGACCGTGATGAAGATATGAAAGAACCTGATACAACTGTAGATAAGAAGGTAGAGGAAAATGAACAGACACCAAAAGAAGAAAGTGAGAAAAGCCCAGAGATTGTGGCAATGGAAACCAAGGAACATGAGACTGAAGGTACTGAAATCCTATATTCAGTTTTATGGTTATAAATCAGTAACATGGAAAGGCTTTCTCTCTAAAACCTTACTTTATTTTTGCGGGATTTTCAACCCGCTTTTTTTGCACACAGAAAACAATACATGGCCTAGCAATACAATACTGCTCTGCAAAGCCAATATGTGGTATCTGCTAATAGACACTGCCTCTTTGTCCTGCACAACATAAGAGGACGGCAGACAAACAAATACAATAGCATGTAGAAGTGTCATTTAATATACCTGGTACAACAGATCTATATATTGTACCATGTATGATAAATTAGGCTTTATTGATTATCATATTTTCTCCTTATTAATATCTTTAAAATATTTTATGATTTGACACTGACCATTATCTTTTCTAATGTGTCCTCTTATGCACATACACTAGTTCCGCATAGTTTAGTAGGATAATCTGGTTGAATAAAGGTTTTTGTTAACAGTCAGTTTATCTCATCTTTTTCATGTGGTAGGATATAACTGATTTCTGTTTATTCAGATAAAAATATGCCATCATCAGAAACGTTGCCGACTGAAGTTACATCACCACAAGTAACCGCACCAAAAGAAACAATACCAGAAGTTAAGGAACCAGAAGTGATACAAGAAATTAAATCTCATTCAAGATCAAGATCTAGGTAAAACAAATGACTGTGTATTTTTTTCTTAGACACACGTAGGCGTGGCATTTGTTCATTTTAATGCATCTACCATTAACCCTTCTGCTGCTGAATTGTTTTCTTCTATTTTTCATTTATTGAAAGCTGGAATTGCTAACGCAGTGCTATACCAGTGACGTACCTACATCAAATTTGAGGATGGTTGACCATCACTTTTTAACCCCTTCACTTCCAGGCCGAAGTGCATGCCAGGATCCAGGGATCTTGGGTGTAACCATAGTAAATTCGACGGAAATTTCCCTCATGTATGGTTACGTAACATGACAAATGACGACGGAAATTTCCGTCATGTATGGTAGTGAAGGGGTTAAAGGTCACAGCTCTGTGTGAGCAAAAAAAAATTGTCATCATAATATCCCAACTCTGCTATTTGTATGGTGCTCATGTTCATTCCAGTGATAGACCTTAAATACAAGTTATAGAATTTTTATGTCAGGCTCTTAGATGTGTGATCTGACCTATTTTATCAGGTGACAGAGATCGACAGAGGGAAACTTCATTATCATGATACCTGCTTTTACAATTTGTATTGCTCTCTAATTTCATAACCATGATGTACTTTACAAAACTAGTTCAAGTTCAAACATGTGTGAGCTTGACCTATTTCCCAAGATATGATCATGATATCTCCACAACTACAAATTATATTCCTTTGAAGTTTTATATCTGTACGAATCAAGTTCATAAAAGTACAGACCAGATATCACACATTGTCCAATCATCAGTGGTCGAGAGGCCTGGCCTTGAACGTGAAAATATATTGTCACCATGCTACTGTCATCAAATCTCTACGATGCTGTGTCTATTATTGAGACTGACTATGGATTCATCTTGTGAAATTTGCAGCATCGCTTACTTCACCAGTACAAGAGAGGGACATGGCGCAATGTTTAGAGTGTGGCGCTCTGCCGATGTCGCTGCCTGCCGTGCGGTTTGGAATCCCGCTTGGTGCAGGATTTTCAGAGAAATATCATGTTTCTCCCCTCTCAATCTTGGGGCATTGTTAAAGGGACCCCTTGGGATGAGACATTTTCAATGTTGTCAATTTTGAAAATTTAATTTATATGAGGCTATATAGCCTACTGATCTTAACTGAAAATACGAAAAAGTCAAGAAACAATTTTAAAGCACTGAAAAAGAGTGAAATAGTTGTATTTCCAGTTCATATATTGCCATGTAAACAAAACAAGTCAGCAATATTCAGCACTTTAGATCACATATTCCCACGCATTAGACGGTAAGATCAAACCAGTCCCCGCTAATTGGTGTCTCATAGTCAGGACACGGGAGGACACGCCTGCAGAACTGATTGTCTACCCAACGCTGGGCCGATGCCATCAGCATGTGGCCCAATGCTGTGAAAACATTCAATCGTCCTTCAGGTATACAAATAGTTTGTTTGGGTTTCTTCTGGTTTCATAGAAATGTTGATTAAAAATATTTGTAAAAATATACAAATTCTGAAAAAAATAAAAACATAATCCGTGGGATACACTACTTCAGTACGGAACTAAAAACGAAAATTGATGTCATCCCAAGGGGCTGCTTTAAGATGTTGTGTCCTTGGGCAAGGCACTTCACCCTCAAATGCTTCACTTGACTCAGGTGAAAATGAGTACCTGGTAGGACAGAGATGGCAATGTGTACGACAAGTTCAATGCGCCGAAACGGCTGCAGAACTGTATGCTCTCCGTGGAGTTGAAAAGCCACACGAAGGAACAGGTCCAGTGACCAGGGGGTAAAATGTAAAGTCGGATGATAGGTCTTCAGACTTGATATCAGACTATAAACCTGCACCTTTACCTTTACAACTGCATCCCAGTAAGCATGAGGCATTGGCCCAGTGTTGGGCTATTGCTGGCCCGCCGTCTACGACGTCGAGCCAACATTAGCCCAACACAGGGCCAATGCCTCATGTCTGCCGGGATGAGGCAGGAATTCTTTCGGTTGCGATCGCTTACATACTGGAGCCACGACACAGACATTATCAATAAGATATGTTAACCCTTTCACCGCTAGGCACGACTTTTAGATTGTTTTATTTGCCGCAAATCATGGATATTGGGAATGAAATGAGTGTTTAAACATAAGGATTAGTGAATGTTTCGTCTCAAATTAAACAAATATAGGTAATTTTCAATCACAGTGTCAAAGTAGGGGGGGGGGGGGGTTCTGTTCCCCGAACACTTCAAAATAATAGTTTCATTATCGTTTTTTTGTCTTCTATTACTACCCCAATACCACTTTGGTTCCAGTCCAAAGATGAACTGATTTGCTACAGTTACACCTAACCCAATTTTTAGGCCACTGCTGGCGAAATTACCATTTATTCTAACAGTAACACTAATGTTTAACAAAATAAAATCTGTATAATTTCTAGGTCTCTAGCAGCAGAATGCATGTATTTTATTTGTGGTTGCAGCTCACAGTCACCAACACCAATTAGAAAGAGGGACAGTTCTGATTCCAGTTCCAGATCTAGATCACCAAAAAGACCTTCTCGCAGCAGCCGTCATAGGTCATCAAGTTCATCATCAAGTAGAAGTCGATCAGCATCATCTGATTCAAACTCTAGTAACAGCAGCCGTTCAGACAGTGAAGAGAGATCAAAGAAATCTATTAAGAAGACTGAACAAGCAGAGACAGCTATAAGCAGATCACGAGAGAGATCGGAGAGTCCTTTTCCTGCCAAATCAAACACAAACATGGACACCTCACCTCCACAGGTAAACAATTCTGTTTTAATTTTGGGCTGGCGTCATAGACGATGACCCAACATTAAAGCATTGTTTAAATCATTTAGATTGTTGTGTAGTCTGTATGTATTCAACGTTCGGCCTGGTCGTGATATTTTTTACCTTCAGCCCTTTAGCACCAGAAAGGGTATTGTTGTCCTCAACACACCACGCCACCTCATTTTCTACAAATAGTTTTTCTGTCAATATGACATATTATTGTATATTACTACCGGGTATGTTACATACATGTCTGAGGAATTTTACTCATGTGTGACTCTCAGACGACCTTTGGTCAATATTTGGATCACAGCATTTTGCTGTTATATCCAGATGCATCTCATGAAAATACTGGTCTATTTAACCCTTTCATGGTCATAATGTTTAATACTGACTGCATAATCAGGTCATTAATTAACCCTTTCCATGTCTTTCCCGGACCGTGTCCGGGAATTTTAATACTGATTACAATGCCAATCCCGGACCGCGTCCGGGCTAGTTTACAGTTAATTCACTGCATGCTGAACAGTCGCCAAGTGTGGCCTGATGCATCCAGCGTACTTCAAAACATTATAAGCATGTACTACAGTGCATTCTGGTGACTGTTTGGCGGGTACCGACCGCTGCTACGTTCTGGTTTGGCCGTGCATGGGCATTTTGTTGGGTTGATTCACAAAACAGTGGCGGTGTTGATGTTTTGGCGTGAATTAAAACAGTTCGCCTGCATACAATCACAATGCCATAGAAAACTAAGTGAGAAACAGCTCAACAGTGTATGTAGGCCTACTCTTATTCATATAGCGGGTATAGTATGTCAATTTATCCATTCTCTGCAGCAAACACAAGACTTTCAACAGATGCTGGTTTAATGTTGGCCCAACGTCTGCGACGTTGCACCAACATTAACCAAGCATTGGTGCAAATTACGGATGTGTTTGTTGCGTGTCTCGTCGTTATCTGATGTCTGCTATAGGGCTATATTTAGGCCTATATGGGTCACGTCGTACTGTTTCTGGTTGACGTGTATTTTTTACCTCAATGCGAGAAACCGATCTTATCAGTTTGCAGCTTCATTAGTCAGCATTATTCAGCGTCTGTCTCACTGGCGTGACCTCTTGTTCTGAATATGTGTTATGCAACGACTATGCCTTTCGGAATCTCCTCGTTATTACCCTAAGACTACTTGAAACACCTTCTGAAATAGTGCTTGACCCTGAATGATCCAACTACAGTCATATATTTCACTTAGCTCACTCATAAATAAAGCTGGAAGGCATACAACTGTATTTTATGTATTTTTTATCAAGTTAGACCTTTATATGACCTTGATATGACCTTGGAATGACCTTTGCACATCACCTCAGTATAGTGGAACTCCAAACTGTGTTACCCTTTCCACACAGTCATATGTAAATTTGCTGCAATTCAAGGCATAGTTCCACACTACTATATTTGATCACTTTTGGCATTTAATTTTAGTCCTGGAGAAGGGAGAATTGAATAATGAATTTATCCGAAGGTAAAAATAAAGGAAATCCGAAGGGGCTATCACTACTCTAGTACTCCTCGGGTACCTTAAAACTACTTGAAACACCTTCTGAAATGGTGCTTGACACTGAATGATCCAACTACAGTCATATATAACACTTAGCTCACGCATAAATCAATTTCGAAGGCATACAATGACAATTGTTGTATTTTTTATCGAGATTCACCTTTATATGACCTTGACATGACCTCGGCATGACCTTTGCGTTCAACCCCAGTAAAGTGCAACCCCGACCCGTCCCTCCATACATTGCCAGTTACAAATATGGGAGTTCACTATGAATGATGTTCTGTAGGCCTACAGATGAATCTTAATTAGTTTTTTTTAGCCAAAATAACCATTATGCTAGAGTAATTAGGCATTGTAGAAATTGGCAGGGGCTGAATTATTGGGCATGGAGAGGGTTAAGGTAATCAGGTCAGTGCCCAGGTCCTAATTATTGGAGGAAATTTAATAATTTTTGGGTTTCTGAACATTATTTGACTTTTTGGGAGTATGGTCAAAGATATCGACATGGAACTTCACACAGGTAATCACCAAAGATAGGCGGAAAAAAATTGCTTAAATTTGCATATTGCAGAAATTATGCAAATGAGGCACATTATGTACTCGGTAATATTGGAAGAAATTTTGTTTCTGGGGGTATAATTAGCTATATATCATGTATATAGATGATCAAACATGGGGAGACAAATTAAATGTGCTTTTTAAATTATGCATATTCCATAAATTATGCAAATAAACAGTAATATACCACTACAATGATATCTAATTAATATGTTGATCTTCCAAATTTTGGGGTATTCCTTTATCTTATTCAAGCTTTAGGGCTATGGTATGGATGGAGATATTGACATGAAACTAAACACAGGTAATCACCAAAGATATGCGGAAAAATAGTGAATAAATTATGGATATTGCATAAATTATGCAAATGAGGCACATTATGAAATCTGTAGTATTGGAATTTTTTTGATAAATTTAGGTTTCTAAGCCTAATGGTATAATTGGCTGACATCATGTATAATCATGTTAACATCGATTGTAGGCCAAGATGCTCAAACATAAGAGCTAAGAGATGTGCAATTATTTAAATATGGAAAGGCCATACATTATGCAAATGAGCAGTTATATAACACTAGGGTCTAGGCCTACAGTTATATTTTGATTTTCAAAATTTCGGGGTATATCGCATGCAATTTTAAGTATGGAGATAATTAATGTAATAATTAAATCTTCATCCGAATCGATGTCAGTGACAGGGTCGGACTAGACTACTGTCACTAGACTACTGACACTGAGCCTACTGAGACTGGGCCTATCATCAAGTGTCAGTTTTCAGGTTTTGCGGACCATTCCGATCCGCCGCGGCCCCCTATTATCGCTCGCCGAGTGACTGGCCAGTAGACTAAAGCCTTCAATTTCCAATGAGTCGGATGCCGAATCCAGTTCATTAAACCAAACGAACAAAAACACAAGACAAGCAGACGAAAACAGCGACTATAGCAGACGACAACAACCTGACAACTGTCAAACAAGCGAGCGCGACTCCAGTCTCTTGTGCCGTCAAATCTGCGGACATGTTGAATCTCTGCGAAACGCAGTTGAATTTGTGGGCGCCAAAATAATACCTGCGCATCTATTAAATCCCACTTTTTTGTATAATAAAGAAAAATGATGTAGCTATGTGTTCTGACAATTTGTTTAGGAATAGGAAAAAGATTAATAGCAAAATTAATCAAATGAAGTCAAAGCCTGAGCCGAGGTCAGGTTAAAAATTCGTGTCACATGTGTATGGGCGATAATCGCCCGCAAAATTTGATTTTTTCAGGGGCTTTGTGAAGTTTGTCAATATAGGCTAGTCTACCTTTTATAACAAAAGTGATATAATATATCAGAAATACAAAATTAAATTATGATTAGTCTATAGATCTACGTTTTATTTCTATTATTGAAATATTCCACAAAAACACGACGTGATAAAATTGTTTCGCTTTCAACCAGCGTATATTGCGTCCGCATCGCACTCAGTTTGTCACAAAAAGTCAACAAAAAATTTCACATAATTTCCACAACGGAATAACGTCAAAATAGGGTAGAAGTCTGTGAAAAAGTGCAATGTTATGAAAAAACTAACGGAGCAGGATGTTTATATTAAACATGAAGCTAATCTGTATGCAGAAGACGCGCCGATTGCTCAATAACAGCGATGACGTTTAGCAGTGTTTAGCGGGCGGTTTCGGCCGATCTGACCAGGAGTCATGCACGGGCGGATTCTGCCGGTATGACCGCGAGGCCTTAGCGGGCGGATTTGGCCGATTTGGCCATGAAAGGGTTAAAAGATAAGTGGATCTATTTTTATGGGCAAGGCTCAGTAGTTTGTCAGATTTTCTAGTTTCAGGCACAATATATTTCCTTTTTAAAATAGCTGTTGTGAAAGAGTTGAAAATAACCTTTATCTGGGTTTTATTTTTTTTGGTGCCTAGAAAAATTTGCAATATGGCCGGGAAACACCCTGGCATTTGAATACCAGTAGCCCCAATGTCTACTATCCCTGTAGGTCATTATTTGGTCATACAGTACAATGATAATTTGTTACTTTTCTGCTGCTATCACTTTTGTGTATTGATCATATACAAAAGTTACGTGTAAATTTTATTGTGTTGCACATTTTTGTTTTTAGAAAAGTATGCATGATGAGAGTTTTCACACGGCGCCTGAAGATAACATCACTCCTGCAAAGCCAAGGTTACTGTTTCCCCTTGCTAATCCTAAAATACTGATAATTCTCAAATGACCCTTAACCCTTTCAAGCCTCAATTTAATGTTGGACCACCGTCTGCGACGGTAGTCCAACATTAAACCAACATTGTTTCAATGACCATGTTGTAGATCAAGCAGAACAGAGGAATCTGTCGTTGAAGCCGGTGATAAATATCCCAGCAAGGTATGTAGATATTCAGAGCGTGGCTTATTATTGATGTTTTCATTCATACAGTGGTGATCTATAACATATTATTTTATAAATATCTATTATTTTTATTTTGAAAACCATTTTTCTCTGTTGTGTGGTATCTTACCCTTCTGCGAGCTTGTGCAAATGTATGTGAAGCCATAAATTTCAGCACAATTCATGACTTTCCATACTTTTTGAATAAATTAATTTTGGATAGATGATGAGAAATTGTTTTACTGAAAATTGAATTTTTTATTCTGTAAAGTAGGAATCATTTTGTAAAATCAAATTTATATGTCTGAATAAACATGCCTAGAGCACGTAGAGGGAAAAAGTAATTATCAAACCTACAGTAAATAATGCGCTTGATATAAAAATATATTAAGGTATAATTTGATGCTGAGTTTTGAAGCTGTTCCATTTGCCTATGTGAGACGAGAATAGTTAAGCTTATTGTCTTACTTACTTGACAATAGAGCTTCAAGCTGCAGAGCGGATGAGGTGCAGATGCCGTTAAGTGATATCTACAAATATTGTCGCTGCCCAGCATTAGCTGCTGATTGTGAGGTCACTTCCTGATAAGCCAATATGTACCCAGGACAAGCGGGTGGAGATTACACCATTATCATATGATATTTGTTGGAGCATCTAAAGTGTTTACCATCGAAGTTCTTCATCTCTACTGGTCTACGATCACAGTATCTGCAGTGAAAGTTTTGTTTCTAGGCGTGGCATAATGTATAACAATAAGAACATTGAAAGTGATACTGGAAAAATAAATGCCATGCGATTTTGCTGATCTTATCATTCTAAAAATCGATTTTATACTTTTAAAAGTGTCTGCTACAAAATCTTCAAAGATTGACATTTGAACATTTTCAATTGACGAAACCACATTGCTATTTGAAATCAACAAAGTCATCTGTGTTTTCATTGGATATAGAATAATAAAATTTTGGACCACAGCGTTTGATGACCACATAAACATTATTTGGTGGGATTACAAAATAATATATTGAAGATTTTCAGAAATAGCTGTGTCACAATTGTCAAATTGCTATTCTATCTTGGAAATAGTAAAGAGAAGAAAAACAATTGTCTGCATTTTAGTGACTTATGAATCTGCCGATGAAAAATGTGCATTCAAAAACATTAAAAAAACTACAACAACAAATTGGGAAATGGAAATAATAGATTGAAATGTTCTTGTGTTGATTGAAGAAACTACTTTGCTACTGAGGTCAACAAATTGTTCCTTGATGACTATATACTGGATAAAATGAACATTTGACTGTAGTGTTATGACAAACATGAACATTTTTTGATGGATTAACAAATTTGCTGAACATTTCCTGAGATAACTAAAATATAAGAAAATGCGATTGAAACACATCTTTTTCGAAAAGAACAATTTTTTCGCTTTTGATAACAAATGTGACTTACACTAAAGCATTTGTTCCTGGACTTTATGCTCCTAAGTGAAGATGTTGTGATAAGTGAAAACCGCTGGTTGTCAGATGGAGATGATGAACACAAACATATCACGTTTACATAGATGTCTCTTTGGACCTTGCTCTTTATGTGGAATATGCTGTGGTTGTAAGAAGATTTAAGATATCGCTATGATTGGCTGGAAAGTTGTACCTCAAAGTTGTCCTGTTGCCCAACTTGGTTGCTCTATAGATTAGGTGTCTCAATACAGCGGCTACTGAAAGGAGCAGTGTAGCCCTAAGTTATACACAAGTAAAGATGGTAGTACCTGGTGCTTTATGTTAATCATGACAAATCTAATTTAAGAGTGAATATACACAAAAATAACATATTCTGTAACTATGTAACTACTGGTATTCAAGAAATAGTGAATGGTATTAATGGTCTACTTATCTTTCAGTATACTACTGATGCCTTCTGTCTTTTTTTCATACTCAAATACTGTCTATCTTAAATTTCTCACAATATGACAGGTGATCAGTAATTTTTTTTTGCATGAAACAACTCAATGCACAAGAAAAATAACCGTATTATTTTGGTAATGAGACATATAGGTTACAGCAGATTATATAAATGCTGTCCAATCTCAAGAAATATAGGTTATCGCACAATTACTTTTTTTTCGCCATATAAATACTTTTAGGATTTGTCATGCATGTTGCCAATGACATGTATTTTGCTGATAAGCAATCCTCGGACAATTCAGGAATATTAAACAGTGATTAATTGCTTTAAATTTAACTTGTGAACGAGTTCCCACCGAATCTCCTTAATTAACTGATGCATACTACTGATGATCAATTCCTGTACAATTTTAACAATAAAAAATTCTAACTCAGATTTCTGAGAATAATGTTATCATTTTTTTTATAAAATCTAGCATTCATTAATTGTGTGACAAAAATGTGCCACAATATATCTGATAAGTTTATTGTACAATTTTTTGAATAGCGCTCAGGAAATCTGACCTAATAAATTATTTGAAAAAACCTTGTCAGTATTTAAATATACATGTAACTAAACATAGTCTAGATATATAATTCATTAACTGAAAAAATAGTTTAATTTGCAATATGTTTCTTGATGGGAAGGACTAATCTAATTATGACATGGGCATAAAATATTCTTCAAATGGGTACTTGATTTACTGCTTCTAGTGTTAAGTGATTATTCAAAGTCACTCATACTTTAATTTATCTATATCTTTTCACAATGTTGTTTCCATGATTATTTTATGTTATTTCATATATATACTGGTATTTTCTATTTGTAATTGATTTTTGATTGTTTCTGTAGTCCACAGAGGCCGAGAAGATCGACGAGTCAAACAAGGTTATTGTGGGTGAGTAGAAGTCAGTTCCCACTCATGTGTTTGGGAAAGACCTAATTATCTGTAGATCTGGATATATTGTATATGTTAGCATACATAGCACAGATTAAAAACAATAAATAATTTGAAACGGCACAAAAATGAAACGCTGCAGTTAGTTGTTTGCATATTTCAACCTGTTAAGTTGCAATCCAGCATGATTATCATTTTCTTCAGTTTTATTAGCGCATTTAATAATAATTGTTGGAGGCAATTTTTCGTTAATCGGCAACGTCGGCACATTTGACCCTTCTCAAATCTAAAGATTTTTATTGCTTTAAAATTGTGGGTCTCATTAGCTGGACACATCTTTAACCCTTTCAGCGCTTGACCGTCTTTATACGTCAGAATCTGATGTCTGTAGACGTGAGATTCTGACTTCTAAAGACTGTCCCCACACTGAAATAATTAAGATATTTCTGATGGCCATAGACCCAGAACATAGGTATTCAAATGAAGCGGTAAGAGCTAATTTTGACATTTATAATGATTTCAAATAAAAAAGTGATCTTTGGTCTCCATGGGTTGAACGAAGATAATTCATCCTTGTATGGGTTAAGTACAGTGCTCATCATTTTTTCAATCAAATAATTTGTGCCAATAAAAGTTAATTTTCTATGGAAAGTGGAAAGTTGACAATCTAATTCTGGGTGTCTCAGTGAAAATCATAGGGAAATGTGCATTTATATAATCCTCTGTAGACAACAAAAAAGATGTGCAACCGAAGCCCAAGCCACAGAGAACACGACGATGGGGACAGACTCGTACACAAAGCAGGAAACCAGTTATGGCAATTTCTACAGATTCTCTGAAAGGTATTATCGAGATCAAGCCAAATGCCATCAAAGCTGAGCCTGTACTGGACCTATCACCGGAGGAGGGCTGCTTGTCCACGTCTTCATCAGAAGAGGAAGAAGAGGAAGAGAAACAGGAAGTGAAGGAGGAGGAGGTCAAAAAGAAGGTGAAAGTAGAGGTAGTAGCTGAGGAGAAACAGGAGGAGGTCAAGAAGAAGGTGAAAGTCGAGGTAGTTGATACGAATCAAGAGAAAGAAGAAGAGACGAAGCAGATTACAAGGACTATATCACAGGTAAATGGGCAGCTGCCAGCTATATATTGGCCAACATGATATAGAGAACAATGTTGATTCAATGTTGGACCTGCGTAGCAGACGGTAGTCATAAGCTGACATTGAGTCCAATACAAACACAGCCTTTGCTTTATTCTCCATTGTTGTATCAGAATTTCATTATCCTGCACAGGGAAAGTAATGTTCTTAGTCCCCAGATAATGTACTTAATTTAGTCCCATTTAAATCTCTTTCTTTGTTTCAAAATGACAATTTTTTCAATCACTGTAAAGCCTAAAATTTGCGTCTTCAGATAGATAGAAATAGTTTTTAGCTTGTCGACATCTGTCGACAAAATTTTAGTTTGAATTTCTGAGGCAAAAATCTGTCGTTAACTTCCACTTTATCTGCTCTACCTGTGCAAAATTAAAAGGCATTATCTGCTCCCTGGTAAATCAGCCATTTACTGCTTTTCAACTGGCGTCCCCGTCTTTTCCTGCCATGGTGCTGCCAAAAGGTTGTATTTGCTCACTTGTAAAGCAACTATATACTTCCTTTTTGTTGGTCTCACTGCCTCCTTCTTGTTTGTAACAGCTTTTTCAATAGACAGTATCTGCAGACTTGTAAAATAAGCATGTACTTGTTATAAGAAATTCAGCTGGCTTGAATATGAACTCAATACATTATGATTGTTTTAAAGAATGTTAGTAAAGATGCAGATGAAGAAATGTCTGACGAAGAGAAAGAGGAAGCGGAGCAGGCGGTGACCATGCATGATGAGACCACTGAGGTAGCCATGGATACAGAACAAGACGATAAGGCTCCACAGGAGCAGGACAGCAAAAGTAAGTAGAAGATTCTGTCTAAGCATAGGAATATTATGGTGATGAATACCCAATCAACACACAATATTTGTATAACATTTATACAATGTTGGACCAACGTCAAAGTCGTTAGGCCATTGTATAAATGTTATTCAAATGTTGTGTGTTTACTGGGTAAGTTTTCATAGTGGACTTCCCCTTGCACCCTTTTTAGCTAAACAATTACAGCATGACTTGTAGAGTATGTCCCAGTCATTAAAGGCATTTATTTGTAAGATATGTATTTATAAGCTGTGTGACCCATGCGAGAAAGTACATCTCGGCGGATTTCTTACAATTAATCATGAGGTTATTTAAAATTTAATTTTAATGATTACATAACTAAATTTAAAAATCTCATAAAACAAAAAGTAAAGAGTTTTTAAAAATTCTTCCAGTTAATGAAACAGGGAAGACAAATCAAATTAATTTTTAAAATGTTGCCTTTATTGCCCTTTTCGCATGGCGACTCCCATATGCTCCTTTGATTTCCAAAGGAAGACTGATGTCAACTACAGTGTTTTTTCTGTGATTTTACTCGCACATGTCTAGCCTGTCTCTAGAAATGAAAAATGTCTTAGCCTTTGCAACGCTGAATTAATTTTGTTTAAACCATGGAGACTAAAGGGTTTTCTCAATTTGAAATCATAAATGTCTTGGTTAGCTCTTTCCAGTTCATTTGAATACTTATGTTATGGGTCTATGACCATTATAAATAGTTTAATTCTTTCAGTGCGGGGATCATTTTTATATGTCAGAATTTGACGCCTCTTTATACGTCCCGCGCTGGAAGGGTTAAATCTGTGAAACTAATATACAATATGACCCTAATTTTACAAATGGGAGTAATTTTCAGAATTTTGAAGTGACTCAAGATTTAAAAAGAATAACTAAAGAGCTTTATGAGTTAATGATATGTGTATATTCATCAATTTTTTAAACCCTTTTCTTGCATATATTTCATGTTTAGTTCTCCAGCCATGCTTATTATGATTGTCCACTTTCTAGAAGAGCAAACTGTACGTAGAATCAGCCGTGGTGGTGCTGAGCGTCGCGAACCTTTGCTGGCCGTAAATCTGACAGCCGAGGAACCAGAGGTAGTCAGAAGAAGTCCATCACCACCTCGTAACACCAAGAATTCCATCATCCATGTGGCTAATCTGGTTCGACCATATACACTGAACCAACTAAAGGAGCTCCTGGGTCGAACTGGCACTCTTGTTGCCGATGGCTTTTGGATCGACAAAATTAAATCACATTGTTATGCCTCAGTAAGTTACAACATTTCTGGTATTATTATCAGCATGACAACAATCAGATGAATCAGCTGAACAAATAGTTAGTTTTAAATGTGAAACAAATTGTTTCTAGTGTACAAATACCACTTCTAACTACATGGTCCGATTGTCGATGAATAACCATCGTTAGCTTACCCCACCCTGATCCAACGATCCGTGGGTAAATAAATTAAAACATTCTTAAACTACAGCTGTATCTCGCTTTTAGTGGGTGAAAGTTACTGATATGTGTTTAATTTGAAACCAAATACTTGCAAATATTTATGTTTAAGCACTTATTTCATTCCCAATAGCAGTGACTTGATCGGCTAATAAAACAGATTAAAAACGACTATAATCGACTCTAATTTTCACCCATTTGAAGTGGGTGAAAATTTAAATTCTATAACCTAAGTGCTTTAAGGGTTGGACTACGTTGTCATTCTGTTTCTTGTATGCTGAGATAAAATTATTCTATTTTCTATTAGTTTGAGAATGCCGACCAAGCTGAGAAAACTAGAAATGCTCTTCATGGTACGAGATGGCCTTCCTCTAACCCCAAGATACTGAGGGTAGATTTCACAACCAAGGAGCAGGTGGGTCATGTTGTGTCAACCCTTTAAGTGCGGGGATCGTCTTTATACGTCAGAATCTGACGTATAAAGACCGTCCCTACACTGAAAGAATTAACATAATTATTTATAATGGCCGTAGATTCATAAAATAGGTATTCAAATGAAGTGGAAAGAGCTGATTAAGGCATTTATGATGATTGGAATTTAAAAAAAACATTTGGTCTCCCATGGTTCATACAAAAAATATTCCAGCGCTTAAGAGTTGAACTGTATATTTTTTTTTACTGAAACAAATTTGAAAGAAGTAACAATCCATCTAAATATTAGGTTAAATAGTGATTTTTACTCAACATACCAAAGATATATCTGTGCTTCAACTTTTAATTTATCACTTCAAGAGTTTGAAACTGTAGATTTATAAAACTTTCAACAAGAAGATAAATTCCACAAATTTAGATAAATTATTTTAGTGATCACTTCATAATTAAAAAAAAATATTCAACAAATAGCATGTGAAGATTCTTTTTTACAGCTCGATTACTACAAGAATGGTGAGAAGGTGGTGAAGCCTTTAGCACCAGCCAAACAGGTGAGCAGAGAAGAAAAGGTGATTGAAAAGTTGATGAAGACTGAACCAAGACAGCAGAAAGTTGACCGTGAACAAGAAGGCACACGAGAGATAAAGCTGAAGGAGAAACCCAAGCCAGATCCTCCAATAAGAGAGTGGGATCGTCACAAGCTGAGACAGAGCAGATCTCGCTCACCCATCGCAAGAAGTCAACGAGAGAGAGAGAGGGACCGGGACAGGAGACGGTCACCAGAAAGGAGTAGAGCGCAGGAGCATCGTAACCGTGACAAAGACAGGAATGACAAAGAAGCCGGCGGTCGCTCACGGGAGAGAAGACGAGATAGCAGAGAGAAGACAGAGAAAAAAGACAAAGGTACATATTTGTGTTGTCGAAGAGGTTTTTTTATTAACCAAATCACTGTTATTAGGAATGAAATGTGTGTCTAAAAATCAAGATTTGCAAATATTTGTGCTCTAATTAAACAAATATGAGTAATTTGAAGTTGTGAGTCATGGTATGTAGCAAGAAACAACTTCTTCAAGTGGGTGAAAATTTAAATAAATCAACTTAGCAGGATAAGGGTTGGTATAAACATATTTATTGGGATTTCCAAGTAGCACAAGTGCTAATACAAAGTGCTAATACGAAGTATCTCCTTAGATCACTCACTACAGTAGCCTCTCTGTGTCTTTATTAGACATGTATAATTTATCCAGATGTTGAAAGTAAAATGTGTCCTAAATCGTGAAACACTGATATTTGTTGGGACTTAATAATTACAAATCACATAATTTTCTGTCTCTTGAATTTGTGGATGGCGGTAGCGAGACACAAATTCAAGAGACAGACAATTTAAATGTAATAATTCAGTGTTGTAAGGGTTAACCCTTTCAGCACTAAGCACGACTATACAGTAGAACCTGCTATGAGCAGCCACCCTTGTGACACAGGAAAAGTGGCCTTTAAAGACAGGTGGCTGCTCATAGGAGGTTAATTTGTATAGGAAATGCCAGTTTGGGGATTGGCCAAGTGGTTTTAACCTGTTTTATTGGCATGATTAGCAGGATAAATCACTGGCATTGGGAATGAAATCAGTGTTTAAACATCAAGATTTACAAATACTTTCTCTCAAATTAAACAAATATGTGTAATTTTTACCTATTTGAAGTTGTGGGTCGCGATAGCAAGACACAAATTCAAGTTGGTGAAAATTAAAATTCTATTGCTTAGCGCTTCATGAGTTCATTACATAACTGTCAATTATTTTCATAGAGAGATTTCCTCAGGCGGCCGCCTGATGTCTCTAACCTAATACATTAGTTTATTAACCTTAACCCTTTCACCACTGAAGCCTGTTTTTATGTGCTGAATGCCATAAGCTGATGTCAACTGTATTTTTTTTTTTTTTTATTAGCGCTTGTTTAAAAAGTGTTCAAGATATGAAATATATCTAAAATCCATGTCATTGATATATGTTGTAACCTTATTCAGTAAATCATAAACTATTTTTTAAACACTTGAAGTTGTGTATCGGGGTAGCGAGACACAATTTCCAAGTGTTTAAAAAATTATGTTTTATAATTCAGCACTCACAGGATTGATGATCGAACACTGCCCCTTTTGTCTGTTCACTTATTTTGTCATAACAAAATAATTTTGTCTGTTGTTTAAAAATTATAAGTTTTAACATTCATATTATTACTTAATTTCTCTTCACAGAATCTGATCCTGCAGCTCCCCAAGAAGAAGAACAATCGGTGAAGTTGCTGGATGAATTATTTCACAAGACTAAAGCCACTCCTTGTATCTACTGGTTGCCACTTACTCAAGAACAGGTGAAAAAAACTTCACATTTTTTTAATGTTTTGAAATTAAAATCATACTATTGGAGTTCCAATTGATACATTACACTTTGACAATTTTTTAATTGGCCTTGGCTTCGACAATTCCCACCTCGCAATGATTGAAAATATGACAAAATACACTTTTTTATTTGGCTCTGGCTGCCACAATTCCCATTTGAAATGGTGACAAAATACTCGGAGGTACCATAGGTAATTACAGAAGCTGAGATCTATTTGACCCTTAAAGCGCTGAAATATTTTTGTATAAACCATGGAGACCAAAGGTTGTTTTTTTCAATTTAAAATCATCATAAATGTCTTAGTTAGCTCTTTCTGCTTCATTAGAATACCTGTGTTATGGGTATACAGCCAATATAAATATTTTAATTATTCCCCATACTGAAAGGGTTAATAAATGTTTTAAGATTTGAATAGTACTTAGATTTTGTCTTTTGGAAACAACTTGTGTTATAACTCATTTTGTTTTTATATTTTCAGATTGTGGAGAGAGACCAAAGGAGAAAAACACGGAAGGAACAAATAGAAAAATCACGATTAGAAGCAGAAAAAAATAGAGAAGCAGCACGTCAAGAACGAGAAAAAGAACGCAATGAGAGAAGAAAGGTGAGTTTGTCGAGAGAATATTTCTATAGATGTGGCAAGCCTAGTCATTTTTAGCTCATCCGACCTTTAGGCCTAAGATGAGCTTATGCAATTGTGTTGCGTCTGTCGTCTTTCCACAATTAACAAGAAATGTTTCTTCTCCCTCAATTCTTATCCGATTTCAATTCTGTTTGGTTTGTTTGAAAGAGCTCGGGCCTGTGCATTAAACTTCCTCACGGATTTCAGAAATTTTAATTATTAATTAACTTATAACCTTATCAAGACCCAATTAGGGAACTCTGTCCACAATTCACAAGAAATTCTTCTCCCTCAATTCTTATCTGATTTCAATTCTGTTCGGTTTGTTTGAAAGAGCTCGGCCCTGTGCATTAAAATTCCTCACGGATTTCAGGAATTTTAATTATTAATTAACTTATGACCTAATTAAGACCCAATTAGGGCACTCTGTCCACAATTCACAAGAAATGTTTCTCCTCCCTCAATTCTTATCCGATTTAAATTTTGTTTTGTTTATTTGAAAGAGCTCGTGCCTGTGCATAGAACAGCCTCACGGATTTCAGAAATTTTAATTTGTAATAAACTTGCGCTAATTGAGGATGAGCTTTTTTTGTCATTGACACTCTGGTATATTTTGTTTAATGAACCCTGTTTGCTGTTATAATCTTATTGTCATCTTTTTTACAGAGATCGCCACGGAGGAGTTCAGAAAGATCATCTCGCAGAAGTCGTGACAATGATGACCGAGGAAATCGTAGACGATGAAACTGTTGCCATTTCACTCTGTTACTACAAGGATTATTCTGATGGGTGTATTGTATCAATGAGCCACAGCATGCAATCAAATGTAACTGGTACATATTTTGTATATTTTTTATAATGTATATTTTTCTTTTTTGATGCAAAATCTATTTTATCTAAATAAATTTAGAAAGTTTTAGACAATAAATTTTGAATGCCATATCTAACATATATGGTCATAAATATCTTTTCCTATTTTTAATATCAATGATTAAAATTTTGGTAAATGGTAAATGCAGTACCAGTCACAAGTATTACATGCTGTTGGCCCAGCTCTAGTATAATAGCTCCTCTGCTACAGCAAGACCAACCAGTGCTCTCCCTCGGAGATTTTCTGACGGGATCTGACGAAGCAGTACCTGGGCACAGGAAAATGTTGAGCAGCAAGTATGGCCACGTGGCAATGATCCAGACCGACGGGTCGGCGTGTGTGGAGTTGTGTTAAAGCAGAAAGTGAGGTGACGATGTTATCAAGGTGACCATGTGTAAAACCTGTAAGTCTGGTCATGTGACTGTATTAGTGTAATGAGGGAAGCATATCATGTGTCTTCTCTGTAAGCATCAGCTCAGGTCATATGACTGCTACAAAACCAGCAAATGGGGTCATGTGACTGTATTAGTGTAATGAGGGAAGCATATCATGTGTCTTCTTTGTAAGCATCAGCTCAGGTCATATGACTGCTACAAAACCAGCAAATCAAATCATGTGACTGTATTAGTGTAATGAGGGAAGCATATCATGTGTCTTCTTTGTAAGCATCAACTCATCATCAATATGACTGCTACAAAACCAGCCAATGGGGTCATGTGACTGTATTAGTGTAATGAGGGAAGCATATCATGTGTCTTCTTTGTAAGCATCAACTCATCATCAATATGACTGCTACAAAACCAGCCAATGGGGTCATGTGACTGTATTAGTGTAATGAGGGAAGCATATCATGTGTCTTCTTTGTAAGCATCAACTCATCATCAATATGACTGCTACAAAACCAGCCAATGGGGTCATGTGACTGTATTAGTGTAATGAGGGAAGCATATCATGTGTCTTCTTTGTAAGCATCAACTCATCATCAATATGACTGCTACAAAACCAGCCAATGGGGTCATGTGACTGTATTAGTGTAATGAGGGAAGCATATCATGTGTCTTCTTTGTAAGCATCAACTCATCATCAATATGACTGCTACAAAACCAGCCAATGGGGTCATGTGACTGTATTAGTGTAATGAGGGAAGCATATCATGTGTCTTCTTTGTAAGCATCAACTCATCATCAATATGACTGCTACAAAACCAGCAAATGGGGTCATGTGACTGTATTAGTGTAATGAGAGAAGCATATCATGTGTCTTCTCTGCAAGCAAAAAATGAATCGGGCTTTAGGCCACCTTTGTGCACATATAGGCTAAACTGGGCCAGGAGAACCTCCTGAGGATGGTGAGATGATTGAGATGACACTGTCCTCCAGACACAGGATTCGAAATTCGAGCCCTGGCGGTCTGAGGCCGAGCACGCTACCTCTCGGTCACGGAGGCTCCCCACAATACTAACTTTCACACGTGGATGGGGAAGAAACAATTTTGTTTCTTTCAAACCGCCGAGACCGGGAACCGAACCCCGGACTCTGGCGTGAAAGGCAGCGGTGCTAACCACTACCCTAGGGCCCCCAAGCATCAACTCAGGTCATATGACTGCTACAAAACCAGCCAATCTGGTCATGTGACTGTATTAGTGTAATGAGGGAAGCATATCATGTGTCTTCTCTGTAAGCATCAACTCATCATCAATATGGCTGCTACAAAAACAGTAAATCTGGTCATGTGGCTGGTTTAAGAGAAGCTATCTAATCATGTGACTGTTCTGAAAGCATCAAATCTGGTCATGTGACCGCTATAAGGCAGCAAATTACTCTAGTTATGTGACTCTTCTTATGCAGCACGTGTGACCACGGTCTAAAGACGCCCTTGAAGCTACAGTGAACTGTCAATAAACAATGTTTTAAAGCCACAAAGCAGATGACAATGCAGTTAACAAGGAGAATATGATGTATGGACAATGATGTAAAATATTCAATGAAGCAGATACAGATTGTCTAGGTTTTTATTTAGGCTGCATATGGACTATATTTATTATTACACATGAGCCTGATACACATGCTACAGGTCATAGAATTATTTTATTTTAGTTATGTATATATATAAATATGTGGCAGATTGTTGATTTTAGGTATTATGTATCATGTTTGTGATATATAAACCAACTGTGACCAACATTACAGAACTTTTTTGCAAAGTGTAATGTGACAGGACAATAAACATTTTAATTCATTGTTGTTGGCCGTATTTTATTATTGGTGCAGCAGCACAGCCTGTAATTTTGTGTTGGCCATCACAGTAATAATTCACAATGATCACAATTACAAGACGCTCTATCTGTTATAAAACGGAAGTTCATTGTCCAAAATCTCCATAAAAAATTTGTTTAAACGCGTTAAAAGGTTTCAACGTTAAACAATAATCTGAAGTCTTCTCAATATCTTCGCAAGGATAAAATCACCTTACTTCACAACCATAATTTATAGTTGGTGCTAAACGTTTATCAAATAAATCTACAACAACAATATAATTAATCTATTTAATTGTCCCCCAGATTATGTAAGTGTTATTCCATCGTTACAGACGTACATTTGGACCACTTTTCTATCATTTCAAACTTTCTCCAATGGTAAATAATAAACTTCATTAGACCATATTGATTGCTCATGCAAAGAGTTCGTTAATCAAACTAACAGATTAATTTTTAGTTTGGCATCAGTTTTGTGTGATTTTTATCATCAAACATGATATCATTACGAATGTTATGCTAAAAACACATGTTTTGTTACTTTGTGACTTTGGAAATAAAACTAGTTTTTGTGACGCAGCATCAGTTTTTCTCTGTAAATTAAGGTCGTTCAAGATGACGCGTCGCTCGCTAAGAGGCTGGTCCCGATGGCTCATTTGTATCGACTGGGGCTTGTAACCAGGAGGTACCAGGTTCGAATGGATATGGGAATGTGTTAAATGCACATAGGTTCTGGGCCTAAAAAGATTAAATGAATGGAGTTTCAGGCCACCTTTGTGCACATATAGGCTGAACTGGACCAGGAGAACTTCCCGAGGATGGTGAGATGACACTGCTCTCCGTACACAGGATTCGAAATTTAAGCACTGGCAGTCTGAGGCCGAGCACGCTACCTCTCGTTCACGAAGGCTCCCCACAATATTGAATCTTCACGAGTGAGTGGGAAGAAACAGTTTGTTTCTTTGAAACTTAATGGCCAGCGTGGGGTTTGAACCGTGATCTTCGACCTAAGCAGGCAGCTTTAACTACTGCACCAGGGCCCCCGCCCCATGACTTGGAAAGGATGAAGGCTTTGAATTGCGCCAAGATTGACATTTCAGTCTGGCTGTTCTGACAACTGAACACATATGTTGAGCAATGACAGACATCGGCCATGATTGGATGATGGCTGTTTTTAGTGCGCCAGACATTCAGCGTGGTACAGTGGTTTTTTTATTTGCTATTTTTACTGTTGATATATATCTGATGATTTATAAATTATTTCTATATTTGACTAATGCGAATATTAGTTATAAAAAAATGTCCTACTGGGAAAATCCGCAACTGGGAAGCGAATTAGGGACTCTTGGATACAGGCTTCATCCTTTCCAAGTCATAGCGACATTATATCAATTTAGAATTTATCAGTAAATTAATCTCGGTCTGTCATAATAGGAATAGAGTAATGGGTATGGGTATGGGTATGGGTACCTATGTGTATCTTAACACGTTATCATATCATTCCTAAAACAAACACATTCAAGAGTAGGCAAATCTCGGGAGTCCATAAATTATATGCCTCTGTGGATGGGAAAATGCACTATTTATGACCTAACAATATCTTCGTTTGTCTTATACCTATATTTATACCTATATTTACCCTTGAAGTGATAATTATTTAGCTCGGAAGCCACTGAACTGGACACCACTTGCGAAATTCTTTGTGTCCATATAAATTTAATAGGATGCAAATCTTTACATTTCGGCGCCTACTATAGACCACCTCGAAACGATTTAGACCCACTTTTCCAATTAGACGCATCCCTCGGCAGAATCACACATACATTACAACAAATGGTTATGTTTGGTTCGGTGGAGACTTCAATGCTCACTTTGTCGATTGGACTTCGCTGGAAGTGTCCCCCGCTGCAGGAACTTATCGATGTATCACAACTTGGAGCAGGTAGTCGATAAGACAACCGGGGAAGACTAAGTTCTTGACTTACTTTTTACTAACAACAAATCTAGCCTCCAGAAAATCGAAACTCTTCCCAGTATTGGAAAATCTGATCACGAAATTGTTTTTGCAGAAATTGATACCCAGCCTTGCCGTATTCCAAAACCAAAACGTACATCTTTCTATATAGAAAAGCAGACTGGGATGGCATTAGATCAAACCTGAATTCCCTTTATACTAGTATAAAAAATCACAACCAGGGGTATTCAGCAAACGACCTTTGCACTAAATTCAAATCAACCTTGACAGCAAGTAAAAATGACATAAATCGGGCTTTGGGCCACTTTTGTGCACATATAGGCTAAACTGGGCCAGGGGAACCTCCTGAGGATAGTGAGATGACACTGTCCTCCAGACACAGGATTCGAAATTCTAGCCCTGGCGGTCTGAGGCCGAGCACGCTACTTCTCGGTCACGGAGGCTCCCCACAATACTGACTTCCACACGTGGATCGGGAAGAAACATTGGTGTTTCTTTCAAACCGCCGAGACCGGGAATCGAACTCTGGCGTGAAAGGCAGCGGTGCTAACCACTACCCTAGGGCCCCCACCTTTGACATCAAGTATGGACGAGCACATTCCAATGAAAAAGCTGAATGGTAAGCACCACCTTCCCTGGGTCATGCCAAAAATTCAGAAAATAATTCGGAAAAGAAACAAAATTCACGCAAAATGCAAAATATTAACTAAACCATCTGCTAGGATTTCGAAAAAACTTAAAAATATTCGGCACAGTTTACAAAAAGAAATGAAACGGGCATACTGGCAGTACATCGAAATCATTATTGACTATTCGGAAGGAGAAATTTTGGTCCCTTATTAAAAATATGCGAAAAGACTCGGCGGGTGTTTCCCCATTGCGCAGCCAGGGAGACACTTTCAGCAACGCCTCTGACAAATCCAAAATATTTAACAAACAATTCAGCTCTGTGTTCACCTAAGAACCCATGCCTCTTTCCCTCCATGCCCCAAATTGATATTTCTACTCCTGACGTTAAAAAACTTTTGGATAATTTAAAACCCCACAAAGCTTCAAGCCCCGATTCAACACCTCCGATGGTCTTAAAGGAACTAAGTAACGAAATTGCTCCCATACTACAAATTATCTTCCAAATTCCCCTTACAACTGGACAGGTACCGGACGACTGGAAAGAAGCTAACGTGGCTCCAGTATTCAAAAAGGGTGGCAAGCACAAGCCTAGTAATTATCTCTTTGACATGTATATCATCCCAAATTATTATAGGTAATTTAATGAAACATCTTGAAATTCAAAACATACTCTTTCCTCTTCAGCATGGTTTTCGTCGAAATCATTCATGCGGATCGCAGCTTCTTTCTCTCTTCCAGGACCTAGCCAGTAGTACAACCCAAACAGACATGCTCATAATGGATTTTAGTAAAGTTTTTGACAAGGTTTTGCACAAACGTTTAAATTACAAACTTAACTGGTATGGCATCCGAGGGGATGCACTTGAGTGGATCACTGACTTTCTCTCTTCCAGATCCCAAAGGGTTGTCCTGGACGGTGCTACCTCTGACAGTGCTCCGGTATTGTCCTGGGACCCATACTTTTCCTGATCTACATCAATGACCTCCCTGATGGGGTCGTAAACAGTACAGTCCGCTTATTTGCGGATGACTGTATTATTTACCGCCCCATCAGAAGCAAAAAAGACACTGAACTTCTCCAGTCTGACCTTGATTCTGTCGGCTCTTGGGAAAAAGACCTAATTGGCTTATGCAGTTCAATGCAGACAAGTGTTTCACCATGATGGCCGGCAGAAGCAAAACAATAATTAATAAATCATACAAACTACATGACCACCCTCTCCAAAGTACCGATTCCGTTAAATATCTTGGCCTTACTCTAACCTCTGACCTTAAATTCAATACCCACATCAACAATGTTACAGCGACAGCTAACAGCATCTTTGGACTCCTCCACAGAAATCTAAAAATCTCCTCCCAAGCTGTCAAAACGCAAGCGTAGCAGTCATTGGTCCGATCCCACCTGGAGTATGCCGCCACGGTTTGGAGCCCAGATACATCCGATAACATCAAAAAAGTGAAAATGGTACAGAGACGTGCTGCAAGGTATGTGTGCAATCTCTGGCACAATACTAGCAGTGTTAGTGAGATGCCTGGCCATCTCGGCTAGGAGTCCCTCGCTATACGTCGCAATTACATGAGACTCAATATGATGTACAGGACTGATGCCACCCACCAGACAAACACGTGGGTTCCATACGTGGAGGTGTATCCCACTGAGCTCGTCCAATGACCCATACAAATTCTCATTCCTACCCTCCACCATCCCGTTTCGAACACCCTCCCACCTCACGTTGTCTCCTCCCCCCACCCTGGACTCCTTCCATCGACAACTCACGCACATGTGAACCACAAGGTTTTTTTGACCTCACCTTTTATTTTCACTGCACAATTTTTTCGTTTATTATAACCTTCTGTTTTATTTTTAGGGGTTATATTTAATCACATCAAAACAAATCTTTGAATGCACCACCGCAGACACACTACGGCGTGCAATATTCCATTTGAGGAGTGATCGCTGTTATCGCAAAGAAAAAGAAGAATCGTGTCTGTAGCCATATTTTTGCATTTTCGTTTCAGTTGGTCCTTCAAAACAGAAAATGTATAAGAGAAATGAACATTAAATTTGCAAGATTGGCGTATAATTTTATTCAAACTTTACAGATCTAAGTCATTTTGGGGTAAAAATCTAAATTGCATAACTAAAGTTAGCGCTTTAATTATGCAATATATGCGGTTTTTCTCTGGAATGAGTCAATGAAAGGCGTTTAACCTACAAATTATTAAAGTGGAATTTTCACTCACTTGAAGTTGTGGCTCGCTGACGCGATCCACTTCAAGCGAGTGAAAATTATTCAGATTTTACAAAATAGAGGTCGCTTATTTTCAAATATTGCAGATTAATGTCACATTTATCTTCAATATGTTTGAAAGCTGTTATGGAATGTGCTAATAAAAAATACAGAAAAACGAATATAATCGGTCCCGGCTGTTAAAGGGTTAATCCATTTCTAGCTGGGTTAGTTTCCATTGTGAAAAGCAGGCGATTTACGAGGACGAAGTGACGTTTAATACGTGGATATGCGTCTATTATACAACTGTACAGAGACACCTCTATGATCAGGGTTAAATTATAATTAGAGGCATGTGACGACGTAGGCTTATATATAAAGTGTAATGCAACACTGGGTATTTAACTGCATTCACAGCAAACACAAAACATTTGTATACCATTTATACAATTTTGGACCAACGGCGAAGACGTTGTGCCGACGTTGTATAAATGGTATACAAATGTTTTGTGTTTGCTGGGCTCTGACGAAAAATAAATAAATAACGAGCTGAATTAGAAATTAACGTCCTTTATTAGAGCAATACAACTATATTATATTGTATTTATCACAGAACTTACAACATTAATATCACAGAAAACAGATAATATTTAAACAAATAAATACATGATATTTAACTAACTTCAAACTACGTTCATAGACTAGGACTAAAAGAAAAAAGTCTGCAGTTGGGCCAACGTCATACACGTTTTCACCCATGGACGGTGACGAAACAGTATTGGGTTGATTATAAAATATAAAAAAGTAGAAAATAAGTATCTTATCGCATTGTAAGTTTTTTATGTAAATGTATATGAAACGTGTATGTCGTAGTAACATAAAACATACTTGTCGAAAATAGTGTGGTCTTATTTTAATGGTATAAAAGGAATACTGCGATACTGTTACCCTCAATGTTGACAGCATACATTATATTACAACGTTATTTTTCTTTCATACAATTATCAATTATGCATTTGTTCAACGGTGGGTGTAAACTAGATGCATGTAGTTTGGGATAATTGTGACACTATTCGGGATAGCAAGTTGCTTAACCGTTAAACCACCGAGTCATACAATTTAATTTTCACCCACTTGAAGTTGTGTCTCGCTACCGCGACACACAACTTCAAGTGGGTGAAAATTACTCGTATTTGTTTAAATTGAGACTAAACATTTGCTACTCCTGATGTTTAAACATACATTTCCTTACCAATAACTGTGATTTAATCAGTTAATAAAACAGATTACATATGACTATAGGGCATAATTGGGTTGAGGTCACTCTTCTTTATTTTTCAGACTACAAAAGTCAAAGGGATGTGGGTTACGCTTGGGGAAGAAAAAAAGAGACCCACAAAATTTTTTTGCATTTCAGAAAGCAATTTTTCACGTTTTTAGAGGAGAAAAAACAGACTATGCGCAAATCCATGGAACTCCCCCATCCTTGAACTCCAAAAGATATAATGCATCAAAATAGTTAAAATATGAAGTCATTATATTGAGCAATCTTAACGATGGCTCTTAAGGTAAGACCACTGAAACACAGTGATGAGGATACCAATACACTCTGGTACGGAACTAAAAACTAAATGAAAGCAAGCTCGATAAGTACAATAAGCATCACCTAAAGCCGTGCTTGGCAGTTAAATCATATTCATAGATTATTTTTAATCGGCCGCTCCATGTTTATTAGAAAATATAATCCTGAGAAAAAACATGACAAAAACATTATATAAAGTGGTTAAGATAAAAACACTGCAGTATCATTGAATCACATTCGCTGCTTTCGTCTGCGCACATCGACATATATAATTATTTCCAGTTCATAAAAGCATTAGGTAGTAGAAATAACTAAGAAGGCTGAAAATGTAGTTCTCTTACAAATGACAAGTTCTTCTACATAATTCTTGCATCTCACATCCATTTTGTGGCCCATATTGGATCCCACTAATCCGGGTGTTAACGTTTACGATAAGGACCGCGAAAAGGATAACATGTAATCAGTTTGCACTTCTGCCGGCTGACCGTAAAAACCTCGTCATGCTCATTACATAGGCCTACACCCAGTAAATACAAGGTGTTCAATGGTGGTCCAGCTTCGTGGTCCAGTGGACAAACATTAAACTAGCATTGCTAGCCCATTGTTGGCCCACCGTCTGTATAGGCTCAACGTCTAGTGTTTGTTGGGTAAACACCAAGATATTTGTCAAACAATGTTCTAATGAGATGACCATACAGCTAGGCAAAGTTAAAAGGCAGCAACTGCAGTTACTACCCTTTACCTTTGCATAGCATGCATTGGACTGATGTCTTGTTCACTAGGATGAACCTGGTAAAAATGAGCTCGAAACAACTTCAGATTGATCTGAAGTTGACACCCACCAATACCTTCCTGTCGGGTATCGCTTGAGGTGGTTTAAAGAAAACTGACGAGGTTCTTTGGTTTTACACCAAAGCAAATAATCAATATTTTTGTAAGAATGTGAAATTCACTGTTAAAATAGGTTACATTATTCCATTCCTGTCAAAAGCAACTCGTGGTCACTATTGTTGAAGATGTCATAATCGTCCTTCTGCCTAATACTGCTTCTACAATGACCTTCCAGCCTGTGTATACTTTTCTGTGCGTCATCTTTCATCCGGCGGTTGTCAGCGCTGGCAACTTGCCAGAGAGTCTCCAAATTGGCCTCAATTTGACTGAAATATAATTGCGACATAATTAATGAAATATATCTACTATTTATTAGGAATCAAATGAGAGAGGCATTACAATATCCAAAGAATATCCACACACCAGCATAAATGGCTTTAAAAATTAAATAAATTTTGTCACCTCAGCATCATGGAGCCCAAAATTCCACTATAGAAAATAGCAAATACCACCCTTGCAATCCTAGAATGATTACCGCTACTTCCCTTTAATCACCAGTACTGCTGTGTAAAGTCAAAAGGCAGTAACTGCTTACTTGAAAAGTAAGCCGTTACTGTCTTTCGGCTTTGCAGAGCAGGGTAGTCTACTCACCGTTTATCACCAGACATGGAGCGGAGTATTTCATCTTTTTCTTGGAGTAACAGTCGTAGATGTCTGACTTCCCGTTCATACTCTTGTCGTTGACGATTGAAATCTTCATCTTGATCCTTGATTCTATAAAAAAAGCAATCTGTCAAACAACGCCTCTATCATCTCCACCTAATTCTGCCATTTTTAATTACTATTGAAGCATATAAATATTATAATATACAAATCTGCATTTAAATTTAATCTTCAAAATCACTGAATAATTTATTAGTCAGAAAATAAAATACAATAGCTCAAAAAATAAAAAAAATAATGTACTTAGCCCTTCAACTGTCATTTTACTCATTTAAATTTTCACCCAATTAAAGTTATGTCTTGCTACCGTGGCCCACAACTTTAATTAAGCAGTTGAAAATTTCTCATATTTGCTTAATTCAAGACCAAACATTTGCAAATCTTGATGTCTAAACACACACTTTATTCCGAATAATAGATATTTGATTGGCTAATAAAAACGATTATAATCATGCTTAGTGCTTAAAGGTTTACTCTATGATTCATGAATACAAAAACAACAAATGTAGTCAAATTTCCTACCTATTTGCTGCCTTTTCTAGTTTTCCTGCTGCTTTGCTTTTGTAAATCTGAAAAAAATAAAATGATGACAAACAGTTTATATATTTATAAAGTGACTAAAAAAGAAAGCTCGATAATATAAAAAGCCCATTTAAACTAATTTTAGTAAATAGCTGTTTTGGATTATTATAATAGCACTGCAAATAATAAAAGGCATTATGCTACTTGTTTCAAAAGTTTGACCCTATCTGAGAAAATAAATTGTAATTCACTGATTTAAATATTAGAGATGTTAACAGATCCTGAATCTACACAAAATTATCTTCAAAAAGGTATATCAAACAACTTGCTAGCGCGATTAGCTCCAAAAATATGACTCCGCGAACTCAAAATGGTCTGGTTATGGTAAGAAGTCATTCTAGGGCATAATAATATGTGATGGTTGTGGTGAGAAGTCATTCTATGGGCATAGTAGTATGGTTATGGTAATAAGTCATTCCACTGGCATGATAATATGTTATAGTTGTGGTAAGAAATCATTACAGAGTAAGAACCTCATTTAAAAAAAAATTCAAGTAATATGACAGTTTATATTGCCTTTAGTTTTTCCTCCATCTGTCCGATAGTTAGCGAGCCAGTCATCAAGCGATTGATCGCCACTTTCTTCTGCTTCTGCTCTTTTTCCATCTGAAAACACAAGAAACATATAGATTACAATCTACATAATGTAGCGTATGTAATATAATACAATATATTTGGCTACAGGCAAATAGCTCCAGGAGATGCCAACCACTACACAATAATGAAAGGGCCAACCAAGCAAACACCAGATGACCAATGCTGGCTTGAAGTTGGGCCAGCGATGGTTAACCGTCTTGTGTTTGCTAGGAATGGCCCTGTAGTAACTGTTCATCCGAGCATATTCAGGGATGAGAGTGACAAATTACACATAGATTGTTCCTTGTTGTTACATTGTACATTGTATTTGGGTTCGATTCCCAACCAAGGCAAACTGTCACTTGAAAACGACCATGAAATCTGCAACAGCTGGCACCACCTGGAGCACACCCTATACACACCCCAGCCTGGTGAACATTGTGTACAGGTTTGAAGTAAATCTGAAGACTCGAGGAGAAATAGCGTTTTCAGTGAAAATGCAGGTTGTAGTGGTGGTGGTCGGAGCCACCTGGTGAGTGGCATGGTTGAATTTCTGAATATGTTTTGGGGTTTTAGAGTAATACAATAGCGATCATCCATACTATTTAAAATATTCCCGAGGTAAGTTATTTTGATATAAATACGTAGGAACACATTTTTAAAATCACACTTTACCAAATACAAAAACAGCACACTTACTGCTTGAGCATAGGTGTCTCTCTCCGCAGCAGTCTCCTCAGCCTGTAATAAAAATGTACAACTACCGTAGTTATATCTCCATCTGAACAATTCCCATTCACAATGTGCAATTGAAAATAATTGTATCAGTATCAATACTAAATATAACATTCAGTTTTTTTGAGACCAGAATTAGAAAGAGATCAGAATTGAAAATTGTAAAAGTAACCGGCGATTCACAGTTACAAGAAAAAACAGGACAGACAGATGAGTCTTCATGTAGACTACAAGCCCTCAGGGCTAAAAATGTATATTTTTAAGCTGAAAATGTGATGCATTGTAAATAAAATTTCTAGTAATATTGTCATATTGTTTTTTCTTGTTAATGACATGGTGATTATTTTTCACACGTACCACGCGCACCAGACTCCCCAGATAGTGCTCAGCCGTCTGTTCCTTGATCTCGGCATCTTCTACCGCTTTTTGTAAAAGTAACAACTTCTTCATGTTTTTTCTGTCATAAATACCACATCATGACATAAATAATTTAGACATATTTAAATACTGAATTGTTCATTAGTGTTGTTAATATGTAGATGATTATATATGTAACACTCTAGTCTATGTATTTACAATAACAAAATATTTAAAAAAATATTATTTATGTCAATAAATACAATCTTAATCTTCATCCAAATGGGATGATTACATCTTGTATGCAATTGCAATAGGATAGAATGTAATTGGAAAGAGCACTGGGTTCAGAAGTGGGTATACATTAGCATATCTATTTTCACTACCATGACCATCATAAATCATCAGAGCTTCTCCCCCTTTAAGTTATCTTATCTAAGGGGGGGGGCCCTAGGGTAGTGGTTAGCACCGACCGCTTCCTTTCACGCCAGAGTTCGGGGTTCGGTTCCTGGTCTTGGCAGTTTGAAAGAAACAAAAAATGTTTCTTCCCCATCCACGTGTGAAAGTCAGTATTGTGGGGAGCCTCCGTGACAGAGAGGTAGCGTACTCGGCCTCAGACCGCCAGGGCTTGAATTTAGAATCCTGTATTTGGAGGACAGTGTCATATCAATTATCTCACCATCCTCAGGAGGTTCTCCAGGCCCAGTTTAGCCTATATGTGCACAAGGGTGGCCTAAACCCGATTCATTCATTTTATCTTATCTAAATTTTCACCCACTTGAAGTTGTGTCTTGCTACAGAGACCCACAACTTCAAGTGGATGAAAATTACTGATACTTGTTTAATTTGAGACTGATCTTGATGTTAAAACACTTAATAGATTCCCAATACCAGTCATTTAATCAGCTAATAAAGCAAATTGAAAGCGATTATAGTTGCTCTTAAAGCCTTATTCTGGTCTCTTATCTATATTTTCTTTCACCGCGTGATGTGGATTGCTGCAGCAAGTCCAACCACAAGATGAATGAAAATCATTTGATTTCCTAAACTACACAAGTATAATACAACAATGTAAGTTCAGAACGTGATAATTTGGTTTGATTATACTAAATTAATTTATTTAAAATAATTATGCGCTTGGTGCATACCAAAAAATGAGACAACTTCAAGTGACTGGTGAACAAACCTAATCCAATTATAAAGTCACTCATTTACTCATTCATTCACAGGATAAAATCGTGACAAACCTCTCTGACTTATGTTGACCGTGGAGCTCTGCTGCCAATTTCTCTCGGTCACTTTTTACGTTTTCCATTTGTGTCGCAAGTCCCTTTTTCTCTATCTCCATCATCTTCATCAACATGTCAAAAAATAAAAGCAAATTCGATTCATTTGGATAGTTGGTGAAAATGATAGCATTTGATTCTCTATGCTACCCAGTATATCTAAACCTTTTCCTGCTAACACTCAGCTTTTCCAAGAAGGATTCTAAACAAACAAAAATGCCAATAAAATTGATAAAATATTTTCTGGCAGATGCTTAAATTAATCAAATAATTTAATGTAGGAGTTCTCTACCTTATTTCTCGGTGTATAATCCGCTATAACGAATGCTGGCTATACATGGTTTGAAGTTCGAAATTGGAAGAGGACATATATTGAAGACATATATTATAAAATTTCTTATGCCGTATATTGCGTCTAAATTAAATGGGTTTTTTTTCTGTACTTCACGAGAGGGGGGCGTCACTGGGCCATGTGGAAACTAGCTGGTGGTGGATAGCAACTACACACGTACCCCAATCTGACAGCTAGGTGTGACATTTTACTGCCACGGCCGCATTTAACCTGCAAATAATTTACATCATTTAAAATAATTTCGACGGTTCTTATGTGAACACAACACTATATAAAATGCTCTTTGTATTTAGAAACATTGAAAGCCCTGCATTGGAATGATAGAAACGAGTCGACAAAATATGAATGAGAATATATTTAGACGCGATATACGGCAGAAGAAATTTAACCCGTCATACGAAAGGGTTAGATTTGGAGAAATAAAATGCAATCTCTACATCTTTTCCCACATGTTATTATAGATTACAACTGCTTATAGAATATTGTTTATCACCTTTATTTTGTCCTTGAGTATGTCTATTTCTTGAGAATCTTTAGCTTTTATATCTTCAAGAGTTCTGTGATGTATGAAAACATAGAAGCAAGAATTACCACAACAATTTTTAATAGCCAGTTTCCAAATCAGATTTACCACATTCTGGATGAAAACATCAAAATACAGTTTGTCATCTTGGTATTGAAGGGTAAGAGTTGTATACCTCTAACACCAAGGTGACATTCAAGTTGTGACTGCTGTTCAACGAAGATGTAATTTAAAAATTCACATAAAGTTCTGTATCTCACCGTTTGAGTTCGTTGACTTGATTGAGGTGTTCCTCTACGGCCAGTTTTCCTCTGTTTTCCACCACAACAGAATCATGTTCCTTCTTGATAACACTAAACTTATCTCTCAGGTCACCTACCTCTGAATCAAGCTGATGCTTCTCAGCCTCAGAACTCACCAGACGCTGGGATAATTTTGCAACTGTATAAAACGAAACCAATTTCATGATTTTTTTAAATTTAAATGTCTCAAGATATTAATATAGCATTGGGTGACACACTATTTTAAAATAACAAACATAATCCTTGATATAATAAAATTAATTTTTTGTTTGTTTTTACATCCCATTACTTTAGTTTGAAAGAGACAATTTATTCACTTTAACCCTTAAAGCGCTAAATTAAATAGGACTGAAATTTTCACCCAATATGCTGTGTATTGATACAGTCACCCACAACTTCAAGGGGGCGAAAATTACTTACATGTTTTTTTGCGACCTTAGTATTAAAGAGTTGTATCTGCCACTTTTAACAAGTGGCAGATACAACTCTTTAATACTAAGGTGACGATATATACAATTTGAATGAAAACATATGCAAATCTAGCAACTTAAAGTGTTAAGTTAGTTTGTGAAATTCCAGCTTATCAAATGAGGACCCCTGTCCTACTTAGCATATTGCAAACCAAATAAAATGATAAATTGTGATAGATGTTCAGTGAATCAAATATCTATTTTAACACCTGTATTTAAAGTGGGATATTGCCTTAGCAATACCAGTTTTGGATGAATTAAAAATTCCAACTGACAATACACAAGCGTTAAAAATAGACTTGCTAAGTGCTAAGGATGAGTGATATCAGCGTCAGGTGCATATAGATAAAGACGGTAAAACTACGAGTTTTCGCACCTTCCTGAATATGAGCCGTGTGCATATCTTTGCCTTTATTTTGCTGAACATCAAGCTGTTCCATCAGAAGCTGATTCTCCTCAAGAACCAGTTTGCATTGTTCTTGAAGCTGTCGCCTAAAAAAAGACAACACAGTCAAATAAACTCATATAGAAAATATATTTTTTAATGGAAACTAATGTAAATCTACTCTTCACGCTTCATTTCAGGGTTATATTTTAAACCTCTGTACTGATTTAAAATTTTGATGATTTGATTACATTTTGATTGGTAATTTTCCAGGTATATTTTAAAAATCTGTACATATGTACCGATTAATTATGTTGATCATTTAATTATACTTTGATTGGGAATTCTAATTTTATTCCCAATGACAATGATTTTATCAGCTAAACAAAGATCAATGATGATTATGGTCGTACATACTTAGTACTTTAGAGATTTAAAGTTCGATGACTAGTCTATGTGTCATAGGGCATACGTGAAAAAATTTTTTTTAACAAAAAATGATACAACTCTTTGCAACCAGCAATGTCCAAGTTAAAGTAGACTTGGTTAATATAATAAAATTGGGTAATTTTTATTCAATGTGGGGTGGGAATTGCAGCAGCAATTCACACCCCAGAGTGAATAAAAATATGTTTTAAATATTTGGGTGAGTAAAGTGCTAAGGATGAGTGATATTGCGGAGGGTTGCAGACAATGCTTCCGTTTCTTACCATTCAGTCATACTTGTAGGACCTGATATGTCAGACTGCTCAATCCGAAGATGAAGTCTCTGATTCTCTTTAACCACCTCATCCACACGAACACGCAAATCATCCATTTCTTCCTGCACATGTATAACAAGATGTAGCTAGATGTCATATTGCACAGAAACTATCAAAGCGTACACAATTAATTTAATAATGCAGTAGAGATGGGGTTAATATATATATATATATATATAAATATATATATATATATATATATATACATATTCAAGGAAACATTGTGGCCATTTTAAATATATGCAAACAAAGATTTTTTTTAACTAATCACTCAAAGAATGGTCTACAATTTTTTTTGCAAAATCGTGTAGTTATTGAATACTGTAAAGGGTTCATGTCAAATTTTTTTCTGTCATAATATAGTAAATGATGGATGCCAATCAGCCATTTGGAATTTTATTGATTTGAAATTTGACCTCAAACCTCACATTTTATTTTATACTTCTGCCAAGGTTTACATTATTGGTGAAATAACATTGGTAACACTACTGATGATATATATAATGCAGTATTAATGATGGGTTAATAATTGTATGAATCTCCTACGTGATATCTCGTTAGTTGAATGTCTTTCTCCTTCATTTGGTCATCATAGCTCAGGAAAAGTGGGGCTAAGTATCTGTGATTGATCTGTGAAGAAATATAAAAACAAAATAATGGCTAAGTCTTGAAGAGCTAAGTTAAACAAGCTATAGGCGCGAGAAGTTTTACCAGTCAAAAAACCCGATTCCGAAGCTCGGGACATGAGCTAATAATACACAATTTTTAGCTAAGGTGTGACCCACAATTTCCAGCAGTTGATAATTATAATTAACAAATATAATCGCAAAAATAAAATGTGTTGATCTTACTGATCAGATAATGGACATTTATTCAAAGTGCAAATCAAATACTCACCAACCATGGCGGCTTAGGCCCACGGTTAGGAAGGCCAGGCAGTTCATCTTTCTGTGGAGTAAAAATTGACTTTCTTTTTAAACTACATTTGACATGTATCAGCTGTTATGTAGAAATTCTTACAAGAGTCATAATTTAAATAAGTCTATTAAAAAAGTCTATTCATCCCCTATCACAGCATACCCTCTGAAGATAAACAATATGATCAACAGCTTCAGTTTGAAGATAAACCATGTTTTTTTAATGAGCAGGTATTTTCAGATTGAAATGGTCTTACTATAAATCAAGTGTGTTTAAAGCCATAATTTGTTGGCATAAAGAATAATAAATTAGTCGCCCCCGGAATTTAATAGTTGTATATCAACCTCTCAAGGCGAGGGGCTTGATACATGACATAAGCTATGCATGGGGAGCAGAACTCACTTCGGCTGCAGACAGAGGACGAAACTTTGCCTGGTACCGACTCAATTCTCCGTTGAGACGAGCAATAGCAGATTTCAAAGCGTTGTTTTCATCTTTGTATTCTAGAAGCTGCTTCTTCAAATGTGAAGTTTGCGTGGAAGCCATTTCATCTGCAGGAACCAAATACATCATACAATAGTCATTCATCATCAAAATCAAAGCTCATCTGTAAGTGTTACTGATTTGAGATATCGAGGAAAAATCATAAGTGTCAGAAGCCATTTGACTACCAGTATTATCATGAAGAAATACAATTAGGGACCATTCAGGAATATATCCGATGGTAATGCACCATTTCAATACCAGTATCTCCGCACATTCAATTTTTCAGTTGTTTTCATTCAGTTGAATCTAATGTCAGTGGCGAATTTGGAATCTGAAGGGGGCAGAGGACTTGAGGACATGCGTCCAGAAATTTTTTCTATATTTAGGGGCCTTAACCCTTTAACCACTGGACCCGATTATATTCGGTTATTATTTTTTTATTAGCACACCAAGTACCACATTTTGAACATATTAAATATGAAACGTGAAATAATCAACAAGATTTCCAAATCGTTGACCTCCGTTTTTGTTAAATCTGAATAATTTTCACCTACTTGAAGTAGTGGATCGCGTCAGCGAGACACGACTTCAAGTGGGTGAAAATTTAAATTGAATAACTTGCCCGTTAAAGGGTTAGGAAAGCATTAGCAAAAAATTGTCGCCTGCCCCCTGGAACCATCACTAAATATCAAATGAATAAACTGATTCTGAACAGGTAGGGGTTACGAATAGGATCCTAAAAAATTACTATATAATTCAGTGATTGGAACAGATAAAGGTTTACACACTGACAATAGTCAGGGAATCTAACCTCTTCAACCCTCTAACCACCAAATTATTCAACTGGTATTTTCACCCACTTGAAGCTGTGTCTCGCTGATGCGATCCACAACTTCAAGTGAGTGAATATTATTCAGATTTGACGAAATAGATGGGGACTATTATTTTTAAATCTTGACCAATCCGAAGCTTACGATATATCGTAACTTGTATGAGAGTACGGGCTCAGTTTTGTGCATGAAACATACCATATGAAGGTTGAATGGATTAAAAAAACATTCAAATACCTTGCCTGTTAGAATTGATATTGACAATCAAACTGTGCATATTTCAATAACCATCACACCAGTGTTAATTAGATTTGATCCTATTTTGCAATGCTATGCATGCAAAATAAAACACAAACAGTGCCAACATTTCTTCAAATAATTAAAATGTGTCAAATGTATTTTGTATACATAATTGAATTATATTTAAAAATATTAATTATTTAATAACTGTTCTGAAGAATTTTTAAAAGGATAGATGGCTGAGGGACTGTGCTACTGAGAAATCTAAGTATATTTTTTTAATTATCATAACCATGATCTGGTGTTGAGTAAAATGACCTTAAAATTTATTGGCATGATGTTATTTTCAAATCGAAACATTAGTGCTAAAAGACAATGCTGGATAAGATACTGAAGTGGATGAAAAGTTGCAGGAGCGTTCCATGAAGAAATCAGAATTTGAAATTATATTTTTATAGTGAACTTGCTTTGAGCATTATACTCAATGAAAGGTGTAGTAGTGAAGTATCATGCAAGCGGCAGCAAAAATCACAGAGATAAAATCATGTAAGGAAACTCTTACCAGAAAATTTAACACGGTGACCTATAGAAAGAAGAGTCATTCCTGTGCATTAAACTTCCTCACGGATTTCAGAAATTTTAATTTATATGTCAAAAAAATGCCAATGGCTTTAACTTTTGCCAGTTTGAATCTCACAAACGGGCCATCGTCTTTTCAACAACCATTTGAGATCGAGTCACGAGGCTCAGATCCCCCCCCCCCGGCCTCATGCGACATCGAGGCCAAACCTTCATATGAAAATTTCACGAGCCATCGACAGAGCTAAGTTAAATTTAATCTTAGAAATCTCTGTAATAAAGTGCTAATAACGCTAGTGCTTACCTAATTTTTAGGTTCAATTTGAAGAGATTACCGTCTCAGGAATACTACTACTAGTATTAAACTAGTGATTTTGTGTAAAAGGAGAGTAATTTCTTTTTATGGTGATAAACCAATCAAGGACTGCAGTCTGGTAGACTTTATATTTAGTCTAAACATGAAATTAAAAAGTCCTGTAATATTTATAATGATAATGTTGATTGTGAATCATGGTGAATTGGTTTATGGTACATATAAATTACCAGGGGATATAGAATTTCCCTGGAGATTATATTTTGTAATTTGTGTTATTAATAATTCTGTTTATATATCATTTATAAAAAAAATTATATTTAGGTTTATAAGAACATTAATAATTGAGGTTATAATTATCACTCAATAATATTAAATAAATGAGCAAATAATTATTATTATTTGTTTTAGAGCAGAATTGTTATAAACATTGAACTGTTAAGAAATAATTAATATTTCTATTTCAGGAAAATCTGCGGTTCCTAAGGGAATCACAGTTGGGGTAAAGAAATATCTATCCCCAGAACTCGAGGAGTGTGTTCTGTGTTAGAGTGGAGCGTACAGGTTTACGCACTACCTTCCGGATCCTCACCCCATCGGATTCGGTTACGGCCGTTCCCGGTGGGGCTTTGCCTCCACCAGGGATGGTTTGATAAAAGAATCAATTAAGAGCATGCTCCAATTCCTTCTAGCGAGTAATTCGCATACCATAATAATTGCTATTTTGTGATAAAGTTAATAAGAAGGTCGGTTGCTATAAAAGCTCCTATCCCATAGGGTGTTACGAGTTCGTACGGGTTAAGTACTCGTACCCGGGTTAAACCGGTCCGGACCATTAACTTTTTCAGTCCTAGTTATATTTGTCAGGAAAATACAGTTTTACTGTATTATTTATGAAGAAGGAAACCATTATGTGCAGGTTTCAGTAATCTGATGATTTTAAACCGCTATGAGCGGTTTATGGGACTTAAAGAGTTAAGGGTCCGGTTTTTCTGCTGGACATGGATAATACCACGTCCATAGAATGTTCTTGTCTTCAGATTTGTACTGGAGATTTATTACGTGCTTTCGCACGGATTGGAACATTCTGGTATTCCACCAGGTCAGTGAATTGATTTCAGGTTGGAATACAGCACAGGCTTCGGTCAGATGCTAGCAGATTAGACCAACGTACAGAGGGAAATAATGAATAGTTTCCCTACAGGGGATGTAGTAGGAAACTACTCATACTATTGATTGATTTCTAGTGTTTTCCAAGATATCTCTGTACTTTACACGGAATAATTTGTTTAAGGAAATTGTGCAGCAGTTTACCATATGAGCATATACCAAGCTACTATTCTGCATGTGGGAAACTGCTACAACAAAGTATTAAAGTGTAGATTTTGCACATAGTTATGTGGCAAATTGGGAAACTACACCAGACAAATTATTCCCTGATATTGGTGGTGCAGTCTATAAATAAATTATTTCTTATTTCAGTAGATTGCCATGGCACTACTATAAGTGAGACTGATTGACTGGTAATTGGGTCTAAGTGTAAACTTCTTTAAGAGGAGTTTACCTGTAAAGGCTTCTAATGAAGCCTTCCACCGAACCCTTGAAGGAAGATTTAATTCCTTAAGAGATTGAGATTAATAATCCAGGGAGGAAAGTTGGAGAGAACAGATTCTCCCTGAAAGTTTCGTAACTGGGTTTACCAGTTCTAATTGCAGGGAAGTATACCTGTTATTTTTAACAAGATATGGTAAACATCTTGAGTGGGTAAATACTGAGATGGTTTTAACCCCTCTTACTTTCCTCAAAAGGTTTGGATTTTATCTCTAAGTGAATTATTGTTCTTCTTTTGAAGATCTTCACCTTCAGATTTTATATGACTCCCAGTGGGTGCTCAATAGGTCTGATTCATGCAAATTTGATGAAATTGGGTGAAGAATATGGGTATGAACTGGCTAAAAGTTCTTGAAATTCATAATTGAATTAGAATATCTCATTAGTCCAAAGGATTGTGTCCTCCGCTAAGCTACTGCTCGTGGTTGGACTCAGAAGGTTATATCAGTGTTAGACACGTTTACAACACTTGTCTCTCATTATAAATTAAATGAAATTTATTAACCCCGAAATTATGGGGTTGTTGATTTATTTCTGGGGAGATTCTGGAAAACAGGACTTTGGGCCAGTTATATCATGATAATTGAGTAAAATCTGGATAGAGTCTGTAATATACATGTGTATAACTTAGAGATTCTTAAAGTTAATAATGAAAATATACAAGGAGAAAGCCTGTATATCGTTATTACTGTCTCTAGATATAACTCCGGATCATGTAAGATACTGATTAAATAATAAGATGTGCGATATCACATGTTGCGACATGAGTAATTGGAAATATGATCTCTGGAGCAGAGAAGCATATGATGGCCTTTCTGTTCCTGAGTTAGTATAACTCGGTGGGAAACACTTTTATCAATATTTTAGTATCTACAAAGATAGATTGATTAACAAAGTGATTCAGAGATTCATTTCCCAAATCTGTAATTTAATTACAAAATTGAGAGAAACTCTGGAGACTCAGAGTGAAAATATAGCACATATTAAGGACTGTCCACTAGGAGGGAGACAGTCTTTATATTTACAGTACTAATAAAGAATCTGATGTTTCAATGATAAGTCGGGAAATTTTTTGGAAAATAAGGATAAAAAATTTTCGCCTGATTTAGTTATACATCAGTTGACGTGGTCATCCGGTATAAACTTATAAGGGGAAACGTTGGAATACAGTAAGTAAGGATTTATTTATAATCCTTACTTTCTGACGTTATTGAATAATGGAGTGCAATAATATGATCAGTAGTATATATTGACATTTTTCCATATTTGGAAGTTTCCTAAGTATATATAGTGGATAAGTCTACGATAAGGGTATCATGGGGCATGTTCCCCTCTCTAATGGTTAATTGATATTTTATTCCTCCGAGATTCGGAAGTCATTCCTTGATGTAATAACATCGGGGACTGTGGAATAAATCCTACAAAGATAACGGTCATAGATAATCCATGAAAAAGTGAACTTTGGGATTTAATGACTAAGTTATAGAGAGTCAATGAAGGTAATCATAGACTTTTTTGAATTATTTAAGGCTAAGATCTGATTGGGATCAGATCACTTTAATATAATTGTAGTTATGAATAACCATTAAAAATATGGTATTCCTTTGGATATTCAGGTATGTCGCGCTTGAGGCTACTCCTGAATAATGTATGGTTATTAGATCTCCAAGATAGTGAATCTATGAGTATTATTTTAGACTAACCAGTTCCAGTTAAGTTAATTGAAACTGGGTTAGGAAGAATATTAAGGAAGAAGTGACTTATTATAAAATGAGATTGAAGTAGTAGAAAAATTTAGTATGAATTTTTTTATACTCTTCACTTCCTCTTGAATTTGTCTGAAAGAGGGGTTACTTGAAGGCTTCCTCTTCACGAACCTCAAGACCTGAATTGATTTGTTATTGGAATGATGAACATTAAGTTCTCTTCCTTCTATATGTGATATTGAATAATCAGGTAGGAAAAGCCCCATTCAAAGAGGTCTTTCATTCTTGAGGAATCGTGGTCAAATGTCATTTAGACTGAAGTCTAAATTACTATTAATTGAGGAGGAAGGGTTAGGGTAATGTTCTTCTTCAGTAACAAATTGTATGAGGTAGAGTAATTGTTTAAATGATAATTGACTTAGTTGTTAAGTCAATTATTCAATGAAGTCACAAGTTGGTCTAATAAATAATTTAGTTATTTATGAAACTAACTAATTTCTAAGTTTCATGGATGTTATAAATTTTGGGGTGGATCAATGCGATTCAATCCTAAAAAAAGAGGGGGGGGGGGTAAATTACTCCTCGTCCTTAGAAGTTTAAACATTCGGAGGAATTGTTCTATCGACAATTCCTGAAGTTAACAAGTTATTGTTTATACTTGGATCCATTGAATTATTAGGAGACTAAAACATAATTCTTATGTGGATATGTCTCCTGAAGGGTCAAAGAATAATTGTTTGACAAGGATTTAATAAAAATATAAAAATTCTCTGTGGGAAACTCTGCTAGGGACCAGAATTTTAACCTGGGTTAGGATTCTGGGGTATGTATGAAGCAGAGTTAAACAATTATAGGTTAAGAATAATACCTATAGAGTTGCCCTTTTATGACGGATCAAGATTTAAAATCAAGAGATTGATGAATAACTCTTTAACAAATGAGGACATGTCGAGAATTTTGTTTTTCTATTGACATATCACAAAATTGTGAGTGTGTCGAAAATAAAAGGGTTGTAAGGTTATAAAATATAACCATGTCATACAGAAATAGAATTCCTTAAAGTTAGGGATAGTATGAATTAATTCAACCGCTTGATGTGTATGAATATAATTATAGAATAATTTATCTCAACACTACCTTGTTGAGAAGAATATTCTTCTAGATAAAAATGGTAGAATGGTCCTACAAAGTGGAACACTTTCTGGTAAAAAAAAAAAAAAAAAAAAAAAAAAAAAGGTATGAGAATTACAAACCAAGTGACAACTAAAGAGATAATGGAATAAGTGAGTAACAAAATCATATAGCTATTGTTATTATAGGAAATGATTAAATGGGATATTCCTTGAATACCTCAGACAAAGAATAAGAGGATATTTGAAATGAAGTGCTCAACTTACTCAGGTTGCACGTTCAAGGAACATTAGATGATTAGGTGGCGGAGTTTCCACCTCAAGCCGTGATTGGAACTACATACCATCAGGACTTGATCTTACATCTAATTTGAATAAGAACATATCAATGGTTTTGTTTTTGTTTGAAGGGATATGTTCGGGGTTGTCAAAAATTCCCTCTTGTCGAGGAGAATGGAGTAGTGATCTACAAAGTTATCTTCCAAAAGGAAGTGAACTGTATATATATATAAACTTAGGTTTGTGAGTGAAGGACTACTAACGTAGGACTTCTTGTGGATGTGTTTAACATCCTTCTTTAACTAATGCGACCCAGTATTTATTAAATTACTGTTTCAGCTGTTAAATAATTTGAAGGAACATACATACTTTAGTCAGTTGTACAGTTCCGTAATTCTGAACATTTATGTTCGATTTACAATCACTTGAATGCATGTACATCCTGCTGGAAGGGAATTTCCCTCCAGGAGGTTGTGAGATCCGGTTACCGTTAATAGTTAACGGACCTCACAACAATGTATATTTTATAAATAAAAATGGATGGATGAGGATAGTAAACCAATAGATTTTATTAGGTTAGCCAAGAGTTCAGGTAGAACACTGAGTCTCTTTGGCTTCTACGGCTCATCAGGAGGCTAGCCGTGCATAGTGAATATGGGAGAAATTTTATACTCAATCTAATATAGTTACGTTGAGTATTGAATGTTATATGGATCAAAGAACTTAAAATTAGGAATAAGCTCTTTCGTGATTCCTCCTCCCTTGGTTGGATTCTGGCAAAAGTTAAAGCCATTGGCATTTTTTTGACATATAAAGAAAAAATAATGAAATATTTTTGTTTATATTATAAAAAATAGCCAATGGCTTTACAGAATTCCCTCCCTCCTTCCCCACTTTCGTACTTTATTATGCTGGTCGTTAAATTACGATCATATGAAGGTTGGGCCTCGATGTCGCATGAGGCCGGGGGGGGGGGGATCTGAGCCTCGTGACTCGATCTCAAATGGTTGTTGAAAAGACGATGGCCCGTTTGTGAGATTCAAACTGGCAAAAGTTAAAGCCATTGGCTATTTTTTATAATATAAACAAAAATATTTCATTATTTTTTCTTATTAATTAGCTTATGACCTAATTAAGACCCAATTAGGGAACTCTGTCCACAATTCACAAGAAATTCTTCTCCCTCAATTCTTATCTGATTTCAATTCTGTTTGGTTTTGTTTGAAAGAGCTCGGCCCTGTGCATTGAAATTCCTCAAGGATTTCAGGAATTTTAATTATTAATTAACTTATGACCTAATTAAGACCCAATTAGGGCACTCTGTCCACAATTCACAAGAAATGTTTCTCCTCGCTCAATTCTTATCCGATTTAAATTTTGTTTTGTTTATTTGAAAGAGTGCATAGTGCATAGAACAGCCTCACGGATTTCAGAAATTTCAATTTGTAATAAACTTGCGCTAATTGAGGATGAGCTTTTTTTGTCATTGACTCTCTGGTATATTTTGTTTAATGAACCCTGTTTGCTGTTATAATCTTATTGTCATCTTTTTCACAGAGATCGCCACGGAGGAGTTCAGAAAGATCATCTCGCAGAAGTCGTGACAATGATGACCGAGGAAATCGTAGACGATGAAGCTGTTGCCATTTCACTCTGTTACTACAAGGATTATTCTGATGGGCGTATTGTATCAATGAGCCACAGCATGCAATCAAATGTAACTGGTACATATTTTGTATATTTTTTATAATGTATATTTTTCTTTTTTGATGCAAAATCTAATTTATCTAAATAAATTTAGAAAGTTTTAGACAATAAATTTTGAATGCCATATCTAACATATATGGTCATAAATATCTTTTCCTATTTTTAATATCAATGATTAAAATTTTGGTAAATGGTAAATGCAGTACCAGTCACAAGTATTACATGCTGTTGGCCCAGCTCTAGTATAATAGCTCCTCTGCTACAGCAAGATCAACCAGTGCTCTCCCTCGGAGATTTTCTGACGGGATCTGACGAAGCAGTACCTGGGCACAGGAAAATGTTGAGCAGCAAGTATGGCCACGTGGCAATGATCCAGACCGACGCGTCGGCGTGTGTGGAGTTGTGTTAAAGCAGAAAGTGGGGTGACGATGTTATCAAGGTGACCATGTGTAAAACCTGTAAATCTGGTCATGTGACTGTATTAATGTAATGAGGGAAGCATATCATGTGACTTCTCTGTAAGCATCAGCTCAGGTCATGACTGCTACAAAACCAGCAAATGGGGTCATGTGACTGTATTAGTGTAATGAGAGAAGCATATCATGTGTCTTCTTTGTAAGCATCAGCTCAGGTCATATGACTGCTACAAAACCAGCAAATGGGGTCATGTGACTGTATTAGTGTAATGAGAGAAGCATATCATGTGTCTTCTTTGTAAGCATCAGCTCATGTCATATGACTGCTACAAAACCAGCAAATGGGGTCATGTGACTGTATTAGTGTAATGAGGGAAGCATATCATGTGTCTTCTCTGTAAGCATCAGCTCATCATCAATATGGCTGCTACAAAAACAGTAAATCTGGTCATGTGGCTGGTTTAAGAGAAGCTATCTAATCATGTGACTGCTCTGAAAGCATCAAATCTGGTCATGTGACCGCTATAAGGCAGCAAATTACTCTAGTTATGTGACTCTTCTTATGCAGCACGTGTGACCACGGTCTAAAGACGCCCTTGAAGCTACAGTGAACTGTCAATAAACAATGTTTTAAAGCCACAAAGCAGATGACAATGCAGTTAACAAGGAGAAGATGATGTATGGACAATGATGTAAAATATTCAATGAAGCAGATACAGATTGTCTAGGTTTTTATTTAGGCTACATATGGACTATATTTATTATTACACATGAGCCTGATACACATGCTACAGGTCATTGAATTATTTTATTTTAGTTATGTATATATATAAATATGTGGCAAATTGTTGATTTTAGGTATTATGTATCATGTTTGTGATATATAAACCAACTATGACCAACATTACAGAACTTTTTTGCAAAGTGTAATGTGACAGGACAATAAACATTTTAATTCATTGTTGTTGGCCGTATTTTATTATTGGTGCAGCAGCACAGCCTGTAATTTTGTGTTGGCAATCACAGTAATAATTCACAATGATTACAATTACAAGACGCTCTATCTGTTATAAAACGGAAGTTCATTGTCCAAAATCTCCATACAAAAATTTGTTTAAACGCGTTAAAAGGTTTCAGCGTTAAACAATAATCTGAAGTCTTCTCACTATCTTCGCAAGGATAAAATCACCTTACTTCACAACCATAATTTATAGTTGGTGCTAAACGTTTATCAAATAAGTCTACAACAACAATATAATTAATCTATTCAATTGTCCCCCAGATTATGTAAGTGTTATTCCATCGTTACAGACGTACATTTGGACCACTTATCTATCATTTCAAACTTTCTCCAATGGTAAATATAAACTTCATTAGACCATATTTATTGCTCATGCAAAGAGTTCGTTAATCAAACTAACAGATTAATTTTTAGTTTGGCATCAGTTTTGTATGATTTTTATCATCAAACATGATATCATTACGAATGTTATGCTAAAAACACATGTTTTGTGACTTTGGAAATAAAACTATTTTTTGCGCCGCAGCATCAGTTTTTCTCTGTAAATTAAGGTCGTTCAAGATGACGCGTCGCTCGCTAAGAGGCTGGTCCCGATGACTCATTCGTATCGACTGGGGCTTGTAACCAGGAGGTACCAGGCTCGAATGGATATGGGAATGTGTTAAATGCACATAGGTTCTGGGCCGGAACACCGGGCAAAAAAAATGAAATGAATGGAGTTTCAGGCCACCTTTGTGCACATATAGGCTAAACTGGACCAGGAGAACTTCCCGAGGATGGTGAGATGACACTGCTCTCCGGACACAGGATGCGAAATTCAAGCACTGGTAGTCTGAGGCCGAGCACGCTACCTCTCGTTCACGAAGGCTCCCCACAATATTGAATCTTGACGAGTGAGTGGTAAGAAACAGTTTGTTTCTTTAAAACTTAATGGCCAGCGTGGGGTTTGAAACGTGATCTCCGACCTAAGCAGGCAGCTTTAACTACTGCACCAGGGCCCCGCCCCACGACTTGGAAAAGATGAAGGCTTTGAATTGCGCCAGGATTGACATTTCAGTCTGGCTGTTCTGACAACTAAACATATATGTTGAGCAATGACAGACATCGGCCATGATTGGATGATGGCTGTTTTTAGTGCGCCAGACAATTAACGTGGTACACTGGTCAGGATGCATGTCTGCATCGTTTTTTTTATTGGCTATTTTTACTGTTGATATAAATCTGATGATTTATAAATTATTTCTATATTTGACTAATACGAATATTAGTTACAGAAAAATGTCCTACTGGGAAAATCCGCAACTGGGAAGCGAATGCGGGACTCCTGGATACAGGCTTCATCCTTTCCAAGTCATAGCGACATTATATCAATTTGGAATTTATCAGTAAATTAATCTCGGTCTGTCATAATAGGAATAGAGTAATGGGTATGGCGTGGCTTCTGGGACCCAGAACACGTTATCATATCATTCCTAAAACAAACACATTCAAGAGTAGGCAGATCTCGGGAGTCCATAAATTATATGCCTCTGTGGATGGGAAAATGCACTATTTATGACCTAACAATATCTTCGTTTGTCTTATACCTATATTAACCCTTGAAGTGATAATTAATTAGCTCGGAAGCCACTGAACTGGACACCACTTGCGAAATTCTTTGGGTCCATATAAATTTAATAGGATGCAAATCTTTACATTTCGGCGCCTACTATAGACCACCTCGAAACGATTTAGACCCACTTTTCCAATTAGACACATCCCTCAGTAGAATCACACATACATTACAACAAATGGTTATGTTTGGTTCGGTGGAGCCTTCAATGCTCACTTTGTTGATTGGACTTCGCTGGAAGTGTCCCCCGCAGCAGGAAGTGAGCGACCCCAAAATCAAAAACTTATCGATGTATCACAACTTGGAGCAGGTAGTCGATAAGCCAACCAGGGAAGACAAAGCTCTTGACTGACTTTTTACTAACAACAAATCTAGCCTCCAGAAAATCGAAATTCTTCCCGGTATTGGAAAATCTGATCACGAAATTGTTTTTGCAGAGGTATTGATACCCAGCCTTGCCGTATTCCAAAACCAAAACGTAACATATTTCTATATAGAAAAGCAGACTGGAATGGCATTAGATCCAACCTAAATTCCCTTTATACTAGTATAAAAAATGACAACCAGGGGTATTCAGCAAACGACCTTTGCACTAAATTCAAATCAACCTTGACATCAAGTAAAAATGAAATAAATCGGGCTTTAGGCCACCTTTGTGCACATATAGGCTAAACTGGGCCAGGAGAACCTCCTGAGGATGGTGAGATGACACTGTCCTCCAGACACAGGATTCGAAATTCGAGCCCTTGCGGTCTGAGGCCGAGCACGCTACTTCTCGGTCACTGAGGCTCCCCACAATACTGACTTCCACACGTGGATCGGGAAGAAACATTTTTGTTTCTTTCAAACCGCCGAGACCGGGAATCGAACTCTGGCGTGAAAGGCAGCGGTGCTAACCACTACCCTAGGGCCCCCACCCTTGACATTAAGTATGGACGAGCACATTCCAATAAAAAAGCTGAATGGTAAGCACCACCTTTCCTGGGTAATGCCAAAAATTAAGAAAATGATCATGAAAAGAAACAAAATTCACGCAAAATCCAAAAATATTACTAAACCATCTGCCAGGATTTCGAAAAAACCCCAAAAATATTCAGCACAGTTTACAAAAAGAAATGAGACGGCATACTGGCAGTACATCGAAAACATTATTGACTATTCGGAAGAAGAAATTTTGGTCCTTTATTAAAAATATGCGAAAAGACTCGGCAGGTATTGCCCCATTGCGCAGCCAGAGAGACATTTTTAGCGACGCCTCTGACAAAGCCAAAATATTTAACAAACAATTCCGTTCTGTGTTCACCTAAGAACCCCCCGGACTCATGCCCCTTGCCCCTATACTACAAATTATCTTCCAAATTTCCCTTACAACTGGACAGGTACCGGACGACTGGAAAGAAGCTAACGTGGCTCCAATATTCAAAAAGGGTGACAAGCACAAGCCTAGTAATTATCTCATTGACATGTATAGCATCCCAAATTATGGAACATATTATTATAGGTAATTTAATGAAACATCTTGAAATTCAAAACATACTCTTTCCTCTTCAGCATGGTTTTCGTCGAAATCATTCATGCGAATCGCAGCTTCTTTCTCTCTTCCAGGACCTAGCCAGTAGTACAACCCAAACAGACATGCTCATAATGGGTTTTAGTAAAGCTTTTGACAAGGTTTTGCACAAACGTTTAAATTACAAACTTAACTGGTATGGCATCCGAGGGGATGCACTTGAGTGGATCACTGACTTTCTCTCTTCTAGATCCCAAAGGATTGTCCTGGACGGTGCTACCTCTGACAGAGCTCCGGTATTATCCTGGGACCCATACTTTTCCTGATCTACATCAATGACCTCCCTGATGGGGTCGTAAACAGTACAGTCCGCTTATTTGCTGATGACTGTATTATTTACCGTCCCATCAGAAACAAAAAAGACACTGAACTTCTCCAGTCTGACCTTGATTTTGTCGGCTCTTGGGAAAAAGACTTAATTGGCTTATGCAGCTCAATGCGGACAAGTGTTTTACCATGATGGCCGGCAGAAGCAAAACAATAATTAATAAATCATACAAACTGGATGACCACCCTCTCCAAAGTACCAATTCCGTTAAATATTTGGCTTTACTCTAACCTCTGACCTTAAATTCAATACCCACATCAACAATGTTACAGCAATAGCTAACAGCATCCTTGGACTCCTCCGCAGAAATCTAAAAATCTCCTCACAAGCTGTCAAAATGCAGGTGTATCAGTCAATGGTCCGACCCCACCTGGAGTATGGCGCCACGGTTTGGAGCCCAGATACTTCCGATAACATCAAAAAAATGGAAATGGTGCAGAGACGTGCTGCAAGGTATGTGTGCAATCTCTGGCACAATACTAGCAGTGTTAGTGAGATGGTTGGCCACCTCGGCTGGGAGTTCCTCGCTATACGTTGCAATTACATGAGACTCAATATGATGTACAGGACTGATGCCACCCACCAGACAAACACGTGGGTTCCATCCGTGGAGGTGTATCCCACTGAGCCCGTCCAATGACCCATACAAATTTTCATTCCTACCCTCCACCATCCCGTTTCGAACACCCTCCCACCTCACGTTGTCTCCTCCCCCCACCCTGGACTCCTTCCATCGACAACTCACGCGCATGTGAACCGCAAGGTTTTTTTAACCTCACCTTTTATTTTCACTGCACAATTTTTTCGTTTATTATAACCTCCTGTTTTATTTTTAGGGGTTATATTTAATCACATCAAAACAAATCTTTGAATGCACCTCTGCACACACACTACGGCGTGTAATACTCCATTTGAGGAGTGATCGCTGTTATCGCAAAGAAGAAGAAGAATCGTGTCTGTAGCCATATTTTTGCATTTTCGTTTCAGTTGGTCCCTCAAAACAGAAAATGTATAAGAGAAATGAACATTAAATTTGCAAGATTGGCGTATATTTTTATTCAAACTTTACAGATCTAAGTAATTTTGGGGTACCAATCTAAATTGCATAACTAAAGTTAGCGCTTTAATTATGCAATATATGCGTTTTTTCTCTGGCATGAGTCAATGAAAGGCGTTTACCCCTACAAATTATTCAAGTGGAATTTTCACTCACTTGAAGTTGTGGCTCGCTGACGCGATCCACTTCAAGCGATTGAAAATTATTCAGATTTTACAAAATAGAGGTCGATTATTTTCAAATATTGCAGATTAATGTCACATTTATCTTCAATATGTTTGAAAGCTGTTATGGAATGTGCTAATAAAAAATACAGAAAAAACGAATATAATCGGTCCCGGCGGTTAAAGGGTTAATCCATTTCTAACTGGGTTAGTTTCCATTGTGAAAAGCAGGCGATTTACGAGGACAAAGTGACGTTTAAAGGTGTAGTCAACTGTCAAAATTCGCGGGACAAGGGTCCCCCAGAAGGCAATAGTGCCCATGGGTAAGCTAAGGCCCTATTCCATAATAAAACTGACTATGCGTTTCATACCCAAAGCCTCATTAAGAGCAAGTTCTCAAATCACAGCAAGTTCATATATACTTGAGCGACATCTATGAGGTAATAATTCAAAGCCCTTGTCTTTTGCCCCTACTTGGTCGCCTACTTGCAAACAAACTGACTGTATTACTGCGGGGATTTGGAAACTGCTTGACCCCCAAGCTTGAATGTATTGTCACCCAGTAAACACAAAACATTTGTATGACTTTATGCAATGTTGGACCAACGTCGAAGACGTTGGGCCTACATTGCATAAATGTCATACAAATGTCTTGCGTTTGCTGGGCAGGAGGACTTTCTCTCAAACATTGTACATTTATCTAATGTTGGTTCAATGTTGGCCCAGCGTTGCAGACGTTGGCCTAACATTAAAACAGCATTGGATCAATGTCTCGTTTAAGTAGTATCTTGTAATCAGTTCAGTGGCTATATTATTGCCGTCAATCTGTACTCAATAGGCTACTGTTGGCCTACACTTGACCGTCCCAGGCATGCGCGTTTTGAAGCTGAATGATTCTTTAATACGTGGATATGTGTTTCTATTATACAACTGTACAGAGAAACGTCCATGATCAGGGTCAAATTATAATTAGAGGCATGTGACGACGTAGGCCTAATATATAAAGTGTAATGCAAAACTGGGTATTTAACTGCATTCACAGCAAACACAAAACATTTGTATACCATTTATACAATGTTGGACCAACGGCGAAGACGTTGGGCCGACGTTGTATAAATGGTATACAAATGTTTTGTGTTTGCTGGGCTCTGACGAAAAATAAATAAATAACGAGCTGAATTAGAAATTAACGTCCTTTATTAGAGCAATACAACTATATTATATTGTATTTATCACAGAACTTACAACATTAATATCACAGAAAACAGATAATATTTAAACAAATAAATACATGATATTTAATTAACTTCAAACTACGTTCATAGACTAGGACTAAAAGAATAAAGTCTGCAGTTGGGCCAACGTCATACACGTTTTCACCCATGGACGGTGACGAAACAGTATTGGGTTGATTATAAAATATAAAAAAGTAGAAAATAAGTATCTTATCGCATTGTAAGTTTTTTTTATGTAAATGTATATGAAACGTGTATGTCGTAGTAACATAAAACATACTTGTCGAAAATAGTGTGGTCTTATTTTAATGGTATAAAAGGAATACTGCGATACTGATACCCTCAATGTTGACAGCATACATTATATTACAACGTTATTTTTCTTTCATACAATTATCAATTATGCATTTGTTCAATGGTGGGTGTAAACTAGATGCATGTAGTTTGGGATAATTGTGACACTATTCGAGATAGCAAGTTGCTTAACCACCGAGTCATACAATTTAATTTTCACCCGTTTGAAGTTGTGTCTCGCTACCGCGACACACAACTTCAAGTGGGTGAAAATTACTCATATTTGTTTAAATTGAGACTAAACATTTGCTACTCCTGATGTTTAAATATACATTTTCTTACCAATAACTGTGATTTAATCCGTTAATAAAACAGATTACATATGACTATAGGGCATAATTGGGTTGAGGTCACTCTTCTTTATTTTTCAGACTACAAAAGTCAAAGGGATGTGGGTTACGCTTGGGGGGAAAAAAGAGACCCACAAATTTTTTTGCATTTCAGAAAGCAATTTTTCACGTTTTTAGAGGAGAAAAAACAGACTATGCGCAAATCCATGGAACTCCCCCATCCTTGAACTCCAAAAAATATTATGCATCAAAATAGTTAAAATATGAAGTCATTATATTGAGCAATCCTAACGATGGCTCTAAATGTAAGACCATTGAAACACAGTGATGGGAGACCAATACACTCTGGTACGGAACTAAAAACTAAATGAAAGCAAGCTTGATAAGTACAATAAGCATCACCTAAAGCCGTGCTTGGCAGTTGAATCATATTCATAGCTTATTTTTAATTGGCCGCTCCATGTTTATTAGAAATTATAATCCTGAGAAAAAACATATAAAGTGGTTAAGATAAAAACACTGCAGTATCATTGAATCACATTCGCTGCTTTCGTCTGCACACATCGACATACATATTTCCAGTTCATAAAAGCATTAGGTAGTAGAAATAACTGAGAAGGCTGAAAATGTAGTTCTCTTACAAATGACAAGTTCTTCTACATAATTCTTGCATCTCACATCCATTTTGTGGCCCATATTGAATCCCACTAATCCGGGTGTTAACGTTTACGATAAGGACCGCGAAATGGATAACATGTGAATCAGTCTGCACTTCTGCCGGCTGACCGTAAAAACCTCGTCATGCTCATTACATAGGCCTGCACCCAGTAAATACAAGGTGTTCAATGGTGGTCCAGCTTCGTGGTCCAGTGGACAAACATTAAACTAGCATTGCTAGCCCATTGTTGGCCCACCGTCTGCATAGGCTCAACGTCTAGTGTTTGTTGGGTAAACACCAAGATATTTGTCGAACAATGTTCCAATGAGATGAACATACAGCTAGGTAAAATCAAAAGGCAGCAACTGCAGTTACTACCATTTCCTTTTGCATAGCATGCATTGGACTGATGTCTTGTTCACTAGGATGAACCTGGTAAAAATGAGCTCGAAACAACTTCAGTTTGATCTGAAGTTGACACCCACCGATACCTTCCTGTCGGGTATCGCTTGAGGTGATTTAAAGAAAACTGACGAGGTTCGTTGGTTTCACACCAAAGCAAATAATCAATACTTTTGTAAGAATGTGAAATTCACTGTTAAAATAGGTTACATTATTCCATTCCTGTCAAAAGCAACTCGTGATCACTATTGTTGAAGATGTCGTAATCGTCCTTCTGCCTAATACTGCTTCTACAATGACCTTCCAGCTTGTGTATACTTTTCTGTGCGTCATCTTTCATCCGGCGGTTGTCAGCGCTGGCAACTTGCCAGAGAGTCTCCAAATTGGCCTCAATTTGACTGAAATATAATTGCGACATAATTAATGAAATATATCTACTATTTATTAGGAATCAAATGAGAGAGGCATTATAATATCCAAAGAATATCCACACACCAGCATAAATGGCTTTAAAAATTAAATAAATTTTGTCACCTTAGCATCATGGAGCCCAAAATTCCACTATAGAAAATAGCAAATACCGCCCTTGCAATCCTAGAATGATTACCGCTATTTCCCTTTAATCACCAGTACTGCTGTGTAAAGTCAAAAGGCAGTAACTGCTTACTTGAAAAGTAAGCCGTTACTGTCTTTCGGCTTTGCAGAGCAGGGTAGTCTACTCACCGTTTATCACCAGACATGGAGCGGAGTATTTCATCTTTTTCTTGGAGTAACAGTCGTAGATGTCTGACTTCCCGTTCATACTCTTGTCGTTGACGATTGAAATCTTCATCTTGATCCTTGATTCTATAAAAAAAGCAATCTGTCAAACAACGCCTCTATCATCTCCACCTAATTCTGCCATTTTTAATTACTATTGAAGCATATAAATATTATAATATACAAATCTGCATTTAAATTTAATCTTCAAAATCACTGAATAATTTATTAGTCAGAAAATAAAATACAATAGCTCAAAAAATAAAAAAAATAATGTACTTAGCCCTTCAACTGTCATTTTACTCATTTAAATTTTCACCCAATTAAAGTTATGTCTTGCTACCGTGGCCCACAACTTTAATTAAGCAGTTGAAAATTTCTCATATTTGCTTAATTCAAGACCAAACATTTGCAAATCTTGATGTCTAAACACACACTTTATTCCAAATAATAGATATTTGATTGGCTAATAAAAACGATTATAATCATGCTTAGTGCTGTAAGGTTTACTCTATGATTCATGAATACAAAAACAACAAATGTAGTCAAATTTCCTACCTATTTGCTGCCTTTTCTAGTTTTCCTGCTGCTTTGCTTTTGTAAATCTGAAAAAAATAAAATGATGACAAACAGTTTATATATTTATAAAGTGACTAAAAAAGAAAGCTCGATAATATAAAAAGCCCATTTAAACTAATTTTAGTAAATAGCTGTTTTGGATTATTATAATAGCACTGCAAATAATAAAAGGCATTATGCTACTTGTTTCAAAAGTTTGACCCTATCTGAGAAAATAAATTGTAATTCACTGATTTAAATATTAGAGATGTTAACAGATCCTGAATCTACACAAAATTATCTTCAAAAAGGTATATCAAACAACTTGCTAGCGCGATTAGCTCCAAAAATATGACTCCGCGAACTCAAAATGGTCTGGTTGTGGTAAGAAGTCATTCTAGGGCATAATAATATGTGATGGTTGTGGTGAGAAGTCATTCTATGGGCATAGTAGTATGGTTATGGTAATAAGTCATTCCACTGGCATGATAATATGTTATAGTTGTGGTAAGAAATCATTACAGAGTAAGAACCTCATTTAAAAAAAAATTCAAGTAATATGACAGTTTATATTGCCTTTAGTTTTTCCTCCATCTGTCCGATAGTTAGCGAGCCAGTCATCAAGCGATTGATCGCCACTTTCTTCTGCTTCTGCTCTTTTTCCATCTGAAAACACAAGAAACATATAGATTACAATCTACATAATGTAGCGTATGTAATATAATACAATATATTTGGCTACAGGCAAATAGCTCCAGGAGATGCCAACCACTACACAATAATGAAAGGGCCAACCAAGCAAACACCAGATGACCAATGCTGGCTTGAAGTTGGGCCAGCGATGGTTAACCGTCTTGTGTTTGCTAGGAATGGCCCTGTAGTAACTGTTCATCCGAGCATATTCAGGGATGAGAGTGACAAATTACACATAGATTGTTCCTTGTTGTTACATTGTACATTGTATTTGGGTTCGATTCCCAACCAAGGCAAACTGTCACTTGAAAACGACCATGAAATCTGCAACAGCTGGCACCACCTGGAGCACACCCTATACACACCCCAGCCTGGTGAACATTGTGTACAGGTTTGAAGTAAATCTGAAGACTCGAGGAGAAATAGCGTTTTCAGTGAAAATGCAGGTTGTAGTGGTGGTGGTCGGAGCCACCTGGTGAGTGGCATGGTTGAATTTCTGAATATGTTTTGGGGTTTTAGAGTAATACAATAGCGATCATCCATACTATTTAAAATATTCCCGAGGTAAGTTATTTTGATATAAATACGTAGGAACACATTTTTAAAATCACACTTTACCAAATACAAAAACAGCACACTTACTGCTTGAGCATAGGTGTCCCTCTCCGCAGCAGTCTCCTCAGCCTGTAATAAAAATGTACAACTACCGTAGTTATATCTCCATCTGAACAATTCCCATTCACAATGTGCAATTGAAAATAATTGTATCAGTATCAATACTAAATATAACATTCAGTTTTTTTGAGACCAGAATTAGAAAGAGATCAGAATTGAAAATTGTAAAAGTAACCGGCGATTCACAGTTACAAGAAAAAACAGGACAGACAGATGAGTCTTCATGTAGACTACAAGCCCTCAGGGCTAAAAATGTATATTTTTAAGCTGAAAATGTGATGCATTGTAAATAAAATTTCTAGTAATATTGTCATATTGTTTTTTCTTGTTAATGACATGGTGATTATTTTTCACACGTACCACGCGCACCAGACTCCCCAGATAGTGCTCAGCCGTCTGTTCCTTGATCTCGGCATCTTCTACCGCTTTTTGTAAAAGTAACAACTTCTTCATGTTTTTTCTGTCATAAATACCACATCATGACATAAATAATTTAGACATATTTAAATACTGAATTGTTCATTAGTGTTGTTAATATGTAGATGATTATATATGTAACACTCTAGTCTATGTATTTACAATAACAAAATATTTAAAAAAATATTATTTATGTCAATAAATACAATCTTAATCTTCATCCAAATGGGATGATTACATCTTGTATGCAATTGCAATAGGATAGAATGTAATTGGAAAGAGCACTGGGTTCAGAAGTGGGTATACATTAGCATATCTATTTTCACTACCATGACCATCATAAATCATCAGAGCTTCTCCCCCTTTAAGTTATCTTATCTAAGGGGGGGGGGGTCCTAGGGTAGTGGTTAGCACCGACCGCTTCCTTTCACGCCAGAGTTCGGGGTTCGGTTCCTGGTCTCGACAGTTTGAAAGAAACAAAAAATGTTTCTTCCCCATCCACGTGTGAAAGTCAGTATTGTGGGGAGCCTCCGTGACAGAGAGGTAGCGTGCTCGGCCTCAGACCGCCAGTGCTTGAATTTAGAATCCTGTATTTGGAGGACAGTGTCATATCAATTATCTCACCATCCTCAGGAGGTTCTCCAGGCCCAGTTTAGCCTATATGTGCACAAGGGTGGCCTAAACCCGATTCATTCATTTTATCTTATCTAAATTTTCACCCACTTGAAGTTGTGTCTTGCTACAGAGACCCACAACTTCAAGTGGGTGAAAATTACTGATACTTGTTTAATTTGAGACTGATCTTGATGTTAAAACACTTAATAGATTCCCAATACCAGTCATTTAATCAGCTAATAAAGCAAATTGAAAGCGATTATAGTTGCTCTTAAAGCCTTATTCTGGTCTCTTATCTATATTTTCTTTCACCGCGTGATGTGGATTGCTGCAGCAAGTCCAACCACAAGATGAATGAAAATCATTTGATTTTCTAAACTACACAAGTATAATACAACAATGTAAGTTCAGAACGTGATAATTTGGTTTGATTATACTAAATTAATTTATTTAAAATAATTATGCGCTTGGTGCATACCAAAAAATGAGACAACTTCAAGTGACTGGTGAACAAACCTAATCCAATTATAAAGTCACTCATTTACTCATTCATTCACAGGATAAAATCGTGACAAACCTCTCTGACTTATGTTGACCGTGGAGCTCTGCTGCCAATTTCTCTCGGTCACTTTTTACGTTTTCCATTTGTGTCGCAAGTCCCTTTTTCTCTATCTCCATCATCTTCATCAACATGTCAAAAAATAAAAGCAAATTCGATTCATTTGGATAGTTGGTGAAAATGATAGCATTTGATTCTCTATGCTACCCAGTATATCTAAACCTTTTCCTGCTAACACTCAGCTTTTCCAAGAAGGATTCTAAACAAACAAAAATGCCAATAAAATTGATAAAATATTTTCTGGCAGATGCTTAAATTAATCAAATAATTTAATGTAGGAGTTCTCTACCTTATTTCTCGGTGTATAATCCGCTATAACGAATGCTGGCTATACATGGTTTGAAGTTCGAAATTGGAAGAGGACATACATTGAAGACATATATTATAAAATTTCTTATGCCGTATATCGCGTCTAAATTAAATGGGGTTTTTTTCTGTACTTCACGAGAGGGGGGCGTCACTGGGCCATGTGGAAACTAGCTGGTGGTGGATAGCAACTACACACGTACCCCAATCTGACAGCTAGGTGTGACATTTTACTGCCACGGCCGCATTTAACCTGCAAATAATTTACATCATTTAAAATAATTTTGACGGTTCTTATGTGAACACAACACTATATAAAATGCTCTTTGTATTTAGAAACATTGAAAGCCCTGCATTGGAATGATAGAAACGAGTCGACAAAATATGAATGAGAATATATTTAGACGCGATATACGGCAGAAGAAATTTAACCCGTCATACGAAAGGGTTAGATTTGGAGAAATAAAATGCAATCTCTACATCTTTTCCCACATGTTATTATAGATTACAACTGCTTATAGAATATTGTTTATCACCTTTATTTTGTCCTTGAGTATGTCTATTTCTTGAGAATCTTTAGCTTTTATATCTTCAAGAGTTCTGTGATGTATGAAAACATAGAAGCAAGAATTACCACAACAATTTTTAATAGCCAGTTTCCAAATCAGATTTACCACATTCTGGATGAAAACATCAAAATACAGTTTGTCATCTTGGTATTGAAGGGTAAGAGTTGTATACCTCTAACACCAAGGTGACATTCAAGTTGTGACTGCTGTTCAACGAAGATGTAATTTAAAAATTCACATAAAGTTCTGTATCTCACCGTTTGAGTTCGTTGACTTGATTGAGGTGTTCCTCTACGGCCAGTTTTCCTCTGTTTTCCACCACAACAGAATCATGTTCCTTCTTGATAACACTAAACTTATCTCTCAGGTCGCCCACCTCTGAATCAAGCTGATGCTTCTCAGCCTCAGAACTCACCAGACGCTGGGATAATTTTGCAACTGTATAAAACGAAACCAATTTCATGATTTTTTTAAATTTAAATGTCTCAAGATATTAATACAGCATTGGGTGACACACTATTTTAAAATAACAAACATAATCCTTGATATAATAAAATTAATTTTTTGTTTGTTTTTACATCCCATTACTTTAGTTTGAAAGAGACAATTTATTCACTTTAACCCTTAAAGCGCTAAATTAAATAGGACTGAAATTTTTACCCAATATGCTGTGTATTGATACAGTCACCCACAACTTCAAGGGGGCGAAAATTACTTACATGTTTTTTTGCGACCTTAGTATTAAAGAGTTGTATCTGCCACTTTTAACAAGTGGCAGATACAACTCTTTAATACTAAGGTGACGATATATACAATTTGAATGAAAACATATGCAAATCTAGCAACTTAAAGTGTTAAGTTAGTTTGTGAAATTCCAGCTTATCAAATGAGGACCCTTGTCCTACTTAGCATATTGCAAACCAAATAAAATGATAAATTGTGATAGATGTTCAGTGAATTAAATATCTATTTTAACACCTGTATTTAAAGTGGGATATTGCCTTAGCAATACCAGTTTTGGATGAATTAAAAATTCCAACTGACAATACACAAGCGTTAAAAATAGACTTGCTAAGTGCTAAGGATGAGTGATATCAGCGTCAGGTGCATATAGATAAAGACGGTAAAACTACGAGTTTTCGCACCTTCCTGAATATGAGCCGTGTGCATATCTTTGCCTTTATTTTGCTGAACATCAAGCTGTTCCATCAGAAGCTGATTCTCCTCAAGAACCAGTTTGCATTGTTCTTGAAGCTGTCGCCTAAAAAAAGACAACACAGTCAAATAAACTCATATAGAAAATATATTTTTTAAGTGGAAACTAATGTAAATCTACTCTTCACGCTTCATTTCAGGGTTATATTTTAAACCTCTGTACTGATTTAAAATTTTGATGATTTGATTACATTTTGATTGGTAATTTTCCAGGTATATTTTAAAAATCTGTACATATGTACCGATTAATTATGTTGATCATTTAATTATACTTTGATTGGGAATTCTAATTTTATTCCCAATGACAATGATTTTATCAGCTAAACAAAGATCAATGATGATTATGGTCGTACATACTTAGTACTTTAGAGATTTAAAGTTTGATGACTAGTCTATGTGTCATAGGGCATACGTGAAAAAAAATTTTTTAACAAAAAATGATACAACTCTTTGCAACCAGCAATGTCCAAGTTAAAGTAGACTTGGTTAATATAATAAAATTGGGTAATTTTTATTCAATGTGGGGTGGGAATTGCAGCAGCAATTCACACCCCAGAGTGAATAAAAATATGTTTTAAATATTTGGGTGAGTAAAGTGCTAAGGATGAGTGATATTGCGGAGGGTTGCAGACAATGCTTCCGTTTCTTACCATTCAGTCATACTTGTAGGACCTGATATGTCAGACTGCTCAATCCGAAGATGAAGTCTCTGATTCTCTTTAACCACCTCATCCACACGAACACGCAAATCATCCATTTCTTCCTGCACATGTATAACAAGATGTAGCTAGATGTCATATTGCACAGAAACTATCAAAGCGTACACAATTAATTTAATAATGCAGTAGAGATGGGGTTAATATATATATATATATATATAAATATATATATATATATATATATATACATATTCAAGGAAACATTGTGGCCATTTTAAATATATGCAAACAAAGATTTTTTTTAACTAATCACTCAAAGAATGGTCTACAATTTTTTTTGCAAAATCGTGTAGTTATTGAATACTGTAAAGGGTTCATGTCAAATTATTTTCTGTCATAATATAGTAAATGATGGATGCCAATCAGCCATTTGGAATTTTATTGATTTGAAATTTGACCTCAAACCTCACATTTTATTTTATACTTCTGCCAAGGTTTACATTATTGGTGAAATAACATTGGTAACACTACTGATGATATATATAATGCAGTATTAATGATGGGTTAATAATTGTATGAATCTCCTACGTGATATCTCGTTAGTTGAATGTCTTTCTCCTTCATTTGGTCATCATAGCTCAGGAAAAGTGGGGCTAAGTATCTGTGATTGATCTGTGAAGAAATATAAAAACAAAATAATGGCGAAGTCTTGAAGAGCTAAGTTAAACAAGCTATAGGCGCGAGAAGTTTTACCAGTCAAAAAACCCGATTCCGAAGCTCGGGACATGAGCTAATAATACACAATTTTTAGCTAAGGTGTGACCCACAATTTCCAGCAGTTGATAATTATAATTAACAAATATAATCGCAAAAATAAAATGTGTTGATCTTACTGATCAGATAATGGACATTTATTCAAAGTGCAAATCAAATACTCACCAACCATGGCGGCTTAGGTCCACGGTTAGGAAGGCCAGGCAGTTCATCTTTCTGTGGAGTAAAAATTGACTTTCTTTTTAAACTACATTTGACATGTATCAGCTGTTATGTAGAAATTCTTACAAGAGTCATAATTTAAATAAGTCTATTAAAAAAGTCTATTCATCCCCTATCACAGCATACCCTCTGAAGATAAACAATATGATCAACAGCTTCAGTTTGAAGATAAACCATGTTTTTTTAATGAGCAGGTATTTTCAGATTGAAATGGTCTTACTATAAATCAAGTGTGTTTAAAGCCATAATTTGTTGGCATAAAGAATAATAAATTAGTCGCCCCCGGAATTTAATAGTTGTATATCAACCTCTCAAGGCGAGGGGCTTGATACATGACATAAGCTATGCACGGGGAGCAGAACTCACTTCGGCTGCAGACAGAGGACGAAACTTTGCCTGGTACCGACTCAATTCTCCGTTGAGACGAGCAATAGCAGATTTCAAAGCGTTGTTTTCATCTTTGTATTCTAGAAGCTGCTTCTTCAAATGTGACGTTTGCGTGGAAGCCATTTCATCTGCAGGAACCAAATACATCATACAATAGTCATTCATCATCAAAATCAAAGCTCATCTGTAAGTGTTACTGATTTGAGATATCGAGGAAAAATCATAAGTGTCAGAAGCCATTTGACTACCAGTATTATCATGAAGAAATACAATTAGGGACCATTCAGGAATATATCCGATGGTAATGCACCATTTCAATACCAGTATCTCCGCACATTCAATTTTTCAGTTGTTTTCATTCAGTTGAATCTAATGTCAGTGGCGAATTTGGAATCTGAAGGGGGCAGAGGATTTGAGGACATGCGTCCAGAAATTTTTTCTATATTTAGGGGCCTTAACCCTTTAACCACTGGACCCGATTATATTCGGTTATTATTTTTTTATTAGCACACCAAGTACCACATTTTGAACATATTAAATATGAAACGTGAAATAATCAACAAGATTTCCAAATCGTTGACCTCCGTTTTTGTTAAATCTGAATAATTTTCACCTACTTGAAGTAGTGGATCGCGTCAGCGAGACACGACTTCAAGTGGGTGAAAATTTAAATTGAATAACTTGCCGGTTAAAGGGTTAGGAAAGCATTAGCAAAAAATTGTCGCCTGCCCCCTGGAACCATAACTAAATATCAAATGAATAAACTGATTCTGAACAGGTAGGGGTTACGAATAGGATCCTAAAAAATTACTATATAATTCAGTGATTGGAACAGATAAAGGTTTACACACTGACAATAGTCAGGGAATCTAACCTCTTCAACCCTCTAACCACTAAATTATTCAACTGGAATTTTCACCCACTTGAAGCTGTGTCTCGCTGATGCGATCCACAACTTCAAGTGAGTGAATATTATTCAGATTTGACGAAATAGATGGGGACTATTATTTTTAAATCTTGACCAATCCGAAGCTTACGATATATCGTAACTTGTATGAGAGTACGGGCTCAGTTTTGTGCATGAAACATAACATATGAAGGTTGAATGGATTAAAAAAACATTCAAATACCTTGCCTGTTAGAATTGATATTGACAATCAAACTGTGCATATTTCAATACCCATCACACCAGTGTTAATTAGATTTGATACTATTTTGCAATGATATGCATGCAAAATAAAACACAAACAGTGCCAACATTTCTTCAAATAATTAAAATGTGTCAAATGTATTTTGTATACATAATTGAATTATATTTAAAAATATTAATTATTTAATAACTGTTCTGAAGAATTTTTAAAAGGATAGATGGCTGAGGGACTGTGCTACTGAGAAATCTAAGTAGATTTTTTTAAATTATCATAACCATGATCTGGTGTTGAGTAAAATGACCTTAAAATTTATTGGCATGATGTTATTTTCAAATCGAAACATTAGTGCTAAAAGACAATGATGGATAAGATACTGAAGTGGATGAAAAGTTGCAGGAGCGTTCCATGAAGAAATTAGAATTTGAAATTATATTTTTATAGTGAACTTGCTTTGAGCATTATACTCAATGAAAGGTGTAGTAGTGAAGTATCATGCAAGCGGCAGCAAAAATCACAGAGATAAAATCATGTAAGGAAACTCTTACCAGAAAATTTAACACGGTGACCTATAGAAAGAAGAGTCATTTTGTTGTAATGTTTGCCAGGGCGCTTAATCAAATTAAAATACATGCTGTTAAAAAGTATGGTGAAGAAATTATCCAGACATTCAGATCAAATAATTTAGTGATTATATCTAAAAAATTGACAGAATTATCTTCATAATAAAAAAAAATACTGTAAATATTTAAAAAAATTAATTTTATAAATAATAATTATGGCTTAGAATTATAGGGAAAAAAGTTGAATTGGAAAATCATTTCCACTCTTTATGTGAGGGTCAGGTATAGAATATTGATGAAATTATCCGTAGAAACATTTAATGGATAAATTCACATAAATTCCTTGATACCTTAACCCTTAATTTGCTAAGCGCTACTAGTTTTTTTATAATCTGTTTTATTGTCCATTATCCACAGTTATTGAGACCAAAATGTGTTTTTAAACATTAAGATTGGCAAATGTCTGGTCTCGCATTAAACAAATATGAGTAGACACAACTTCAAGTGGGTGAAAATTTAAATTACAGCCCTGAAAATAAAATTAATAATTTGACAAAATGGCGGATTTCTAATTGGTACCCCCCAGGGTACCGAGTTGTGCATCATTTGTTCTTCCAAATTTGCTTGATTCTTTTAAAAATAAAAGGTTCAATTGCTATCAGTTTTAAGAAATTAAATTGTATTTATATACAGGCAGATAATTTATACAACAGATACAAATTGTACTCCTTAATATTTGAAAACATTACATTTCTCACCATCTTCTTTATAAGAAGTTAACCTGCGTAAAGACAAAATCTCTGCCTGGAGTTGTTCATTTAAGTCCTGAAGCTCATTGTTTTGCTCTTGTAGAACATCGGCTCGAGCATTCAGTGCACGTACTAATGTGGTCTGCCTTTCAGTAGCTCTGTCTGTAACGGCTGGAAAAAATAGGAAATCTCAATTTTTTGATTTAAATGCTGTGCCATTGTCAACAATAAAGTGACTTACTGATGAAGATGAAATCTTAAAGCTTTCATGCATTCAACAGCAATTTCCAGCTTCAATTGACGAAAAAGATTTCTCCCAAATTATATTATTCAACCCTTTCAGCGCAGAGACTGACTTTGGACGGCAGAAAGTTGATCCCCGCACTGAAAGAATTAAAAAAGGCTGTTTATACAAAAACATTTCAGCATTGTTAAGGTTAATTAACTTCTACCACAAACCAATTTAGCACTTTCAGTAGCATTTGATTTGGTATGAACATTGTTTGAAACCGTAGATATATATACAATATAGATATATACATATACGGTCCCAGCAGCGCAAAAGGTAAATTACTTTGTGTGTCTTGCAGCAGGGTGGTCATTTCATCTTCGCCCAGCTGCTGAGAGGCCATCATCCCCTTCTCCTGCAGCCGCATCATCATCTGCTGCTGCAGCAGCTGCTGCTCCTCCAGCTGCTCCTGTATAACTTGCTGCTGCTTCAGAAGCTGCAGGTTCTGCTCCTTCAGTGATAATAGCTTGGGAGATTCTGTGTGACTGTACGATTCTGAAACATTTAGAGTCAGCGTCAGTAAATCTAGCAAACATCTTGTCAAAGTAATTCCCATTCAAACTGCTAAGTTAGATATTGTAATTTTGGTATTGGGAACATAAGGAACATCGCTTTGTCTTAACTTTGAGTAAATATGATTTAAAATTTTAAAATCTCATACATAGTTATTTTTCTGAAAAAAGGACACAACTCTCAAGTTTGACAATTTTTCCTAACATGGCTTTTGATGTGGTTGGTCACAAATGTCCATAATAATCTGCCAACCTGGCTACATAACAGATTGAAATTATTATAATAAATTCAGTAGTCATCTTGCTATCAGAAGTTTTTGTCATATTCCAGGTTGTATTCTGTAGAAATTGTCCTCTTAACAGGATCTATAATGTACTTGCTGGCATAAAAATATCACATTATATCAATATCATTGTATACTTGTAGCATTCTCGAATAGAAATGGAAATACATGTCATCCAAGAATATTGTACATATTTAAAAATACTGTACATATTAAATAAATTATTTGTTCCATCCATTTCCAATCGCATTTGAAATTTTCATATCCACATAATATATACAAAATGGGCTCAGTTTTAACTTCAGCTCTATCGGCTTCTCAAACAAATAGAACAATAATAAAGCCCCAGGGAGAGCAGAGTGCTGCTTCTATCCTCAATAAAAAAAGACTTCATACTGAAAGGTGTCTTCTTCCAAGGAATTTCATCGAAACTGAAAAATAAACTGCTACTGATGTTTGGAAAGCTGTATAGAGCTAAAGCTGGGTTTAACTCTCCTATTTGTTTAAATACCGGGTACATAATTATTTATATATTAAATTGCGACATGTACCAATAAATTAAATAGCTGTACAAACATATCTAGCTCATTTGAATCAAACAACTACAGTATGTACACCTGCATGTAATCAACAGTAAGATGTGTCTACAATGAATACCAATTAAATGCAAATGTTATGGGGATTTACGCCGAGGAAAAATGTTGGTATAATTATATGCTGTTTGCAAATCATTTCTACAGACGAGCACAACAGTCTTAAACCCTTGTGTTGCTGAATAGTTTGTGAGTATTTTTCATTCATTTGAAGCTGGAATTGCTGCAGCTTCAAATGAATGAAATATAACATTATTTATGAAAGATGGACATCTCCCAAATTGAATTATTTGCTTGACTAAGCATCAACCGCAAGATATGCTATAAATGTCAGTTATATTTTATTTAGTCTGCAATTTCCTTGAAACCTTATATGTATGGTTCCTGCAGCACAAGTGCTAAGCTATTAAATTTGTTGCCTTTAATTCTTCAGAATACTTTACAATAAGTTTCTACAACAATATGTACATAAACAAATCCAAAACTTCCAGTGTGTTCATATGATATAAATCACCCAGCAAACACAAGCTGCCGACCAATGCTGGTGAACCCTTACAACGCTGAAACATTTTTGTATAAACCATCGGGAACAAAGGTCCCGGTGCTGGAAGGGTTAATTGTAAGACCAACTTTGGGCCAGTGTCTCGTGCCTGTCCGTAAATGATGAAATCTAAGCAAAAATGTATCCTGAAAAGCATAGACTGTCTAGGGACAGAAGGCAAGTAAATCAGCAATTTTGTTTAACCCTTTCACCACTGAAGCCCGTTTTTATGTGCTGAATGCCAAGGCATTCAGCACATAAAAACGGGCTACAGTGGTGGAAGGGTTAATACACATCACTTTAAAATCCAACTCTAGCTTTAAATGAATGAATACTACTTCAGCACTGCCACAATTCAGCACTACACAGGGTGACATTTATAGGGAAAAAATATTTACTTAAATTTTGGATATGATAGCTGCAGTCACATCTGATAATGTTGAGCAATGAAACTCAGCACGAAGTGCAGATGACCTATATTTATTTACAAGACCTAGCTAGCTATTAAAAAAGGAAGAAATATATTTGTCTTTATTTGAAGATAAATAAGTTTATTATTCCAGCTTTGGATAAATTTAGAAAAAAAAATTATGTGTAAAAAAAAAAATTAGGTGTTCAGTACTATTTTTCATCTTAGAGCTTCAAATGTTTTTTTAAATTGAGGCATAAAAATGTTTATTTATTTGGTATCTGCACCCAGCCATCATATTTTTTTCAAGCCAATAAATTAATTGAACTAAAAGCAGTTTTAGGAATTATAAAATTGTTGCCCAGGCTGATTAAATAAATGACATGGCTTTAACATACCATTCAACATTTTATATATACAGATGAGTGAAAGATCATATTGATAGCATGTCAAACTTCTAATATAAAATTACAAATGTACCATATCCCACTAAATTGATTACACTGTAGCTCAATCACATGTTTGTATAATTGTCTGGGTATCAGGGAAGCAGGAGTAAAGTCTGATATAAAAATCATACGCTTTCGTTCACGTTGCAAGTCTTTATTGTCAACTGGTGGAACAGCTTGTTGTAGCTGGTCATCATCTTGTGTTGAGATAACATATGTGCTATTTTTCTTATTCGTCATTTCACCGTTCCCTCTCACAGCGGCAGCATTCTTAACATTGACATCATCCATCAAAGCTTGATCCCTTACCTCAGGAACACTATCAATATTATGTACCACTTCATTCTCCAGTTCAACATCAGTAATTTCATAATTAGCATCCTCTTCATCAACACGGCTATCATGATATTGGTCAGAATCTTCCAGGACGGTGGAAGGGACTATGTAGCCGTTCTGGTCTGTGGTGACATTACCCATGTTATAACGTGATACTTCATCAGAAACCTCTATCAATTCCTCTATGGTCAGCCCTTTCTGTTTGCGCTCCAAATCTCTCCTGATTTTCTTCTCACTAGCAATGTCTTTTTCGGAGACGTCCATGTATGAGTGTGCAGAGGCTTTCTTATGTTTCTTTTTCTGTCGCGGTGGGCGTGACGGCATAGTATGCGGATCTGTGCGAAATATGGTAACCCCTAAACTATCTAGTGATAGGTATTGTTCCTCCCCTTGAAATTGTGAATAAAAACATTTTGAATCAATAATATGCAAATTTTGCTAAATATTAAAGTAGACTGTGAATCATTAAAACTCTGAATTAACTGCAATATCAAATAATTCGATATTAACATTTAACACTTTCATTGCTTTTAGGTTTTTGTTTGCTCATCCAATTGAAGTTGGAAGTGCCAACATAATTGATAGCTTAAAAAATACAAAAATACTTTCAATTGTCAAAATAAACATCAAAAGTCAATTAAAAAAAAAACATATAAATCTAAATAATCCTAATTAATATATTTGTCATTAACAATTTAGATTAATTGTAAGTAAACTATTTCTTCATTCAAACTGTTTTTATATACATGTATATAGTCAGTAAACCCAGCACGTTAAACTAATGCCGATTTAATGCTGCGCCGACGCCGGAGACAGTGGGCCAACATTAAATTGGCATTAGCTTAACGTGTCGTGTTTTCTGGGTAGTCACCACAAACAATGTTTTCTTGAAGGGGAAATAAGCCTTACAGCAAATACAGTAATAAGGCTCTGGGCCCATCCCACTAAAGATCTTAAAAATTAAGATTAACTTAACTTTCTCTTATTTCCCTTAGAAAAGTTAAGATTTATCTCAACTTTTCTAATGGAAATAAAAAAAGTTAAGATAATCTTAATTTTAAGATTCTTATTGGGGTGGACCCCAGATTAGCAGATCTCAGTACATGTTATCAACTTAATTATCATTCATATCAAGCTGCGAACCACCGCTGCAAAAAAATATTTTTTAAAATGTGAAAATTTGTATTTGTGACATCAGCAGTTAAATGGTTAATACAACATTAGGATTAAAACAAAATACTGTCTTTTGTACAACAGGTATTGTTACAGATTGGTGTGCATAACAAAGTGTAACAAAGAGAAAATTTATAGAGGGAGCTATTTGTTAACGTACGGTACACAGTCATTTTGCTGATTATAGTGGGGTTTTTTCAGTGCGTCATTATAAATTAAAGAATTAAAGAAATTAAAATATTATCAGCTGCCCGCTCTTCACCGAATTAAAATATTGTTCTGGAAAGTGATTTATTACCAAACAGTCCTAAATTTAGAATGATAAAAACCTACCTGCCACTTCACCCGGCGATGACATCTGTCTTCGCTCCACCATCTGCGCTTCAACCTATGTAATTAACAAAGTAAAATTATCCTTGGGCTGCTAATTGGTTTGCATCTGTTTTTCATCCATTAGTAGCCGGGATTGCTAACGCAATTTCCAGCTTTAAATGACGAAAAAATATTTCTATTTATGAAAAAAAACTGAATTATTTGACTAATCAAGCATCTAAAACATACTATTTTATGAATTTCAGTAGCTTTTATTAGGTTCAAACTCGCTTGAAATACAGATCCCGCATTACAAGGGTTAACACTGTCTCAACTTTTAGGAGAGCAGTAAGCAACCAACAGCAACCAATTTGCCACTGTCACTCCACCGTTACTCCATCAGAGTTTCCATCACCCCTTTTGTTATAAGGGTTACATTGTACATTTTGAAATTCTACATTGCATGACGGAATAATAACAGAAGTGAGTGAGAAATTATAATTATTTGCGAGTACAAATACATTGGTTGTGCCACATTCACTTCTTATAGATTTTGGATCTAAAATGCAATTTTCACTTACCTAACATTATAAGGCAAACAAATACTGACTCAAAGTTAGCGCCAGTGATTTGCAGTACTTAGCAGCAAACAATTTAGCTATTTGGTAAATTTAATGGATTTAAAAAAAGGGAACATGTTTGACGGGAACAATTGAATTGAAAAATATACCTTGTCTTCGAAGATTGGAGTGCGATTTCCACTTCTACGAGACCGCCCTGATCCATGCAGACTGTGACGACCAAGAGATGAATGGGCGTCATCTACATCATAATCCACCTTGAAAGAAAACAAGAGCACACTTGACAATGGCCCACCACCTTTAAACTTGTAAAATTAATGACGTAAAATGTGATAAATTGCAATAAATCAGCCATTTTGTGCGATAAATCAGCTACTTTTGACTTCAGTTTATGTTAGCTAATATGCAGATTCCATTATATATAACAATCATTGATACATACCGTTCTTTTTTTCTTGACAGAGGAATATAAAGGCTCATTTGACTGTTGTGCGATAATGTCTATAATAAAAAAGTATGCCAGATTCATCTAAGTGCCACAAACACTAATAAAAATTTAACACAGTCATAAAACTGAAAGAGTCTAAATATGGTCTAAGCTAGTATTAGATTGATTTTTTTAGTAAAAAATTGTTTTAACTATCCATTGCTTTCATGAGTGAACAATGAACAGAAACTGTATAAAACATTCAATAAGGGGGCCACCATTCAATATACAGGGGGAGGGCTGGAATATTTTTTTGAAATAAATAATTTCAGGCAGATTCTGCATGAAATAAATAATTTACTTCAAGAGCTGTTCTATATTACCATGAAATAAAACTTGAAATAAATAAGCCCCCCCCCCCCTGGAGATTGTATGATGGCCCCCTGATAGTTATTAATGGTAAAATAGTGAAGATTAGATGCTGTTTGGACGTTAACTGAGAAAACAGGGATTTTCAAATCATTCAACGTTGTGTTATTTTATTATGTTTGAAGCTGGAATTGCTAGCAAAAATTATACTTTCAAAAGAAGAAAATCTTTCAAAAAAAAAAATCATTGTACATACTTTTCAGACTATCACCAGTGTGCTTCAGTTATGTTTAGATTTATCTTCACATAGACATTAACCCGATCTTACTTTAATGTTGGGCCAGCTGCCTGGGTCCATACATACATTTATTAACCTTTTTCAAGTCTGACTTTACATTCTCATCTTCATCGACTACAAGCCACGAATTGCTGTCGCAATTTCGACTTGCAGTGGATAAAGATGATTTGAAGTGGGTGAAAAATTAAAAAAAACTGCCCTGTATTGGTAAACCAGTTTCATGGAATTTTTTATTCTAAAACCCCTAGTTGTAGGAAAATAAGTCTGTTTTCAGGGATGTAAAATGATGCTGTAATGCATCGTGAGGGCTTAAAGGGTTAAATCAAATACACACACTATTTAACCCTTGTGCTGCTTAATTGTTTACTTCTATTTTTCATTCATTTTAAGCTGGATTTGCTAACGCAATTTCCAGCTTCAAATGATGAAAAATAATTATATGTTTGAAAAATAGATATTACCTATTAAATTGAATTATTTGATTTACTGTCCGACTGTAAAATATTTTATCAACTTCAGTAATAATTAAATTTGGTTTGAAATATACTTAATAACATAGATGTACTGTTCCAGCAGCACGAGAGTTAAAAAAACATTATTTACTAGCAGAAAATCATCCCATTTAACAGAACTTGGCCGATTTAATATGACTATTGGACTCAAACTAGGTGATCTTTTAATAATACCTTCATATTCTCTTTGCAGACCGTCATCACGAAATTCATCAGGGGGTGTTGGCATTGGGTCGCGATTGAACTCAACCATCGAATACCTGCAGCAACAAAAGTAGAAATTTGGCATGACATTTCTAAATTTGATGTGATACGCAAGAAGCAGGCCCAAATGTTGTTAAAATAAAATAACTAGAATACCACAAGTAGATGAATATTGCAATTTTTGGATACATGTAGCAATTTTTGGATTATGACCATGAACTAAAACGTCACTTTTATATATAATACATTGAAAGTTAATATCCAGAGAAGAGTCAAATTTTGTGGTTTATCGTACAAATATCACAAAATGTTAGATCTGAAAGAGCTAATGTGCTAGAAATAGCATGTCCTGCATCTTACAGAACCATTCTTCACCTGGAATGTATTAATTTTATTTACAAATACATTTAATATTTTAATTTGGCTGTAACTACTGTAGTGTTAGACTGATTCTTATTAAATTTCCACCAAAATGATCCATAACAATTTTTTTAAAGGGATAATATGTACATCAAAACTTCCAACTAGATTATAACTTTGTTATTGAAAAATAAATAATCTAAATACCCAAAACAAAATAATTCTACATTGTCATAAATATTATAAGAAATTATTAATATAAGATTAGACATCAGCAAAGACAATTAAATTCTACTAATTGAATTATTACTAGTAGTGAACAGATAAATGGGTAGGCTACAAGTATAAGCACACAAAATACTGACTTGACCATCATTCACTACGTACCCGTGCTCAACAGATTCAACATTTCTTCTGTCATAATCAAACAGACTTGTGTCAGTGTCGCTGAGAGGGTTGTCATCAGGAATATCCGGGGAAGCGAACATGCGGGTTAACATGCTGGAATTTAGGAGGGCACTATTTATCCCCACTCCAAAATCGGGAGATTCCTTTGGTGGAGGGGGTGTCCGAGGCACGGCGGCAAACATGGCAGTGGGCATGATCCCTGCTGCGATAAGACTCTACAACACCACGTAAAACATGCACATGCATTTTACAAATAACACTTAGGTAAACATGCAAACTGACATTCTGAAATGTGGTAATTGACATGCATTAACCCTAACAAGTTACACAGCTAAATTAAATAATTTAATTTTTCACGCACCTGAAGTTGTGTCTCACTACCGCGACTCACAACTTCAAGTGGGTGAAAATTACTCAGATTTGTTTAACCCTTTCACCACTGGAGCCCGTTTGTATGTGCTGAATGCCATGGCATTCAGCACATAAAAACGGGCTTCAGTGGTGAAAGGGTTAATTAAATTTGAGAGGAAACATTTGCAAATCTTGATGTTTAAATGCTCATTAATTTCCTTCTCAATACCAGTGATTTGATCGGTTAATCTAACAGATTAAAAACTACTGTCATGCATCACCTAAATTGAATTTATTTGCTGTCAAAACATGCTTGAAACCGTATATAAACGGGTTCAACAGCACAAGCAGCAGCAGGGTAAAAGTCTACATAGTAACAGCTAGAGATGAAATCGGCCACTTGGAGTTCGAAGGTGATAAACTGCCACTTTACAAAGTGGCAGTTTAGCACCTTCTAACTCCAAGGGGACGAAATGTTGAGAGCAGCATCACATCCACGATAAACAAGTTACAATCACCTTCAAAGAAGAGAAGTAATTTATCCCAGCGATTTAATAAAACATGTTGTACCTGTACACTGCCGTTTAAAGCCAAATATGGCAGTATCTGCTTATTTTACAAGTAGGCAAATACTGTCTCTTGGCTTTCAGAGCAGTACAGTGTTCACTTTTCCACTGGATTACCCGGAGGTGACAAAACTAATGAATACCAGTATATCTGCAAATGTGCTGAATATTGAATAACATAAATCAGTTATCGTCCCTTTGGAGTTTAAAGGGCATATCTACACTTTTTTATTTGCAAATGTTCGGATATATACCCTTTCAATTCCAAGGGAATGATATGCAGGAAAAATCTGATAAGCTCAAAACATATAATTCATCAATTATCCTAGTTTGGATAATTGATGAAAAATGCATTATCAGAGTTTTCCACCAAATATCCAGATATATATGTAGCATTTAAATATATCACCAGGAACCTTAATGCATATTAGGTGATATGGTATATAAATAACGAAACAAGACACCAACTATTCCACATCTACACGAGTTTGATAAAATAATCATGCCTCAACTACTCATGCCTAAAAGATTGTAAGCATGCGCTTGCTCACATACGTTAGCATTTCTGTGGAGTTATTATAATCAAACAGGCTTGTGTCTGTATCTTCAGCTGTTTCCTCGTCAATCTCTCTGGTGGATGCTGCACCCAAACTATTTAAACTACGCAGCAATCCTCTATGCATTATTTTTAAGTTTGGCGACACAGGTGGTGCTGGAAAGGAATGTGGAGCTGCAGCAAACACTGCACTAGGCACAATGGCTGAGGAAGTTTTGGGCTGGAAAAAGGCAATTCACGATGTCAAGGAGATTATAAAATTGTAAGCATTATTTGCTAGTTGAAAACAACAACAATATTGATTGAAATAAATTTAATGCTCAGCTGCAGACTTTTTATTTACCTAGGAATGTGTTTCCGCCATAAAGCATTGCTACTGGGAATCATATCCATTCTGCTGTACATGTATGATCAGTACCAGAAAACAAACATCATAATATCTGATAATTTACTTGATTTCATTCACACATACATATAAGTCTATTTCAATTAGCATATTAACCACGAGTAAATATTTTCAACCTGATTATTCAAGGACAAGTCTTAGATATGACCGTCCAAAGAGATGTCCCACGATTTTGTACGGGGACAAACTGTGGTTTCAGCCACTGGGGCTATGTCTGAGCCACTTCTGGTTTGAAAAAAATATACTTCCGGGTCAATTGGGAATAGAGAGCAGAGTATTCCAATCTCCTTTGTTTCTGCCCAGTGAGTTTTCACGCAGGTGATGGTATTTTTGCGCACTGCATTGTGTAACAGAGTGTGGATACCCATGTTAAATATATTTAAAAAAAAAATCCAAATGGATTCAGGATTCCTTTCGACAAAATCTAAGATGGCCACCAAAATCCTATGTCACTCTCTAGGGCTTGGACTGCTTCATTGATTTGTTTCAGGTTTGGTTTAATAGCAAGATCTTATCCTGGATGTGTGCTGATTAGTTTTTGGTGTGACTCTGATAAAAAAAACTTTGATTTTTTCACGTTTTAGAATTTAAGCGAACATATTTAATTTTAATTTAATCTTTTCAATTTGGGTATGCTCACTGGCCATGAAATATTTGTCTCAAAAAAGTTTTTTTTTTTTTAGCAAAATCTAAGATGGCCGACAAATCACATGTTACTCTCAAGAGCTTGACATCACATTTTTCACAAGGTTAGATAAAGAAAAAATGCTGACAGTACTGTATTTCTCTATAACTGAGGTATTTTGGCTGCGAAACCCTGCGAGACCCAAGCTTTGTAATAACTCTTTAATTTTCATGCCGAGTCGGCCCGAAATACTCTACCCCCCCCCCCCTGAAATTGAATTGTGGCCCACATAAAAAGATTTTAGTACAGATTATAAATCATAATTCTCTGTCGTCCACTCTCATCTTCTCCACCTCACTCATCTTCTTCACCTCATTCACTCTATCTACTTTTTGCTCTTTTAATGTTTCGCTGGCGTCACAGGCATTGAAACAACACAAGGTTAATGTACTAGTATTGTGTTTGATAGATAGTCTCCACATCACTGGCTCATGCCTTCTACCTTACCCACTCATCTTCGGACACAATGGAATTTTGGTGAAGTAGAGAACAAACAACAACCACTGTGTACCCATTGTAAAAAGCACAACACAAAACAGATTCAAGAATATTTTATTTCTGAGCCTTGTTATTGAAATTTTAACAACACAATAAAAAATACAATTTGTTAAAAAAAATTACAGCCCTGCTTTGCTCTTATTTGATTACGATAATTATATTTGTGATTGGATTTGCAACAGTAATTGACTTATAAATACAGATTAAATGAAGATGAGGAAAAAGAGAATAGATGGGGGGGGGGGGGGGCTGAAATATTTGAAGTCACCTGTAAGATATATTTAAGTGAAAATTAAAGATAATGTATCATTGAAAATACAGTGAGAAATATACTAATACTATTCAGTATTCTTTTATTCTTCACATTTCAAGTGTATTCTGGTATTCTAGGCCCCAGAGGATTTCAGGGGTCGATTTTAGTGAAAATTTGTGGTGCTCATGTATACGGGACACCACAAAAATAATTTGGCGTACCGTACATAAAAATGACGTTACGTACAAAAAACAACTACATCTTACAAAGATATAATGAGAAACAAGCCAACCGTGAAACGATAAAAAGCACAGATTGAATGTCAATTAGCCTATCAAAAATGTCACCGCACAAGGCGTCGTTTTGTAGATCACGTTATCTAGGCCGTTGATTTATTAATTTCGCTGTAAATTTGTACAGCGCTTTTACGAATTGTGATTTACCACTGTCTAAGTTTTTAGAAAGATAGCATGAGAAATGAGCCAAATAGAAGCCGATAAAAATCACTGGGCATTAAATGATAATTAGCCAATCAAAAATTACAATGTCTGCACAGCAGGCATCGTTTTGTAGATCGCGATATCTCAGCCGCTCATTTAATATTTTAACTTTAGATTTGGAAAGCCCTTAGAATACTAATAGCGATTTACAAATATCTGAATTTTTAGTAAGATAGAATAAAAAAGGAGTCAACTATGAGCAGACTTTTTTTTTGCCGATAAAAATCAGCAATTAAATGACAATTGACCAATCGAAAATTACAATGAAGGCGCACCAGGCGTCGCTTTCTAGATTGCGATATCTCGGCTGTTTATTTCTTGATTTTGCTGATAATTTTTTAAGCTCTTCTACTAATAGCGATTTCTACGAGAAGATAAACATCACCGATCAAATGCCAAATGACAAATCGAAAATTAAGATGTCTGCGCACCAGACGTCGCTTTGTAGATCTTGATATTTGGCCGTTTATTTCTTAATTTTGCTGACAATTTGTGAAGCTATTCTACTAATACTGATGTTGGATTGTCTTTATTTTAGAAAGATAGAATGAGAAATGAGCCAACCGCTAGTAGATAAAAATAGACGATTAAATACCAATTGACAAATACAAGATTACGACGTCGGAGCAGCGGTCGCCTCTATGAAGATCGCGATATCTCAGCCGTTTATTTATCGATTTCGCTCAAGATTTGCATAGAAAGATAGATTGAGAAATTAGCCAACCACGAACCCAAACATATCGATCATTACCGTTACAACGTAACGGCCCGATACGCTGAACAATACTGGTGAGAGCCCTGCATCCAGACTGCCGTTCATTACGTTCATTACGGAACGTCGCTGGTCAAACCAACAGTTCCGTTTTCAAAAGTGCCTAAAATCGGCCCCTTGATTTATTTGCTAAATCATTTGTTGAGTCTATTATTTTATAGGTTTAAATGTAATCTGCAATAGAAAAACTATGAGATCTGAGAAATAGTGTGATACTCATAGCTCTGCATAATTTCATTGTCATATATTCACAGGGTTTCCGCCAGGAATGTTTGAAAGGGGGGGTCCAAGAGGGGTGGGGGATCTGGGGGTCCTCCCCCCGGAGAAAAAAAATCAGAGTTTTTAAATTCTGGTGCTTAACATGGCCTATTTTAACTGAAATGACAGTAAAAAATGGGAAATATTTTTATTTTTCTTGCCAACAAGCGGGGGTTAACCCCCCCCCCCCTGTGGTGCTGAGTGGGGGGATCCGGACCCCCCCCGGACCCCCCCTGGCGGAAACCCTGATTCATATAATTTTAAAACATATCCAAAACGTCATTATTTTATTCCCTAATATATCCTTATTGTGCTTTAAACTACCAAGTGGACCTGTTTTTCGTGAAAATAAAAAGTGTTGTGACTTATAATGTTACTGAGTCCAGTGAGTTAATATTTACATTTAGACATGTAGGCCTACTTATAATATTTTAAATTAGATACCACTATGCATTATAATTGACTCCCGGGGTATATAGCTAATTTCTTCCAAATTCACCATATGAAGTGTAATAAAAAGTAAAATAAAAACTGTTTAGAATATTTTTTATTCCATTTGTTTATCTATAATCATAATCAGATTAGTATGCTCTGCTGAGCATGTGGTAAAAAAATGATTTTTTTTCGATTGTTAGAAATATTTTAAAAATTGGGATAGATTTCATCTGCCATTTTTTGCATTTTTGCTTTGTTTTTTTATTTTCAAAATTCAGACAGGTGCTATACAAAATGTAGACTAGTCTATATAACATTGTCAATAATTTGATTTTGTGTATATTTTTTTTCATTCAGTCATGAATATAATAGATCTCATGTGAACAAAATTTCAGGTCTGTATACTCGCCGTCAAATTAAAAGTGATCAACCAGGATCACATGATTTCTCCGTCAGTTTTTAATCGATTTTCTTGAAATTTGCAAAGACCATTTTGTATTCAAATCCAAACAGGCTAAACAACCCTGAAAATTTGGTGAAATAATATAGCGTATTTCAATTTAGGTTAGACCATTTGACATGTAGTAAATTGAAATAACGATGTCTCTCTATAACCCTATTAAACTAATTCTAAATTTTTATTACATGTCAAATGGTCTAACTTTTGAAATATTCAATATAATTTTACACATTTTTAACCTCTGTAAATCAGTTCAAATTTAATGGAGAAATTGCCAAAAATCATGCGATCCTGGTTGATCATTTTCAATTTGACGAGTATAGCAATAAAATTTTAAAAATGGCCTACCATCCTATTTAGAAAATTACAGCATGCGACGTCATGGCATGTGCTTTACTGCTTCAGACCGGCATTAGGTAGGTACGTACGGAGACGTCTTTTTGGTGTTTTTTTTGTGTTTTTTTCAGGATTTATGTGAATTTGTGATACATTGCAATAAAAGACATATTTTTATTTGTTTGTTTGTTCTTTTTGCTCACTATTACTAATAGAAATGAAGCCATCATTGTAGAATTAAAAGAGTTATTTGTTTTCGAATGACACTTTTATCACCTGTTCTGGGGGTTCCCATCATTAGATTTCTCGCAATTACGAAAAATGATGCCAGCTCTCGCCTTTAATTTCATTATAGCTGCAACAAATGCTTGAAGAGGTAAGTGGAACAGGCATGATGTGGCCCCTTCTGATAATTCTTTTACACATGTGCCATTTTTTTAATTTTTGTAAGAAAATGCAAACAAATAAAAATAGACTATGTCCACTGCCCTATGCGGAAGTTCTGAAGGACATCAATAAGACCGTTTGGTCAGAACAATGTGGGGATCTCAAAGAAATGAGATACCTGGGGAAGGCTGCACTAGTTTGCCCATGGTAAAACCTGGGTGAAGTTTTGTTTGCCTACCCTGCACTTCCTCATGGGGAGCAACGAGGGTAAAAATGGAAGTTTCATGGCTATAAGGATGAGAATCCAACAAAATTTTTCTTCTTCCATGACCCCCTCGTGGACTTGAAAAAAAAAAACCGAGGACGGAGGCTATGCCCAAATTTATGATTGTTATGTGCATATATGGTACATATTTGCTACTGTTAGTGTTACTGTATTGCGGGGCACTTGTTGGGTGCCCTGGTGTATCTAAAAACAAAACTCTCAACAGCAGCATCATCTCGGTAGTTTTCTTCAACTGCTTCAAAAAGGTCAGGTGTCTGGGTGATGTTTTGGATTCTGCTACCCCCATAAGTACAATTTGCCATTCTTTTGGACGTTTTCATAATTTAGCCCAGATTTTGATCTAGCACAGCATTTTTCTTGCTCAGTGAAGACTGTAGAATGGGGTCAGATATTTTTTTTAGCATGTCGGCAGTTACGAAAAAAAGCTCAATTTTATTGGACAGTTTTAAAATCTATTAAATCTACCTACATAGGCCTAGGTACTACATTAGACCTACTTATTTCATGAAAAATTAGTCTTAAATAATCATTTGAAAAATACCCCAGACCTAGGCCTACCTACCCCCTCACGGTCATGATGGTGGGTGTGGGGTCGTCACGACTAGGCCTACAAGTAGCATGTCTTAGGCCACTATGGTTTTTTCTCTGTTTTAGTGCGCGCGCATTAGATTGTTGCTGATTTCGGGGAAAAATAAGGTATATTTCGGGAGATAAAAAAAACATTTAGAAAAAAAACGAGTTCATTTCGAGTGATAAAAAATATTTTTCCTGCTATGTTTTATTTTGGTCGCCCTCATTAACTTTTAAATAAACCTTAGCCTAGGCTTAGGTCAAAAGTTTTTTTATTTTGTCGCCCTAATTAACTTTTCCAGAAATAATAAAAATAGACTAGACTAGGCTTATCATCCTATGTCCAATGTTTATTTTATTTGGTCATTATTCACATTAACTTTTCCAAAAATATGTTTTTTTCCCGCCCTCCCTCATTACATTTTGATTATTTTCTGATCTAAAACAGAGTCAGAGAAATTAAACAAAGTGGTCTTCGGCATGTAGATCTACATGATCTAGGCTAAGCCTAAGGTTACTGCCGCGACAAATTTCATAACGTTAAAAATTCAGTCTGAGACTGAGTCTGACACACACACTGGGCTGTGACAGTGACACAGTCAGTCACAGACACACTGTCACAGACACAGTGTCAGTGAGTGAGTCACTCGCACTCACACTGTCACAGTGTCACAGAAAATGAGAAATTCAATTTCAGTAGCAACAGAGGAGAATAGCTTTGTTTAGGACCATTTTTCAAGAAAAACATAGTTTATTATATATTTATAGTAAGGGTCCTTCTACGAAGATATACATAGAATACAATTAAGTCTTAAAATTCACCCCATCTCCCTTTTTTCCTTTCTTTTTCTTGTTTTTTTGCTTCCCTCCTGATTTCTTGCCGGCCATTTTCCAAACAAACCAGTGGATTTACTAAATCGTGGAATAACCTTAACAAAACCTGGGGATCTACTATTTTTATGATTACCCCGGCAGCGTTAATTTTATTGACCCCAACTGCTCCTGACATAAGTGCAAATAAAATAGGGATTCTACAATAGTAGAGTCTAGTGAATAATTTCACGAGTGTAAAATTTCGTTTGCACCATTTCGCACACAAATAATTTTTTGCCAGGGAATTTTTTTCACTGTGGGCCAATTTGATTTTCAAAAAAGTACGTTCTCATGCTGTGCAGTCAATTAATTTGTCCCTATACATGAATAAAACAAAAAAATGGGGGTAATTTTGTAGCATCAAAAATGGCAGCGAGATGACCATCTTTGCATCAAAGATGAGGAAAAGCACTTGATGGGTTTGGTGCACTGATCCCAATAGAACATAAAAAAGTCACTGGCTGCGCTTTTTTAGCTTCAAAAATGTCATTGAAAAAAAGTTGCAACATTCCACTTACTACTGCAAACCGTTACCAAACTAGGCCTACTTCCCTGTGTCGAACCCTCCTGATACCGCCTATATGGATAATATAGGGCCTATCCCAAATCTAGGGCCTTTTGGTTCTTTTTTTAAATTTTAGCTCTCGATATAGGCCTATAGCCTACTAACGTTATTTATAAGATTTTTATTTGTTAATCGTTTTGACTAAATAAACTGTTGACATTATGTTTCCAAATTTAAAAAAAAATATCCAAGGCAGGGTTTGCCAGTAGAGGGATCGAAATATTTACATTTTTATAGATAGACAGACAGACAGACAGACAGACAGACACAGACAGACAGACAGACAGACAGACAGACAGACAGACAGACAGACAGACAGACAGACAGCGGACGGACGTACGAACGGACGGACGGACGGACGGACGGACGGACGGACGGACGGACAGCGGACGGACGGACGGACGGACGGATAGATAGATACAGTAGACTCCCGCCAATGCGGTCAAGGACAGGCCATAATATTTTGACTGTAATGGCAGTCCGACCGCATTAGTGAACGGGCAGTAAATTGCCACGTGGCGTCCTGCTATTTGGTATCAAATCAATTATGTACATATGAATAATGAATAATGAATGAATAAATTATAATAGTAAATATGTTCAAAGTTTATTGCAGCTGTTTAGAACAGCAGTGTTTTTATTCAGTGCAAATTTAAAATTGATTATATAGTTATGCACAATTAAATAAAAAAAGTATTTCAATAAAAACATATTTTTTCAAAATATATGTCACAGAACATCTTACTGCAGTTGGAAAAACGAACTGATGGAGGATTGTTGGCCGGTGTATTTTATTTTTACATGGGAGTCTTGTAATTTGTCCTCAATAGCGAACATATAGAATGTAGAATGCTATCTAGGCAACGGTCTGCTGTAAATCTTTGAGGACAGAAACCGCAGACATAGTCTCATGAAATGAGCATTTTGTGCAGCATAAAAATTAATGATTGAATGATTTTTCACTTTGAAAAGCGTATTTTTATATCGCTCGTGAGCCCTTTTCATGGCTTCCCAATGTTTATTTGTCATCATGATAGAGTAGCTACTCTATTGTAGAGATGTCATGCTCGTGGTGTTAAAATTTACGTCAGGTTATGGAGCTAATCATGAACAGTAAATGGGAATGCAAGTTCAAAGAAATGTTCCGATAAGAAACTAACAGCCCCTACCATTGTCTATTTTTTCGCATTGTTTAAAGTGTTTGTACTAGAGTTAGGTGTTAATATGTGTCCTTTCACTCCCGACGTGTCGCGACAGGTGTGAACGCAGACTTATCGGATCATTAACCCTATGAGTCCCGATATAAAACAATTCTACGTCTTTTATTTGTATTAAAACCTAACATGTAATGATGATCACAACAAATTTTGTGAATTATAAAATCTATCTAGAAACTATCTCAAATGCAAAGTTTTGAGCTGTATAATTACGACATTCCCACGTCTTAAATTATTATTTAAAGCTGCATAACTGTTTTGTTTATTTTATTCAGACAATCAATCCATGGACAATGGTGTTTTATTTTTTTATTTTACTGCTCCGGTTACTGAGTTATTAAGGATTTAAGTTTTTTTTTTTAAATTGTTGCCCCACCAAAACAAGCCTGATCACAGCGGAGTAAGACATACTGTCTATATAATCAGGACATTAAAAGTACCGAGTGGCAGATAACGGTCATCATAGAGAAAAGAGAGGAAGACTTTTAAAATTATTGTTATTTTTTAAGTGATCATAGATACATTTCACAGTACAACGTGTATTGTCTCATATCAGTTAGACATAGCTAGAAGTTATTACTTTGTGTGATATGGATGATATCTGCATGTAATCTCATGTTAAATATTGATACCGGTATGGAGAATGTCACTCACTTGAAAAATAAAACTCTATTTCGGTAAGGTGCTTTTAAGTGTGGGCCAGCATCAGAGCCTTTGGCCCGCCATTAAGACGCTCTCCCCAGACCGTGAGAAATTGTACTCGGAATTGACATCAAATTCAGTGATGTAAATCATCGTTTTCGCTCTTTGGATTTTCGTGATTTTTTTGAAAAACATTTGAATTTTTTTATTAGGTATCTCATGGACATTTCAAAATATAGTCAATAGCTACTATAGACAATATCAGACTTTATTTTATTTTATTGTAAATCATCACATACAGTGATATACATCGCGCTATGCGGTAAAATAAAATAATATATAAAAACATCAGACTTTACTGTAACCGATTTGACCCAGTATCCACCATCTAGATCTGCGGCTGGTTATGAGGGCTTTGTATCTCAGCTAACACGAGGCATCGATCCAATGGCAGAACAATGTCGGCCCATCGTCTGCAGTACTGGCCCAACAGTATGTAGATTCAGTTCAACGTATGTGTTTGCTATTAAGGGGGTGGTTTCATGTTGGCCAATGTAACATTATATCGGCCCATAACCTTACCGTTATTACATGACTATTGTACACACACCTAATCACTCCTTAATAATACTTGATGGTGTACCGCATGGTAAGCTAATTCCGCTACATTTACCCAGTTTTAGTGCATTTATAAGGCCTTTAAAACAATAGCAATGACTGTTTTGGACGTTTTAGGTTATTTTAATCGAAATAAACAAAACAGTTATGCAGCTTTAAGATTGTCTTTATTATCACGGGCGGTTGAACCAACGCTGGTTTAATGTTGGCCAACCGTCTGCGATGACGGTCCATCAATACCTCAGCACTGCGAGACGCTTCATCAAGAAATAATCTGGTATACACCTACCGCAGTTTGCTTCCTAAAATAACATATATTTTTAAAAATAATCAGTATTGCATTATTTGGCGGTTATTACCACCTTGTCTTAAATTAAGTTTTAAAATTGATTGTGCTTGTATTATCTAACATTTTGATTATGAATGCTTATGGACGATACCAAGTAATTAACGCCTGAAATAAAATAGTTATTGTGCTTGCATCAGTTACCATGTCTAAGTATGCTTATTGACGATACCAGCTAATATACGCATGAAATAAAATAGTTATTGCAGCACGCAGACAGTGTATGGCCAAAAGTAGCGGGACGCTTTATCAACAAACAATTACCCCTTAAACTTTTATAATACCAACGCAGATATTTTTTTCAAATAACAAATAATTTAAAAAATAATCACTATTGCATTATGTGTTGGTTAAAGGGACTGGCCCAGGCTAAAAGCTCGGTGATTTTATTTTGGCTTCTCAATATGACCATATGATGTAAACATGTCCATAGACTAGAACTGCAAAAGTTTTTTAATTTTTGTGCTGCGCATTCACCAGTTAGGCTAGATATAGAGACGAAATTCCTGATTTCTAATTATTGACAACCATGTCAAAAATTAGAAATACGGGAATTTCGTCTCTATATCTAGCCTAACTGGTGAATGCGCAGCAGAAAAATGAAAAAACATACATGATAGGCTATGGTCATATTAAGAAGCCAAAATAAAATCACCGATATTTTTATGATATTAGCCTGGGCCAGTCCCTTTAATACCACCTTGTCACAAATTTATTTTTGCAATTGTATTGTGCTTGCATTAGCTACCATGTCTAAGTATGCTTATTGACGATACCAGCTAATATACGCATGAAATAAAATAATTACTGCAGCACGCAGACATTGTATGGCCAGAGGTAGCGAGACGCTTTATCAACAAACAATTAACCCTAAAACTTCAATAACTAACGGATCAATCGTATATTTTAATGATGAACATTTTATTTTTAACATAGCAATGTCTGATTTGATTTATCGCACCAAATGATAATAAAGTTATTAGCCATATTAGTAAAGTACGAATAGTAGCCTACATGTATGGAAAACAAAGGTGACAGTTTTTTAATATAAAAATCTCCTCTCAAAATAATCATAACGATATATTGAAAATACCCATTAGACCGCAATGACGGGAGTGAATTTGCCGTTTTGCCACAAAAATTTGAAAAAAAATCGATCGCAATGACGATTTGACAGCATTGGTGATCTGACTGGAAGGTGAGAGTCTACTGTAGATGTTTTAATGACAAAAATTCAAGTCATTGCTGGGTTAGAATGGTTAGTTCTGTGAATCACATATATCGACCTGGATGTACACTTACATTTCGGCTTGCCATTTACACATTTAAACAAGCTTAGGGTATTTAAAATATTCATCATAACTATTTAAAATTACGTCAAACACCATACAGCATTATCACGGTACACATATGTTTCCCACTCCAAAACCAGAGATACAAGTGAAATAATCTAATATATGGCAATGCCCAGTGTCTGACCATGAGAAATGTCATTAACATGATCAAGTTAATAAGAATGAGATTAAAAGAACAAATATATACAACATTAATTAAAATATTACTGAATATATACAATCTAAAATATAACTAGCTCATCAGTAGGCTACTGTGCAGAATTGCTGCAGACCGATGAACTGGACACGATGCCCTCGCTAAAAATGATTTTTCACATGATTTACACATAATTTCTATATAGCCCAACATACTTTTATTTTACAGTTACGTCACGTAGGCTACGTAGGCCTGCTGCTACATTAACCTTTGCGTTTAGGCAGCTGACTTCTATGTGGCAAAATAAGCACTATAGCCTGTGGCCCGTTCTGCAATTTCTGTCATTATGCACCACCTGTTTTTTTCAATTGTGCAAAATGTCACTAATTTACAACTCTGTCACATGCCTACAACTACGGCAGTCTTGAAGCAGTCTTTCACAGTCGTGACTTCCTGGAACTGAAGCCGTGGGCTACGTGCTCAACAGGAGAAAAGTGAATGCAATTTTATTTATTCGAAAGCTGATCGTAATCACTCTTTTTGAAATCAAGGTCTGCAATCGAATTCAAGCATTTTGATGGTTCGTTTAATTTGAATATGTTGTGTCTTTAAATGTGAAATCATAGAAGAACTATTGGTTGTGTAGTTGAGCCTAGACTTATGCAGCTGGCTAACATAGTTTCAAGTACTACTCCTATCTTGAGAAAAGGATTATGCGACTAGCCTATCTCAACGGGTATAATCCTTTCACCGCCAGGTCATTTAATTGGAATTTTCACTCACTTGAAATTGAGTCTCGCTGACGCGATCAATAATTTCAAGTGTGTGAAAATCATTTAATTTTTTTTTTTAAATGGAGGTCAACGATTTTTAAATCTTCCTGATTGATGTCACGTTTTATGTTTAACATATTTTACCCCTTTTAAATTATGTGACGTCCTACATTTGGGGCCAGTACTGGGGGAACAATACTGCCAGTAGTGAGAGGGTTAATGGCTGGTATTTAATTACCTAATAAATGTTTTTAAAAGGAATACAATCATGACCAGCGGTTAAGGGCAGACATTCGCATGTCATTTTTTATTTATGCATAAATTTACAATATCATTTTGTCTAGGAATAGATGGGTTTTCCATAAAAAGGTTTAATATTGTTTCTATGCCTATATTTCATGCAATACCAGTAGCATCAAATATGGCGACATCAGATGAAAAAGTAACCTATTATCATCAATTATCGATTGATTTTTCGTGGATTTACAGGTTCATAACCAATACAGATTCATTTATTGTGAATGGCGCTGATCTAGAATATAGGCCTACTAACAAAATTACATTTATAATTTCATGGTGGATGATGGTGTTGTAGAGTATATATATATATTTAAAAATTGAAGTTAAAATTCCGATCAATCATTATTGGGAATCAGTCAGCTAGACTATCAGTGAAAGGAATGTATTCAATCCACTATTCATGGTTGGCTAATTTTTAGGTGTAAAACATTTCAAATGTACTGTTCCTAACAACCCATCTTATCTAGCCCCCAACGTTATGACGATGGAATATTAAACCTAACAAATATTATGTGATTATATAGCTTTAAAGAGTTAAATCATTCCAGATAAAGCCCCATATATCTAGAGCAAAGTGCCCTATTTACTTATAGGCCCATGTAGGCCTACGAGGTTTCAAGACATTTCCCTCAACATAAGATTGATTTACTAAAACGATAAAATCAAGATGGCTACAACAGCCTCGCTTTCAGTCGTACATGGGAATGGACAATGCCAATAGACTGACAGACCCCAAAAAAACTGCTGTGCCTTTTGTAAGTTTGTGTGTACCTATCATGTCGCCTGGGGATATTATTGCATAATGTTAGTTACCGTTTTAGGAAGTATGGCACAGTTTGTCCACATTCTTACGATTACATATTGTTCCAGCTCCCCCAATGCAAATATTTCACCTAATCAGTAATCACTATAATAAACAGTATTATAACTGATACATGCCGCCGAAGAAAGCAGCAAGGATACCCCAAACACAACAAATATGAAATACAGTACATTCAACTTGCTTTACACATTAACATACATATAAAGGCAATGAAACAGCTTTTAACGGTAAAAATAGGAGTTTTGTCACTGCAATTACAGAGCTGTCTGCAATTTGATTCTCGAAGAACACGTGTCTAAGGCAGCCAAGGGCCACAGCAAGAATTTTTTCTAGAAACTAAATGGCTTAAAACAAAGGTTATTATCAGAGGCGTCCCAGTTCTCCCTTGTCACAGTTCTCCCTGTCTTCTCTCACGCAGTGAACATAGATCAATTTATTAAAATTTATAAAACCAATATGGCCGCCATAGCCTCGTTTTCGGTCACCGTGAGTACAGACAATACCAATAGACTCGCATGCCCCCCAAAAAACTATCTAATATATAGGCCTACATACCAGTTTTCAAGGCACTATTGCAAATTATGAAAACAAACTTTAAAAAATTCACCAGCTTTTTGATTATTGGTGAAAGCTGCAAATCTAATAATTCCATTTCAGTACTCATGGGCAACTTCACAGATCAAATCATTACTTTTAAGTTATGGCGTTAACGGGCTATTTTTCTTCGCCTTGGACAGGAGAGAAAGTGGAGGAAAAGCACGGCCTGGACGACAATATCCTTTGGGTCAAAAATGAACACATTTTATCAGTTAACTTTTGAGAAATAGGCACTGGTGGAATAGTATGTTGACAATTTGTCATATTTATTTAACAAAAAATTCACAAGACAAAAATAAATATAATATAAACAAGTCAATAATATAATAACATGACATAAAAAGAGAGTTGGACATTGACATTGTAATTGTAACAAAGCTTATCACAGATTATTTAAAGGGATACATACTTAACAAATCTAACATAATCCAATAAGGATATATATCATTATATCTAAAATATCACTGAGTGGTATCTTCAAACAATTAATAAAATGTCGACACCATTTTAAATCAAAGTTACATATAATTCGTCGACAGAATTGTTTCACCAACAGTTTCACTGAACTAACAGTGAGCATAGTAGACACGTCGTTAACATGACTGAACTATAGTTCACTGCAAGTTATCACAGTCAATCAATAGAAGCAGGAACACTATGAAGTTTTTCAGGTGTGGAGCACTATATCTTCTTTTGCCGCCATGGAATGTCCACGAGCCATGGAATGGGCGATGTGTTTAGACGTATCCCACCTAGATGAAAAACAAACAAAATTAGTATGGCAAGATATATAAATGCGCATCAGAGAGGCTGAGCTATGTGCTACAGAACTATTACATGTAATAATTTAGAGATGCAAGCTTGACTAATAATTATTATATTACTCAGAATCATCAGAGAAGCATGCAGAGAAAATAAAATGACTGATAACAGCTCAGAATTTAAATTAATTATGTCTGGATCCGTTTTTAATGCAAATTCTTTTTATAGCCAGGTAACTAAATAAGTTGTGATATTGTTGTGGAAGTAATCTACTGAATATTTTAACTCCTCAAATGTACACCATCTCCTATTATTTGTTGCACAATATATACTCAATATTATTTTTCGGGGTTTCATCAGCAAAAACTACTGTCTGATCAAACTTATTAAAAACATAAATTAATCACCCGAATGATGAAGAGATAAAGATACATTTTATTGTAGCAGTTTTTAATCTTGTCTAGAACTTACTTTACATTAGTTTATTTGATATGCTAGTTCGATATAATTCAGTACATTCATACAGCACAGGTACATTTAAACTTTAAACCTTAAAAGCCTGAGTTTACCATTGTCATCTTCACCCACTACAAGCCGCAAATTGCTGCCGCAATTCTCGACTTGTAGTGGATGAAGACGATTAGAAGTGGGTGAAAATTAAATAAAATTACCATGTATTGGTAAACCAGTTTAATGGAAATTTTCATTCTAAAAATCTGAATTTTCACCCACTTGAAGTTGTGTCTCGCTGACGCGATCCACAACTTTGAGTGAAAATTATTCAGATTTGACAAATTGGGGATCAACTCTTTTCAAATCTTGCTGATTTATGCCACATTTTATCTTTAACATGCTTAAAAGGTGGTACTTAATGTGGCAATACAATAATGAAAAACCGAATATACTCGGTACCGGCGCTCAAAGGGTTAAGTGAGAAATTAGTCTGTATTTATTTTATAAGCTAAGTGATACCTGGTGCATTGGGACTAAGTATCTAACTAGCTACTTTATAGTTAAAGTAACAAATTGTAATGTTTGGTATCAATAGAACAGCATAATGACGAGCTTATAAAGATATCTAAAATGTAAAGATATGTGCTTAAAACCTAATATCACTATACATCATGTAAAGTATATAAAGTGTAAATAAAAAAAGTAGTTACAGTAGGTACACAAATGGTACATGCTAACTAAATAGGCATTCTAGAAAAAGCTTATTCTAAACTGTAGACCCTAGAATAATGCTTCATAAGAAAAGTTTATTGTAGAGTAAAAATATGTATGAGAAATACTTATTCTGGGAAATAGAATGAGCAAATAAAATGTAAAAAATACTTTAAACTATCATAGAAAATTCAAAGAAAGTGAATAACAAAGTCAATATTTGATTTTTTCTTATCTATAAATACATTGGAATCGAAATGTTGTTTCTGCTAAGATAGCAGAGTTGACCTTTTTTTGATTCCAATCATACACTATACTGAACCACACTGTAGTTGAGTGCCATGTTTCTTAAAGCTATAAAAAAAGAAAAATACAAAAAGAAAAATGTAAAAAAAACTCTGTACTGGAGTGAAATTCCTAGCGTAACTATACAGTAAAGTGAAATGTGTAAGCTATATAGTAGAGAGAACTCCAGCGAGCACTAGCCATTGAGCATGCGTTGGATTAATGTTGGTCCAGCGTCTGCGACGCTGGACCAACATTAAACCAGCGCAAGCTCAATGGCTAGTGTCTGCTGTGGAACGTGATGTGTTTTGTTACCAGACTGCAGCACACGTTGCGTGCCCAGTCGGCCATGAGTATGGCAGACGGGCACGACGCATCCTCTCACGACACGCCGCTGATAACAACAAGCCAGAAGCAGGTATGAGCAATTGTAACCGAATACCCTTATTTACAACGATATACGATCTTTTGCAGCTAAACTGTCATATCTGCCGATTGGCAGATATGACAGTTTAGCTGCAAAGCGACAGCACAATGTGTTGGATCCCAATGGGACCCATGTCGGATGCTGTTATTTCATCACTGAGCTAAATCGCAGATAAGTTAAAATATATTCTAAATTGTATCTGAAAACACATCAGTCGTCAAACGACACTTAGATGTGAGCATTCGGGAACATAGCAGCCACAAGCATAAATACAGTAACCATGTATATTAATATGTATATCAAAACGCGTATGATACAATAATGACATTTATCTTCTTGATAATTGCAGTAAAAAACGTTACGGAACATTTGACATTATTTTCGTTGCTGTATCAAAAGTAAATAAGCATCAGTGCAAATATTTTTTTATGCCATAAAAATAGTTTTATGTTGAAATAAACCGCTTGGACTACTTTTGTACACATTGAATTTATATGGCAGCTTGTTTATTGACTGAGGTAAAAAAATATTTTCGTCGGAGGTAAAAATGTCGAAAATAACCACGCCTCATATTCTACAAGCAAATGCTACAGATTATAGATACAATGCTATATCAACCCACCTAATATTTTTCAGCTTTTTCAAAATATAATAACACACCTATCACATTACTTAAAGGGTCATATCCATTCCACAGTAAATTGCAATACGTAGGCTACTAAGAAGTGATATATGTGTATAAATTCTACATATATTCTACACATATTGATTGTACTAAATGTTTTTCAAAATGTCCAACACAGCTATACTATGTGCCTATATAATGATCATTAAAGAACCACCAAAATGTCATCAAACGTTGTCTCCATTTAAAATATAACCAGAATTGTTTTATGTGGAATGCATATGACCTAATCTTAGATTACCTCTAATTTTGTAAATGTTACCATCATTCTTTTTCAGCAGTTAATATTACGACGTTTCCTGATGCATTGTGCAGAAAAAATACACCATTTTATCAACTCAGAATGCAATGTATGGTTATATTCATGATAATAAAACAGCAAAGATACTATTGATATATTTCTCTTCGTGAATTTCTCAATATAATAAACTGATTTGAAAGATATCAACAATAGTTGAATAACGTTTTCGTCTATCGTCTGCACTATCTTTAGAACTATATCTTGCTTCAACTTGTAAAATAAGCAGATGCTGCCTATTGGCTTTGCACGGCATTATAGTTATTTATATTATCCCTAATATAAATATGCACATGCATAGGATTGGGTATGTACTTCACAAAAATGTCTGCCCTGGATAACTAAATATTTATTATTCATTGAATTCGTAAAACAGTGAGGGTCGTCTATAAATTAAATTGAGAGAGTAAAGAGGTCTGAAGTGCCCGGGATAACTTTTAAATTTATTTTCTCTAAGCCATTGAAGAATATCCTTAGCTCAAGGATTATCGCTGAATTCTCTAATGCGTCTATCTTTGAAAAGATTTACTGCTTTTATCAAAGAGTGATTCAAATCGAAAACTGTATCATCTGATAACTCGCAAGTCCGATTTTGTCCATAAAATAGTGTAAACCTATAATAGGGAAAATGTTATCTAGTGAAGAAAGTAAACATTAAACATTATCAAAATTATGATACAGTATAGAAATGACATGATTCATGCATACTGTCGTAACAAGCCAAAACGCAGTATCTTCTTACTTCACAAGTAGGCAGACACTCTAAAAACGGGCAGATACTGCGTTTGGCTTTGCAGAGCAGCATAAAAATGTGCCTTCATGCAAAGAAAAGCGTGTGTTTGATTTAGATATGTATGATATTATAATCCAGGTGACATGCTGAAGATAGCAAAAACATTGAAAACCTTTTCATGGTAAATGTAAGAAAAGAATTGGCTTTAGCATTATAGATTGTACATCGGATAACCCTTTGAGTGCGGGCGACGCTTTTAAGCGCATTCATACTGTTTTTCCACCACTAAAATTTGACAGAAATTGAACAAATATGCATGTATAAATCTTGAGTAAAGCCCCCATTGTGAAATTTAGCAGGTGTAATTTTCAAGTGAGGAGGTATTTTCCTTTCATTTGAAGTTGGCAATTGCGTGAGCAATGCCAACTTTAAATGAAAGGAAAATGTTAAGTAGTAATGAAGCACTTAAAGAGATAATTTGAGACTGACCGAGTACGATCCTGTGTAGCACTGCAAAATGGTGATGAACATGGCATATTAAAACATCGTACAGATTTAAATATCCTACAGATTTACGAAAAAGTGTTAACTTACTATCAGTATGCCTATATTTTGGAAAAAATCAATACCAGCTATCCTCGATAGATAGTTTTCATGCCCAAAAAGGCTGCGATGAAATCTAGCTGCACTTTCAATGCGAAATGACTTCTGATAACTATGTGTCTTTTGAAGCTGGGAATTACATCGACAATTCCTCCTTCAAATAGTGTCAGCCAGGATATGAAAAGATGTATCTGCCACTTATTAAAGTGGCAGATACACCCTTTTATATCCAATGGGACGATATAAGAAAAAATATTAAGTGACAAATCAGCAGGACAAGGTATAATTTGAAGCTGGAGTAGCAAACATATTTGCCTAGTTCAAATAAAGAAAGAATAGCCCTATATTCATAAAAAAAGATCTATTGGATTTATTTGAGATCTGCACCTGCAGATCTGATCAATTTCAACCAATGTCTTTGTTGCCTAGAAAGTAGGAGTACATGCACTTAAAAGTATGCCATGGAGTCAATGGCCAAATATCTAAGTTGACTGCTTCAAGAATACATGCAGTTCATCGCTTGGATATTTCAGTTAAAGTTTTGTTTATCACTAAAAGCTATCAATTGCCTTGCTGATTCTAGCTAGAATCAGATACAATTAAAATGATAATTAACGTTTAATCTGCATACCAAATAGGATGCGAGTGAATTTGCAAAATAAAATATGTCAAATATTTCAACAGTAAGAATTACACACAGTCATCTTCAATTTAATTTTAAAACAAAAATGTTGCATTTGATAGGGTACTGTGTCTGAAAAATAGTCAATTAGATCTAGCAATGTATGTCACTATATATGTTTCTTATGCCTTCATTTTTCTGAATTATATGGCCTACTACCACCAAAATATGGGGTCACAAACAATGTCAGATACCATTGTGCTATGCAAAATATAGAGTAACATAAAATTTAAAACAAAAAACATGTTCAATCAGTTTGCTTTGACCTCTGGCAGAACTTAATATGGTAGCTTGCTTGAGGATGAGCATTGACACGGAAAAATAATTGTATCATTTGAGTGCATATTTATATGATCAGGTGCATAAATGTCTTAAAAGGGTCAAATCCAAAAATTATCACACAAAAAAATTAAAGTGCAATAATCAAAATAACTATATAAAAGGGTCCAGTTTGCATTGTACTGTACAGATGTGAAATTTGAATTACGAAAATAAACACCTATTACATTCAATTAGATGGAAATGACGGTGTTTATTTCATAATTCTTTCCCACAGGTGCTATCACTCTGATATGTATTGTTGCTAAATTTAGGCAAATGTGGTAAGTTCTCAAACCTAAGGTGAAGATTTAGTTAACCCTATCATCACAGGGATCGACTTTTGACTTCAGAATCTGACGTAAAAAGTTGACCCCTGTACTGGAAGAATTTTTAAATTATAAATGGGAGTAAACCCATAACATGGTTATTCAAATGAAGACATTACGATGATTTCAAATTCAAGTGGCTGAAAATTTAAATAAATTAACTTAGCAGGATAAGGGTCAATAAATGTAGTAGTGTGAAAACAAACAATCCCTGCACACTCAAATATTTATTTATTTGATGCAAAATAATGTGTGATCAACATAAATCTATCACTTCTCACTGTGTTTTTACAGTTTGATGTATATAATTCATTGTATACCAGATCATGTGCTGGTATAATGTTGGGCCAGTGTCGCAGCCGGTGGACCAACATTATACCAGCACATGAATTATGCATAACGTTTTGAAAATTTTATCACATTTTCATTCACTGTGAATTGTCACTGCAATTCCTACCTCACAATAAATGAAAAACAGCAAATTTTATAAATATAATGGAAGACCAAAATGTCCTGATAGTAATGGGTACAGGGATAGTTACATTTTCTATTCAATTTATTCCAGTCAAAATATATCATATACTCTGTAAACAAAAAACATTTGTATAACATTTGTACATTGTTGGATCATTGTAAAAGACATTGGGTTAACGTTGTACAAATGTCATACAAATGTTTTGTGTATGCTGGGTAACGCACATATATGCATCACTTGATCATTTATATGAATACTAAATATATATCTAAAATACAAGTAAAAATTTTGTCAAGATTGCATTACTTTGCATCATTTTTCACCTAATTATGCCATACCTTGGGCCTCTTTCTTTTTTGGCTCCAACTTTCCGCACAGGTTTCTTAGGAAGAATAACTTTGACAAGAATAAAGGCAGATTCAAGTGCTTCACCATAAAAAGGAGGTGTAGTTACGTCTTGCGCCATCACAACATATTCTCCTGAAATAAGACAAGACAATCATTATCACTCTGTAATGCTGCAGTGCCAGCAACACAAACATCTAAGATGCTATTAATATTAAAAAGCTAAATTATTGAATTTGATTTTGTGTCCACATGAGGTTCAAGTGGTCTGTATGAAGGTGTCTGTATATCATACTGCTCTTGACTTTATTACACATTTACATCAATGAACTTTTATCCAGGAAATGGGCCCAAATATGATCTAGTTCTAAATTTAATGTCACCCCCACCTTTCAAAGCGCTAGAGGGATGCTTTATAATTTACTAATTTACACTTGAAAACCATGATACCTGGCCGAGCGAATCTCTCATCTCCAAGTGTTCTGTCCTTTTTGACTCTGGTGGCTGGTCGACTACTTTCATCTGCAATAAAAATGGTACATTGCCGACATGAGAGTGCATGTGATATTTAGTATTATGTGTTACTTTATTGACATTGTTAACCAGTTTTAACTTTTGTTGCATTTCTATATCATGCTGGATACATTTTTACCTAAATCTAATCAAAATGGTATAATCAGTCGAAATAAAAATGTTCCGAGATTTCTTTTGCTATATCAAATTTGTTTTAACGCCATTTTCAAACACTTTGTGAAAGGAATTTTGACAATAATTCACAACTGCAAAGTGATGTACAAATGTATTTTTACAATTGATAGTGAAAATGCTATATCCTTCCGGATTAGAATTAGAGCAGCACCATAAAACTGTGTGGAGCAAGTGACACTGGTACCACCCAGAAAACGATAAGAAGTTATTGCAATGATAATAAAAACTACAGAGATAAATGTAAAAAAAAATCTTTTCAAAGTTAATATAAATGCCTAGCCCCTATCCTAAAATCTGGTAAAAGCAGGTGTGGTTATACCATTTTTTTTTTTTTGAGTGCAAGATAACATTTTTTACTTCAAACTTCAAGTAATAAAAATAGACTTGTATCATTAACACAGACAAATAGTGTATAATAAATCCCAGAGTAGTGATAATATTGGAAAAAAATAAAGAATGTAGAATAAAATTCAATTTTCTTCCTGTTTGAACAGTAAATTAATACAGTAGAACCTGCTATGAGCAGTCACTCCTATGAGCAGCCAACCTCCTATAGGAGGCCAATTGTCCATTCCCAAAAATGGCATTTGGTATACAAATTAGCCTATGGGCAGCCACCTTTTCTTGTGTTGCAAGGTGGCTGCTGATAGCAGGTTCAACTGTATATCTATTTCTCCAAGGAAGGCAGATCTTTTATTTTTAAATTACCATCTGAGTCTTTCTTAGATTCCTTTTTTGTCCCTTTTCTTTTCTTGGATCTTTCTTCTTCTTCCATATTAATGAATGGTCTGAACAGAGGTGGAGCTGCGGTTAAAACAAGGCTTTCAAAATGTGCTTTCCCTTTCTCTGATCGGGAACTACTGACTGGTGGTGGTAGAAAGCTCTCCTCAGTGGCGAGTTGAGTATCTGGTGCTGTAACTGTTTCTGAAACTGTAAAAAAAAAACAATGACCTGTAATTAACCATTACAACGCTGAAATATTTTTGTAAATCTATGGAGAAAAAAGATTTTTTTTCAATTTGAAATCATCATAAATGTTTCAGTTAGCTCTTTACTCTTCATTTATATACCTAGGTTGTGGGTCTTCAGCCATTATAAATATTTTAATTCTTTCGGTGCGGGGACCGTCTTTATATGTCAGAATCTGACGTCTACAGACGTCAGATTCTGACATATAAAGACGATCCCCGCACTGAAAGGGTTAACGTGCTAATCACATCTATGGCCATTTTCAGCCTTTCGATTTGTCTTTAAAACAAGAACATTTAGAAAAGTAAAACATAAAATTTGCTAGATTGTGAATAATGTTTCGATTCAATTTGTACAAATACCAGTAAATTTCAAACACTTGAGGACGTGGGTCACTGTGGTGAGACACAGCTTCAAATGGATACAAATTTATTCATATAACTTCGAGCGTTAAGGGTTAAGCCGCATGCTGCTGGAACTGTTTATTAACCCTTGAAGCGCTGAATTATTTTCATAAAAATCTTGAAGATCAAAGGGTTTTAGTCAATTTGAAATCATCATAAATGTCTTAGTTAGCTCTTTCTGATTCATTTGAATACCTATGTTATGGGTCTACGAGCATTATAAATATGTTTACTCTTATAGTGCGGGGATTGACTTTAGTCGTCAGAATCTGACGTCTATCGACTTTAGTCGTCAGAATCTGCCGTCTACAGTCGATCCCTGTAAGGGTTAACTGAAACAGATTCTGACGTTTAAAGTTGATCTGTGCTGAAAGGGTTGAAAGTGCAACCTAACAATAAAACCATACTGCCAAACAAGCCAAAAGGCAGTATCTAATTACTTGTTATATCACTCACTTGTTATAGATTCTTGCAAAGAGGGGCTTTCTGTCCGTTGTTCAATACGAGCATTGGTATCTGAATAAATAAACAAACATTACTTCAATAAGTTGTAAATTCACAAACTACATATTAATTTATCATTTTGACATCCTTTATGGCTAATAATTAATCAATAAATCAATAAATCAATCAATCAATCAACCAATCAATCAATCAATCGAACAATCAATTAATCGAACAATCGAACAATCAATCAATCAATCAATCAATCAATCAATCAATCAATCAATCAATCAATAAATCAATAAATCAATCATCCATTTGTTCAGTCTGAAATCAATCATTCAATCAAGCAATCAATAATAGAACTTCTACTCCATTAATCTTGAATGAGGAGCATCAAAATCTTGAATAAAGCGTATTACTTGAATAAAATGCATCAAAACCAATTCATAATCAATTTCATGTCCAGGTTGAGAACATGGCCATCAACAGTCACCATTACACAGAGTACATGTAGCTCGAGTGGAAAAGCCTGACCAAATAGATTTATTTTTATTAATTGTCATGGTTTTAGTAGCTCTGATTGCAAAAGTAATTTTCATCTTTAGATATTTGAAGATTTAGATATACACGTATTTACTTTAAAAAAATGAAAAAAATCATCTTAAAAAGATTCACACACCTAAAAAAAGGCTTAATAAATATCTCCAGCCTTACCCTTGTCTGTTTCTGTCTCTTGAATGACACTACCATCACCCATGTCAGATTTAGATCGATTCACCATACTTAGTGATGTGGCCTCCGTTAAGAGTTCGTCTTGTGGGAATTGGTCTGTTATTGGATAGCTAACTATATCATATCCACTGTTTTTTTAGAAAAAAGATAATATATTAAATAATGCAATTGTATAAATTATTGATTATTAAACTGAAATTGTTCAATTATTTTTGTGTTCGATGGCGAATTGATCAAAATTATACTGAGTTAGTAAACGTCAATTTAAAAGAAATAGTAATATTTTTGTCATTTAATACTGAAAATTGTGTGAGTAATTTCGGACCTAAATGAATGAAACATACTACTGGTGAATACTTTTTGTAGACAAAAAGATAAATGAATGTTTCACTGCTTATCATGTTTTGCTATATCAATAGAGATATATTTTAACCATATATTTCGATATACAGTAGAACCTGCTATAGGTAAAAAGCCCATCTCTTTATGGGAGGGTTACATGAGTATTCCCCAAAATAACATTTTCTAAAGAAATTAACCCTTGTCCTGCTGAATTGTTTCAATTGTATTTTTCGTCATTTGAAGCTGGAATTGCTAATGCAATTTCCAGCTTCAAATGACAAAAAATATTACTATTTATGAAAAATAGACATATCCAATATTAAATTATTGGATCAACTAAGCATCTACCAAAAACTAGTGTATCAAATTGGGTGATATTTATATTGATCCTTAGCCCCGTATATATACGGGACTAGCAGAACAAGGGTTAATCTTGTTCTAAGGGTGACTAGCTATAGCCAGTTCCACAATATTCAACCCTTAAAGTGCTCTGTATATTACAAGTTCACATATTAAAAAATGTCACCTACTTAAAGTTATGTCTTGCTACTGGGATGCACAACCTCAAGTGGGTGAAAATTAGTGATATTTGTTTACTTTGAGACCAAACATTTGCAAATCTTGTTGTCTAAATACACGTTTCTTTCCCAATAACAGTCATTAAAAAGATTAAACATTAAAATATAGGTCAACAGCACATTGTAAAAGTTTTAACAGGAAGAAGGTAAGAAGTAATTTTGATGATAGACAACAGTCATCTGCATTTCACTAAGTCTTTTCAAGTCTATTTTTTAAATTGTTGACTACTAAAACAAATAATTTCCACACAGTGTACATGTACATGGCCTTTCCACCATTTACCTTTGAATACATATCATTATACTTTCACTTTTCAGTTCTGTCTGTGAAAATAAACCAATTTCTAAACTACCCAAGTATGATATATCAAGATGAAGGTACAATCAGCCTGACTTTATTGGGTAAGTGGTATTTAATATTTCTTGCAAAACAGTTAGAAAAAGATGAAACATACAGGTGTCGATACCAGGTGAAGGGTAATTAGGCCATGACACACTAAGTTGTAGAATTTCAATTTTCACCTGCTTGAAGTTGTGTCTCGCTACCGCGATCCAAAACTTTAAACGGATGAAATTACTCATATTTGTTTAATTTGAAACCAAACATTTTCAAATCTTCATGTTTGAACAGTCACTTCATTCCCAGTAACATAGCTATGTATAATGATAAAATAAAAATGCAACAGCACATAACACTGCTTTGAGGCCTTTTTATTTTATCATTATCTTGACAACATGGGGGCATCATTATTTGATCCGTTCTCTGTCGAACTAGTATTTATATACTGCTTGATTGAATAAGATAGATAAAAAACTATTATAGTCTTGCTTAGCGCTTAAAGGGTTAAATAATGACTTACAATGGAGTGGGAAGAGGTTTCTCTGCAACATCCTCAATTGCCTCAAAAAGTGTTGTTGTTGATGACTCAGCAACTTTCTCATCCTCTACGTTCAGAGAATAATTTTGAAATCCAGCAGTGATTTGAATTTGTCGACCCTGATCTGATATTGAAAAGAACATACAATTGTTAATTAGTTTCAATTGATCAATTTGCATACATATAACATTAGGCTGGGAAAAATGTTATCTTTGTGTTTATTTTGCTCATTTTTTTGCTCAGAAATGGTTTGATGCACAGTTCAATTACATGAAGACACTGACAGACACACAAATACATAATTATAATGAGCCTCCTTTCCCTTTCACAGCATTGACCAGACTGCCTCTAATTCCACCTGAGCCCATGTGCTAAACCTCGCTTACGGCACAGTGCTTGTGCGGGTCTATCGTGCAACACGCGACCCTCTGATTAGCTAAGAACTCGCATCTAGCCACTCCCGTCTTTGACAGGGCTAAAGGACGGTATCCAATCACTGACAAAGTGGCTGGATATCCCCAAAGACGATGTCCAAGGCGGTTGGTTTAGAATATCAACTTCACCTGTCTCAACTTCGAGCCAACGTTGGGTCGCTATCTATGATGCCGGCCCAGCCCCTAACCAACCCAAGACAATACACGAGGAGGGCCCAGCACAAGACCAGCTATTCTGCCAGCTGTCGTATGCAAAGCCCTTTCCGCCAAGCACAGCCGCGAGATCGGTCTAATGCGGAGCCATCAACCTTAATGCTGGCCGGGCATAATAGCGCCCTTGAGATAGCGTCTCGCAAGGGGCAGACTTGACTGACGGCTCCCATTCTGCTGGTGGCCGGACGTCCAGCATGCTCCACGAAGCATGGTTCAACCATCGCCACAGTACAAACCATCATCTATGATGCTGGTCCAACGCTGAGGCCAGGTGAAGACTGTTTAACTACTAGAGCGCTGAGCTATTCAATTTAAAATATCAGTCTCTTGAAATTGTGTCTCGCTACCGCGATACACAACTCCAAGTGACTGAAACTGTATGTGATTTGTGAAATTTAGGTCCCAACATATATCAGTGTTTTAAAATTGAAGGCATATTTTACATTTAGCAACTGGTTATCATGGTTATACAAGTGCAGAGAAAAACACAGAATATCTAGTGTAGTCAACGACTTTGCTTTAAGGGTTAAATATTGCTTAGAATGCAGAATGCTGAGGTTTATTACCACTTCTGGTGCTGGGCTAATGTTGGGCAGACTGCGTAGACGGAGCGCAAACATCAGCCCAGCACCGGCTCAAATGCTTCAGCAGAAAGAAAATGATCACAGATACCTTCCACAACTTCACCATCTTCATCAATACATTCTACATCCAGGGCAAATGGCATGCCTTGAATGACCTCGAGAGGAGACTCACACTTGATCTTCAGCTGGCAGGCCACTCTACTGGGTCGACCATTTATGAACAGACCCTCATAAACCATACCAGAAGCATGAGACAGCATACCTTGACCATTGAAACAATCACCTCTCCATTGACCCTGAAATTATTGAAGAATTATTTGTTAGTATAAACATATTTATTTACCAAGGATTGTACAATAGCAGAACTAATGCATTTGCTAATTATTTGTTTACAGTTTAAAAAATTATAAACAGGTTACAAACTTTTATTCAACAAGATTTATACCCACTTGAATATGCTTGCTTGTTGTTATTTGTTGAGATAAAACTTTGCCCGGTAACTAAGTTATTAATTAACCTCTAGAGGTCTGAGCTACATGTATTCAATCTATATTTTGTAAATTGTAGATCGCATTGTTTAACCCTTTCAGCGCGGGGACCGTCTTTATCTGTCAGAATCTGACGTCTGTAGACATATTATGACGTCTAAAGACGATCCATGCACTGGAAGAATTAAATAATGTATAATGGTTGTAGACCCATAGCATAGATACTCAAATGAACCGGAAAGTATTAACTAAATCACTTATGATGATCTCAAATTGAAAAAAAACCTTTGGTCTCCATGGTTTATACAAAAATAATTCATCCTTGTAAGGGATATGCTAGTTTAACAGATTCAAGACATTTGCACTTCCAAAAAGTAGATACACAAGTGTGAATAAAAACATGAAAACACCCACTATAGGTCATCACCTTGGATATGAAAGGGTGTATCTGCCACTTAACAAAGTGGCAGATACACCCTTTGATATCCAAGGGGATGAGGTGATCCGAGGGCTAAAACTTTAAAAATAGTCACATCATAGATGGTTCCATCATTGCATCGTAACTCTCCATGCCCTTGCCTCTTGTCCATCACCCAGTCTCCATCATATCTGTCGCCATTACTGAAAGAATAGTGCAAATGGCACTCAAAATGATGATAAATAATTTGTAGCAGGTCAGAAAAGAATGTTTTTTGTGGTTAATGGTTTATTATAGTTCATAACATAGTAAAAAATTATTACTGGAAAATAAATTAACATGTGTGCTGCTGAATTGTTCGCTCATATTTTTCAGAATTGCTACAGTAATTTCCAGCTTCAAATGATGAAAAATATTCATATTTATCAAGATAGGTATCTGCAAAATATAATTATTTAATTAACTGAGCATCTCTTATAACCCTTGTCCTGCTTGACCAATACATAAACGGTTTAAGCAGACTTCAAACCGAATAATACGCCACTGAAATGGATAACATAAAATGGTAGATGTTAATCAAATAAATCATATTGGGAGATGTCTAATCTAAAAAACCATCAACGAACAATTCAGCGGGATAATGGTTAACTATTTTATAAATATAAGTGACACTTTTTCTCTTTGCAACATGCTTGGAGCCACATATATTATACAGTCTTAGCAGGAAAAGAGTGAACATTAAAAAGACAAAATAGTGTTGGTACTTGTATATCTGAGTTCCTTCCCCGTGTTTTCTGTGATCGTGTAGATATCCCTGATAAACTTCATTCTCTGTGGATCTGAACATGCCATATCCTGTTAAATCAAAGAATTCAAATTTATGTCAGTACAACACATTTCAGGAAAATCAAAATATAACCTGCTGTGATAAAAAAGTGATCTTTCAAGAGTGGTGGCCTTTCAAAAGGGTGGCTGTCTATAACCGGTTATACTGTACAACCTGTTATGAATGAACACCCTTTAGAAAGACACCCTACTGTGGAACACCTAAGCTTCCTAGTTTAAAACAACGTTGTGGTGACCTCTCCTATTCCTATTCTCCTCCAAACTGTTCTTACATTTTTACATAAATTAGCCTATTATATCTGGAGTTCTAAAGCAACAGAAGGGTTGGAACTTCAAGGCAGATGGCATTGCATTGTTATTTTGTACTTAAATATAAATGATCACAAAACTAATCATTCAAACCTTTCTAAATAGTTTACATTAATAATATGAAGACACAACATCACATAGTTCAAACAATACAGCATAACTAACCCTTCTAATGATGACATTGACTTTTTTTTTGTGTGTTTTCATTCACTTAAATTTGTCATTTTTAACCTCTTGCAAAAGGAAGACATCTTTATTTTAAATATGTAGAGCAAATTTGCTGATCCTGCCTAGTTGATTTATTTAAATTTTTACCAACTTGAAGTTGTGTCTCGCTACTGCAATCCACAACTTCAAGTGGGTGAAAATGACTCATATCTGTTTACATATATTTATATATATTGGATTTTTGTATTGATCACCCTATATTGATCATTCTAACCATTAAATCACTCAATTATTGGCTTTAATCCAGTGTATATCAATGTAGGCCACTAACACATATTGACCTATAAATTAAAGTGAAAGATTGAAGGTTAATAATCTTTATTGTGGGCCATGTGTGTCAGAATTAACCCTTTTCCAACCAAGTTATCTTATTTAATTTTCGCGAATTGACGTTGTAACTTTCTACCGTGACCCACAACTTATAGCAGGTAAAAATTTGTGTTGTGTTTAACTTAAGAACAAACATTTGTAAATCTTGATGTTTAAACACTGAGTTTTATTCTCAATAACAGTGATTTGATCGGCTAATAAAACAGAATAAAAAACGACTACAGTTGTGATTAGCGGTGAAAAGGTTAATATGCACCAGTAAACATGAGAGCACTTATGTCAATTTAAGATTGGGCCACTATCTGCAATATTAACCCAGCATCAAATCAAAACTGTTTTAACCCTTTAGCTGCTCATTTTTTTATTTTCATTTTTCATTCCATTGAAACTGGAATTGCTAACATAATTTCCAGCTTCAAATTGAAGAAAAATGAGAAATAGACAGCTTCCACATTGAATGATTTGATTAACCCTAAATAGAGGTTGGAGCTGATAATTTAAAGTTTTTAGTCACTTGAAGTTGTGTCTCGCTACCGTGATCGCTACCGTGATCCACAGCTACAAGAAACTAAAAATGTATTTGAATTAGCAACATTTAATTTTAAATGTATATAATTTATCTCCAAATTGATGCATAATTTTTAAAAGCTGGCTATATATATATAAGGCCATTAACCCTTATCCTGCTAAGTTGATTTATTTGAATTTTCAGCCACTTGAAATTGTGTCTCGCTACCGCGATCCACAACTTCAAGTAGCTGAAAATTACTCATATTTGTTTAATTTGAGATCTATCCTTTGCATATATATCCTGATGTTTAAAAACACATTTTGTTCCCAATATTAGTGATTTGACAAATAAAACAAATTGAAAACGACAGTAGTCGTGACCAGCAGGAAAAGGGATAAAACATTAGAAAACAATATGACTTCAGTACTCTAAAGGGTAACTGAGCATCAACCAGAAAATATTTGATCAATTTTAGTTGCATTTCTTTTGTCTAAAACTATCTTAACAACATATACAGTTTCAGCAGCACAAGGGTTAACAGTATGGGTAAAAAATGTGAACCCTCAACCTAAGGGTCCATAATGCTGACCTTGGCGCTTGTTCATATGCCACTCTCCCTCATAAACTGATCCATTTCCATATTTCATCACACCTTGTCCGTGCAGCTCTCCCATGCAAAATTCTCCAGAATATGTATTATTCGTTGCTGGGAATAATCTAAACCCGTGGCCAGTGATTTCACCATCTTCAAATTCTCCTTCGTAGTAACCTCCATCCGCCATGCTAAATTTTCCATGACCTACAAACATGGGGAGATGGTATTTTCATTTGCATCATAAAGAACATGCAAATCTATTGATAAAAAATGGTATTTGTCGATGGGTTAAAACAATAGTGTGCTAAGTGACATTTCTGGCCTTTAGAATAATAACCAGCTAAGTCATCTATAATATGTATAAAGTTTGAATTTATTCCAAATTCAGGTTAAAACAACGGATCAAGTCGACTTAGCACATTGCTATTCTCGTGAAAAGGAGCACATATCAGCATAATATCTGCTCAACACAGGACCAATTCGACTTGACACATTGTTATTCTGGTGTTATATGCTTATGGGCTCTGTTTCTGGGACAAAAACGGTGCAAGTGCACTTAGCGCATTCTTATTCTGAGACTTGCGGAGACAACACAGGAGAAATGCCTGGACTTAGTTTATTGTTGATCTAGGAACAATCTCTGTATATTCTGTGTTCCTGGTGTAACATGTAAGTCAACATGGTGTCTTGTTGATCCCAATTTTGCTTCTGTAAATCACTTTTGCAGGTAAAAATATACTCTGATAACTTCACTTGATCTACTGTCAAGGTCCAATCGATGTGTGTGTCATCATTATAAGTCCAAGTCTACATGCTGATAAGTGGATTTAGCAGACTGTAGTTCTTAGCAAAAAGATAAACACAATTTCGCGATCAAGTCGTCTTGACCCACTATTGTTTTAGACCATCGTTTGTATGGTTTTGAGAATTAATGGTGATATTTTTTAAACTTGTTTAGTGCTGACAATTCATGTTTGATTTGGTGTTAAAGGAATAAAATATCATGCTGATGGTTTATGAACCCATGGTAACATTTAAATACATTTAAGATTAGGTGCCAGACCAAAAGATTGATGTGGGATAAAAATCTATTTTTTTAGTTAGGAGTAGGGGAGTTAGGCCTAAGTGGCTCATTAAGTTCCATATATGTCAGCATTGATATTTTCATGTCCCATTTAAAAAAAAAATGTATAATCAACATTTCAGGTAAGTTTTGAAGAGTGAAGAGTACATCCCAGATATAAAAGAATTAAGTTCTGAGTTTGACATAGATTTTTGGCCCAGCCCTCCAGGTTGCGTGTAATTAACCCATTTCCAGCTGAGTTGTTTTTCTATTACTGATTAATTTAAAGCTGGAATTGCTAATGCAATTTCCAGCTTCAAAACACAAAAAAATATTTACATTTATGAAAAATAAACATCTTCCAAATTGAATTATTTGATTAACTGAGTACCCAGCAAATATGAGACACTGATCCAATGTTGGTCCAATGTTGGGCCACTGTCTATGACGCTGGCTCAACATTGGACCAACATTGGGTCGGTGTCTTATGTGTGCTGGGTATCCTCTAAGTACTAACTACTATAAGGTTCAGTGACATTTTATTTCCAGGACAAGGATGAATTACAATAATTTTTGGAAATCTGTGAGGGATTCAAACACAACACAAAACATAATCACGACGCACAAAACCCGAGAGAATATTGGAGTGTCATCTAACCCTTTAGACCCGAGCCTCTGGTGATAACTGCCTCTCCACACAGACCTCCTGAGCAGTAGACCATGTTGGTGATATTATTATTCACCATATTATATTAAGTGATAATTTTTCAAAGGGTCTACACTATTATCCTGACTGACTTCATAAAGTAATACCCCATTATTATTATCATAATGATATAGCTTGTTGGGACAATAAATTATGATGTCATAATTTTATTGCTAACTTATGTTCTATTGTGATTTTACCTTGATTCATTAGAATAGTGTTGTGGTCAAGGACTTAGCCAGGAAATGATAAAAGGGAGTCCAAATTAATATTGTTGGGCCAGGATGGAGTCTGGGGTCCTCCCACAATGCAATTTGGTGGAATCTGGCAATATTTTTCTATGACCCAACTGAAAATAGGCCGTCCAAAAGACAGCTAGACGGGTCTCTAGCTAAGTCCTTGGTTGTCATTATGTCAGACCTGAAATGGTTATTTTCATACCAATATAGGCCCTATCAGTACTTCGGTATATATAACGTTACAAAATTATCAATATATCGGGACATCGGGTACTAGGGGCTAAGATTCAAGTACTAGAAAAATCAGCCATAATTTAATTACCCGGTAAATTGTAGTATAATCACCGTGTGAATTAAAAAATAGTGAAGGAATGACGGGCTGTTTTTTAACTTGATACATGGTTGTGTTGAGGGGTGCGTTTAATTTATCATTGCTTTATTTTGCTCAAGATGACATTACCTTGCTTTTTACCAGATTTCCATTCACCTTCATATCGGAAGAATTTATTGTCATAGTTGTACACTCCAAAACCTGCAAAAAAGGGAGTGTACATGTAAATGTATACATGTTTATTATCATTCATATTAAATAAATTATGTATGACAAACAACAATCATTTAAAAAAATCATAAATTTCTAAACAATTTTGTAGTGAGAGACAAAACACACTCTGAAATTGATAGAGATGATGCAATTTATGGTTAGTAAAGGTCTTGCTTTAAGCATACACCCAGGTAGAGTCGATGCCACCCCGATTAGTATGTTACCCTTTAGTGTGTAATCAAATTCTAGATTGATTTATTTTGGTATGGATACCTTGGAGATTGAGCAACTGGAGGGTAAGGTTTGAATCATGGCTTCATTTTTAAAGGATACGATTGCCAGGGACAGAAAAAGGGCAGGGCCACCAAAAGATAACAAGGGCATATATACATCTAAAATCAGAGTCAAACGCCAGACGCCCGAGGAAATTGTTTGCTAATAAAATACCAAATACCCCATTTCTAGGTATCTAAGGAAGAAACAATGGGAAAATAACTCGCATTATCATATACTCTAATCAAATGTTTACATGTATATACATTAAATTATATTTTCTAAATTTCAAAAGGGGCACTTATATGGAGGCGGGGGTCTCTTACACCACAGAAAGCTCAAAGTGTTTTACAGGACTTAGTAAAAATCAAATACTTGAACAATATATTAAAATGAGTAGCACTCGATGAGACCCAAACAAATTTGTCACAAAATAGCACAGCTGAACATCTCCAGGATGAGATTGTTTCACAGTCCTTACACTTCCATGTGTGAAGCCATGTTGAAATATTTCCTAGAAAGATTTACGCACTTGTTTCTTTGGCTTCGCAACCTCCAGGTCAGCTGAACATATCATCAAATGATAGAGCAGGAATTCACCCGCGAACAAACAAACATGTGAGGAGATCTTGGAAGGTGGGTCATTGATATAGATAAGAGAGAGTAGTGGTCCGAGAATTGTGACCTGGGGTAGATTGAATACCACACAGGCTGATCCTAGCTGCTATCGACTGGTCTACTGTTTGTGTTCTGTTCATCAGAAAATTTTCAATCAAAGTAAGAGTACCTCGAATCCCATAAATGATAAGGTCTCACCACCCCAAATACCAATCTCGTTAAAACACATATAAACTGCCTCAATTTTGCAGGCCGTTTTCAATATTTTTTGGTGTATGAACCATATAATGTAGCATATCAGGATAAAACTTTAAATGTCTTTGTTCGAAAACAGGACCGCTGTGGGTATGCTGACTATTTTGAGCTACGCCCCCTAGCGTGAAAAAATATCAACACAGACACACATCAGTTCAACCCACTGTATCATGCTACCATGAAACAGTTATATCTGATATTCTTGACGAAGGAAATAATGTGTGCTTATTAAATATTCACAAAAGTATAACTCCTCTGTATTTTATTTTGTTTCATTGGAGGTTGGAACAGCCACATTGAAAATATTTTGTGTGATAATCCGATCATTAGTATACACCTGACCATGATTTCGGCTTATTTAGGGTGGTGAGACCATATGATATAGCAGTGTTTCCCGGTCAAAGCCTTTGTTTGTAAAGTTGTTGATCATGATGGTAAAGAAAATAAAAATATTTTTAATATTTTAGCATTGCTGTTATTCCAGAAAAAAATTGGAAATTTAAAGCATTAAAATTAGAAACTCCAGGTTTGGACCCTCACTCACTGACTCAGCCTGACAGTGAGTGAGTGAGGGTCAGGCTAAGTCTAACTTCTAAGAACGTATCGTCGTATGGGCGATAATGAGAGCTAATGGAATATCAGAGCCACTGACATTGCCTTATGCTACCAACCACGGGCTTATTTACATTGTAAGTATAGCTTATTTTAATTGTATTTATTATTTGTTTGTTTGTTATAACTACCATCTCTTAATTGTTCTCTTTTTTCCCCAGAGTAAGCATCTCTTGATCGCACTTCTTGCACTTGAGAAGCCATGTTGTTTACTAGCGACAGTGGAAACAAGTGCGTTATCATTCGTCCATGAACTATTTTGGTGTTCAACAAGAGAGGAACGCCAGATTTGTATTTCATGGCTGTAGGCCTACGTGTCACTACCGTTTTTTATTTATTTATTCTCTTAACCCTTTAAATCCTCACAATGCACCAAGGCATTATTTTGCATCTCTGAAGAATGATTTAATTCCCTACATCTAAGTGTTTTAGAAGAAAATTTTCATGGAACTGTTTTAATAATAACGAGATATTTTTTTCATTTACCACCAACTTCAAGTCGTCTTCATCAGGCCATTGACGTGTAGCTAACCATAGAATCAATGTTGATTCTGTAGTGATCAGGCCTACAAGTCGAAAATTGCGACAGCAATTCGCGGCTTGTAGGCCTATAGTGGATTATGATGACAATGGTAAATTCAGGCTTGAAAAGGTCAAATGTTGAGTTACAGGGCCTGCAGCAGCAGCTAGGCGTTGCACGTGCGCAATATTGACTGCACGTCAAGCAGGCTTAGCTATAAATATAGGCTTCTGCATTGTAATAAGCTTCTGCTTTAGGCCTAAACAGATGAAATATACATGTATATATGTTTGGCTGGAGGTCAATCATGACATACCAGGTCACAGTTGAGCTTAGGCAAAGTGAAGATAACTGAATGTATATCTCGAGTGGCATCTAGCATATTATACGCCATTAGATAGGCCTATTTAGAGAAAGAAAAAAGTATTAAAAATCTCGTGTACTCGTGTACTCGACGCAGACGCAGACGCACACTCAGACGCACAATCAGACGCACAATCGGACGCAGACAAACGTTCCAAAGTTCCCACGTTCCGATAACAATGATAAAGTTCCTCAGTCGGCTTGCCAGGCCACCATATTTAGCTGAACCTTGCAATTCAAGAAGTATTATGTTTTTTTTTGCTCCAGAGGTATAATTGATATGACTAGATTGTAAAATCACCTGGTGCATTTCGTTCACCCCTGAGCATTTTTTTCGGACTTGGTGGCCATTGCTGAAATTCTTGTTGTCGCTCATAACAGTTTGTTTCGGGAACTTCAAGCTCCGAATCAGATAACCTATTTACAACACTGTCGCAGATGGCAGTCAATATGTAGGACTAGGCGTAAGCATGCTAAATGTCGGCTATAGATCACTCTAATAATTAACATTAAAGTTAAAGTGATTAACATGATAAAGGAGATAGAAACTCAAACTCGATCAGAGTGTATTGTTGTCACGAATCCCAGCTGACGCAAGACATTCATCCTATGTTGACTCAATGTTGGTCAACAGTCTGCGATGCGTTGATGGCATATACTGAATACAAATAAAGTAAAGTCATGCTTGCATATGTTTGTTGTTTTAATTTTGGTCCAGTGTCGTAGACGGTGGCCCAACTTTAAAAAAACATTTGATCAAAACGAAAATAGAACCAATTGGAAAGTCTGCTTCGAAAATGACGGATGTGAGAAATACTCCAGTCCACTTCGTCAAAGATTAGCATTGTATTCAAACAACGAGAGCCATTTGTTATTAGGTTATATATAGCCTATTAACCGCCTTGCCATAAATGATATAATGACCCACATCCCACTTTGGCAGGGTCCAATGCTATCCCCACCACAATGTTGTTTTAATCTTAGCCCACCATTCACGATGCTGGCACAGTATTAAATCAACATTCTGCATCAAGTACACAAAATCCAGATTTTATGCGTCAGATTCTGCGTGTGCGTCTGCGTGTGCGTCTGCGTCGGGTACACAAAGCTTAAAATTCCTTTATTGCATGCTAACGTTACCTATTATAGGCATACTGTTTTTATTAAACCTTAATTGCGGACTATGCATTCATTTGTCTATTGTAACTTGAGTGTACAGTAGGCCTACTGTATTTTTTTCATTTTAAGCGGATGGTCTTAGAACAGTTCAATTGTTGATTTCTATTGAGGAACTATGGCACTAATGCAGCTATAAGACCGCAAACCCTAAATCTGTTTCTTCTTTTGAAGACATATTTTCTCCTGATATTTGTCCATCTTTATTCTGACGGATACTCAGGGTTTACGCCCTGATACTCTCCTGTATTGTTATTGATACTCTCATGTATTGTTGGTCCCAATTTATTAATTTTGTAATCAAACATAAAAAAGTAGAACCTAATTATATGACAATAGCAATATTAGTAGCTAGCCTACTACACCACCTGGAGTGTTCTTTGTTATGGACTGGTGATCAGGCAAGATCGAGAGGCTCCATGGATATAGGCTACAGATGTAGCCTATGTAGCCCCTCTATGTATATGGGCCCGATCTCTCTTCTGGGAATGTATAGGCCTATTACATAGGTAGTTATTCTCTGACCTATTGTGGAAAGTAGACTAAGCTTATTATATCATCATTGCAATTAATTTTTTATCATATTTATGAAGGCTGCTGAGGGTGGCGTGTTTGTGCGCGAGAGCTGTTCGTTTTCGCTTTGTTGCTGTGCATTGGCGTAGCATTGAAACAACGTCGGGCTAGTATCTCGTGATTGATGAACAAAATATTATTACATCTTTATGTAGAGGCCTATGCATTTATATAGGCCTATATGCGTGTGCATATCAAATAATATAGGCTATACATGTCCAGAAAATATGTATCATAGCCCTACTTGCCGTCATTGTCGCTGATGTTCACGTAGGCCTACGTGGTGAATGTTGTTGGGAAGGGTTAGAAGTGTTTTTGTTAAGCCACAAAGGGTGACCCCTATACCTGTATACTACAAGAACGACCGAAATTATGTGTCCTAGAAGGGGTTTCTCGATGTAGCACTCGTATACACGTTGTATTTTACATTTATGTTTTATCTTGTCAAGCAAGAGTCCAGTCTAGTATGACGGGAATGACAATGTTCAGTAAAGGGGCAACAGATTTCGACGTGACCAAAGCCGTTTTATGTCTAGATATTTTAAAGAATGATTATGTTACTAGTTACGATATAAGGGATAATAGGAGGCCTAGCTAACTAGGCTTACTGCTCTATCGTTTTCGTGTAATACAAAGTGCCTATTAATCTAACACAGTTATAATAATATCGGTGATCATTATTTTTATGGTAGTAAAACATGCCTGACATAGATGCCGATATTTTACATTATTGTATGACGTCATATATATCGTCTCCATGCTTACGACATTTCTAGCAACTTGTTTTTAACAGAAACATAAATACTTCTGATGACATGAACTAACGCTGTCGGCTACAGAAAAACAGTGAGGCGCAGCCTTCTGCCTATTGTATATCTTGCTGCGTCACCCACACAATGGTTTGCAGTTTCAGAAAAGGAGAAAGTGATTTCTTGGTATTACAGGAGAAACGTATAATTTAACTTAAGGCAATTTTTAAGTAAAGTTAATATCCTGGATCCAGTCGAAGAGTTTTATAATCGCAAGCATGATGCTTTTAGAGGAACAACGCAGCATTTACACCACGACCTATAAAGACACATACAAATGCGAAACAAAAGTATTGCCACCTATAAAATTCCATCAATTGCCAGGCTTACAATTAAAAAATGTGCCTATGTTATCCACCCGTGGGGAATTTCCCCTCATTCCAATGGGTCCACATCGAGTGTTGGAAAGAGAACAATCTCTGGGCCCAAGTGCGGGTTCCGATGTCAACACAGAAAAGTAAGTGCACTTTCATTAATTTAATTATTTGTGCTTATTTAAACTAGAGTAACGTTGCGTTAGTCTAGGCTTGTTTTTTTAGTTTTAAAGCGTTGCAAACTAATTCTTCGAATGAAAAATATATTTTGAGATTGATAAAATTTACATTTTTTTTACCTCAAACTAAAAATAAAATAAATCAATGATTGTAAATTGTGACAGGTCTATTAAATTAAATTAATCAAATTAAAACAATAATGTCCATAGCCGAATAGGGATATTTTAATTTATTCATTTAAAATTAAAAATGGTGTCACTGTCAGCAATGCCGGCTTAAAAATAATGAAAATATCAATGAGTATTTAATAATATTATTAATATTTGACTCTCTAGTTGAAAAGATGCAAAAATTGTACAATATCATTATTATTCATTGTCACATTAAGTGATTTTTTTCAATATGTTATCAACTTAATTGGTTGACGGAAACAGGTCAGGATGACTTCTAATGTTGCGATGCCTGTCAACCACGTCATTATACTCATTAGTGAATTATATTTATGTAATAAAATAAAATAAATTATATAGGGTCTAGCAGTAACAGTATAAAACCAACTGTTCACCAGTTATAGAATATAGCCTAGGTGTTGGCATTGTTATCATGTAAGTCAGCCCGTGTTAAAAATTGAAAGGTTTTTGAAAATATAGACAGTAGTCTGGGTCTAGATTATAAATTTTGTGCTATGTACAAGATAAGATAACTGACAATTGTCTGTCATAAATTTTCCCCACTAAAATTTATCACAGTTAAAGTGTTGGGCCCTATTAATATTGTTGTCCTTGTAGGGATAAATTATGTTCAAACTTATTACATTGATAACTTCAGAACTCGTGATAAGCTTAATCTGATAGTGATAAACGTTTTTGGACAACACATGTATTATATACCGCACACCGTGTTAATTTGATATGTTTATATGCAGAATGCTATCTAAGAAACCTATAGTGAAGGCACCACCTCCACGTCATCTTGTCTATCGTCCTCCGTCTGGTAGTCTTAAGAAACGTAGAAGAAGGCGTCCCAAAACACCTGTAATACGACCAACAGACGAGAGTACTGAGGGGATCTGTGAATCCAACTCAAGAACAGTTACACCTGAAGGCATTCAATGCAGCACCTCGAACATAGTACAACAACTATGCCGTGATGATTTGACTACCTTTACTACGACATCGGGTCGTGCGGCAGAAGAAGCTCACATACCTTTTGTTAAAGTAAGTGAAAAGGACAACGATTTCCAGTGGCGGATCCAGGATTGTAAGAAAATGAGGGAGGGGATTTTGGATTTTTTGGGTAAATTTAGGCCAAAATCATTAATTAGGGGACACCATTTATGTTTGGCAAAAAATATGATGCGCGCCCGCTGCACCCCCTGGTCCTGGATCCGCGACTGATTTACTGCTATAAAAGGTTGACGACTTTGCATTACAATCTCATCAGCAAATTCTGCAACAATAGTGTACTTTGTGGTCGTATTTTGTCTATGCATGTATATAATCTATGTAAATGCAACTTTGTGTAAATGTAATATGTGACCCATCTGTACATAACGTCTCATGTCGGAAAAATACAATATGGATAGTGTAATGATGCTACCATTGGATAGCACAGAGCTGAAGCTTTAATATGACACCAAGAACATTAAATTATGTTCATCCGGAGCTGAGTTATAATCACTTTAGTGACGTGAATAGGTCAATATTTCAAAAAAATAAAAATGGAGAAAATCGGCTTTAAAGTCTTGTGGCTAAACTTTGATTGTAAGTTCTTTATAGTATAAAAAATAGTTCCTTATGGCCAAACAGGATTTTTCGACCAAGCCTCGATATGTTGTATATATAGTTTTTAACGATTGATTTTTATAGCCCAGGATGTCTACTTTCAAAATCTGCAGGGTGGACTTTGGTTAACTTCGAGCGTTTTTTAAAAAGGGGTAAAATCCAAGATCGCCGCCAGCGGCCATTTAAAAGACAAATAAACAAAAAATCTGATAATCACAATCATGTGATATGTTATTTCTGACTAATATCGGGGTGTAGAACGCATTTCTGCCCTTAGAATGGTAATTCTAGGCTTTAAAGCATCAAAATTCGACAAAAAAAACAAAATGCGCTATTATTAGCCTATATCATGCATATTGCCCATTTTCTCAATTTGTATGGAGCCGACATGCGACTCATTTCGTGCAGATGGGTCACATATAACAGTGTGTATAAAGGTACCTAATTCTGTCATGTTTGCTTTTGTGTGGGTCTCAGGATGATAAATATTTTGGCATAGACAGTAATTGACAGAAAAATGACGAGTGAACAAGTGATTTAACATAAAAATGCCAATTTGATAGTGCGTACTTTACCTGGCAAATGGTTATTGACTCAGCTTATTTAACTTCAAATGTTATCTGACTTTGGCCTGGATTTTGTTCTATGGGGTTTAATTATCAAATTGTAGATTTTTTCTGTTCCCCTATGTATTTACAGCCCAGCCAGCCAAGCTCCACATTTGAAGGAAGTGCAGACAAGGTTTCATTTCGGCCTCAGATGAACGAGCCATCTCCCGAGGTGTGGCAACAAGTGGCGGCAGAGTGGGATTGTGCTCAGAGCCGACCACGTATAGACAAGCCAGTAGAAGCTACTCCTGTGAACGCCAGACCGAGCAGATTGCTGCCAAGAAGGCAAAACATTTTATATTATGTGGCTAAAAACGCATCGTATTAAAATCGTTTTAACTTTTAAGTTCTAGAATTTAAATTTTGAAAATTACTTGTATCTTTTTAATTTGAGACAAAACATTTGCAAATGTGAAGTCTCATTTTCATTCCCATTAACAGTGATAAATTATCGCTTAGCCGAACGCATTACAAGCGATAATGCGTACCCTCGTGTATGAAAGGGCGTCAGATGACCCTTCGAAGTCGTGCTTGGCGCTTAAAGGGTCAAGTATCATCCTAAATGTATTTTAACCCTCCTAACCCACATCTATTTGGTCTCATTGTTCATTCACCTTGAGATGTGAATCGCAATTCCCACCTCAATAAAATAGCGAAGTTTGGTATTTCAAACTAAAGCCAAGAACTTCCTTCTTATAATGGATTATACTATTTTGCATTCTATGACTTTTATTCAAAATAGAACCTATGTCATGTGTGACTAAAAAATAACCCTCACAAAGCTTTGTTTAAACCATGGAGACTGAAAGATTTTTTTTTTTTTAGTTTAAAAACACCATAAATGTCTTAGTTAGCTCTTTCCGGTTAATTTGCATACATATGTTATGGGTGTACGACCATTATAAATATTTTAATTCTTTCAGTCTGACGCATAAAGCCGGTCCCCGCGCTGAAAGGGTTAAAAGGGTAAAGACAATTGCTTAGCGACGTTACGTTGTGATTACGTCATGATTCTATAACACTGCGCAGTTGCATATATATTTATACCTCCATATAGGCCTACTGACAGGGACGAAGCCAATGGATCATAATAACCGATCAATCGGGATAAAACAGTTAATCAATAATAAGACGATTTCCTAAATACGTTTGTTTTGGAGTTTAATTTCTTTAATTCTTTTAATTTTATTTAATTTATTTTGCTTTGTAGATTGTAGATTATTTGTTTGATGATTTCTTCTGTTTTATTTCATTTCATTTTTTGTTTGTTTTCTTGCATACAGTTCATCCGTTGGTCGGCCTTTTATTCATTCACTTTTTAATTCCATCATGGTCTTTGCTTGTTTACTCATAAGCATTGATCTGTTTGTTGACTCATTTGTACGTTCATTCGTTTATTTCTGTCTTTGTACATTTATTTGCAAAGCCAGATGACCGATGGCTCCTTTGCAAAATAAACTACTTAGGCCTACTTACTTACTTGTTCAAATAGATATATGTCTTTATTAATATTATATTGGCAGGAGGGTCCAAACAGATACCATTGAAAGAGATCACAAAATAAAAGAACTCGTGGAGACGGGGAAATTGTCCTCTGCTTTGTGAGTATCCAATGCAATATTTCTAACTGTTAAACACATTTTTAATACTTTTATGTATATATAGATATCATAGATATCACATAACAATATGGGATTGATGTTTTTCAGCGAAAGACCTTGTCCAGGATATGCCGGTTTTGTCGCCAGGTCGCCCACTGGAAAACCACTTCAAAAAGCTAATGAAAATGCAAAGATGTTGACCATAATGAAAGGCTCATACAGGTAAAGATGATTATACTCATGGGGTGCATGATATGCGACATGGGTGCTTAACCCTTAGAGCACTGATGTCGACTGCAGTAGGCATTCTGTTTTTTTTTAGCACATGTATAACCCCTGATAACGAGCTGTTGACAGTAAAATATGCCTTCAATCTTGAAACACACTAGTCACGACATATTTTTGTATAACCCATGGAGACCAAAAGGTATCTTTTAAATTGAAGTCATCGTAAGTGGCTTAGTTATCTCTTTCTGCTTCATTTGAAAAGCTAGGCCTATGTTACGGGTGTACAGCCATTATATTTTTGTCAGTTATTTTGGTGGGGAGATAGCGTCAGATTCTGACATCTAAACACGGTCCCCGCACTGAAAGGGTTAGAATATAATATACTAAATACATTTAGCGTAATCATTGTAGGGTACTAAGCTACGTGCATGTCGTACGCGTGTATATTCACCACCAATATTAACATTTATACTGCTCTGCAAAAACAAAATGCAGTAAGCCTAGCTGACGCTACTTACTTTAACTAAATTATTGAATTTGAATTTTCACTCACTTGAAGTTCTGAAACTTATTCAGATTTGACAAAGATGGAGGTTAACGATTTCGAAATCTTGTTGATTGACGTCACGTTTTATCCTTAACGTGTTCAAAAACTAGTATTTAATGTGCTAATAGTGTGTTTTCTTCCTCAGAACACTTCCCGCGGGAGAATATCAGATTCGTGAAAATGCTCATAGAGGACCTATGTCAAGGACTGTCACCCTCACCTACCCGTACAACCCATTCAATAAAGTGGAGAGACGTGGAATGGGAGCTTGAGGAACCACAACACACACAACACAATTGAATATGCAGAGGTTTTTTTCAATCAGTTCTATATCACGCATGCAATTATTTAAAATCGACATGTAATAGTTTCGTTGGCAAAAATCAGGTATAAATATACACATTTGCACCATGATTTAGATATACAAACTCACAATATATTGAAATTATCAAAACCACTTAACCTCCCACAATAAAAAATGTTATTATGGTACACAGTTTTTTATTATTATTTTATTAACCTTTTTGTATTCAATCAACTTTGCGCCCAATCAAAGACGAGACTTGGATCCGATGTTAAATCAATGTTGGAATTGTCTCATGCTATAGCAGAAATTACCTATTTGTGATCAAACATAGCCTAAGTAGCAAAAACTTTAAGACTCTTAGTTAAGAAATTAAGACTACCATAATTATCACTATAGCTCCGCGCACCACATAAGTTATGTATAGACTACCTGTGTCTTAAAAGTAGAAATAGTCATTTATCTTCTTGAAAAAGAATTACATAAATAGATAATAATAGGTTGTTATTATAAATACAATATGTAATAAATTTGTAAAAGATTGTGTGTGTTTTTATTTCAAGGATGTATACAGTTATATGATTGACTGTCCTCGGTATTCACCTTTGTCGATCTAAATTGTTTGTTACTAAGTTTTCATTCTCAAACATAAATTGCTGACCGACGAAAAATATTTATTTTTATTAGAAATAAACCTCTCCAAATTAAATTATTTGACTATCTGATTATTCTCCACTAACTACCCAGCAGACACAAGACGTTAAATCAATGTTGGTTTAGCGTTGGTCCACCGTTAAACCGACATTGATTCAACATTTTGTGTCTGCTGGGTAGTTTTTTTAGTGAAATCTCATTTAGTTTGAGACTTGCTTGAAAATGCTGCCGTGCAAAGCCAAAGGGCAGTATCTGTTTACTTATAAGTAAGCATGTAGGCCTACTTTTTTATGGATTTGCAGAGCAGTATAGATCTACACGATTCAAGTAAGACAAGGGCTGAAAATAGAGCCCAGTAGACACAAGACGTTGTTTTAACGTTGGTCCAACGTCGTAGACGGTGGACCAACGTTAAAACAACATTGATTTAACATCTTGTGTCTGTGAGAAAACATGTATATTAAAATAAAACCACTTCACTTGTTTGCTAGGGAGCAGTGCGGGGGAAGCCGGTCATCATATCCTGCCATATAAAGGGTCACTGCCTTCCACTTCGCCATTCTGGCTTATTACCCAAATATTTCAACTCTAATATAAGGCCTTCCATTTGATAGATTAATCCAAAGGATAACAAACGATTCACCGGACGAATATAAACTGTCGTTAGATACATTCCTCTATGATTAGATTTTCTATAATCATGTGCTAAACGTACTCCCGTATCTAGACTAAATTCGTTCAATATAAATACAGGCAGTCTGTTAAAGTGCTGGCATGTGCTGTAATCATTAATTACAGTAAGAACCAACATCTAGAAAAAGTGACACTTAATTAGCATATTTTAATACTCAGTGAACGATGTCCTGAGTTAAAGGTCTTCGACCTCGGGAAGCTGATATGAGCCTTGCGTGGGAAGGTGGTTTTCATATGCGATCGAAAACGAAGCTATGGCGACCCTCTCGATTTTAACAATTTTAAAATTATTGGATCTCTCCAATTGTGTGTGTGAAGTTACCCATGAGTATGGATATGACTTGACGAGCTGACTTCCCATCCATGAAGATGCGATTTGCAAACCACCCCTAAACACTGCAAGTGAAATTGAAAAATGACCCCTAAACACCGCAAGCTCACTTGAAAAGAAGACCCTTTTTTACTTGCCATTATGTGAAGGTTGACCCCCTAATTCTGTGTTACTAAACCTTATTCTCCTTCAAAATACCTTTACTGGAGGTTTTATGTCATTCTGACCCACTAAGCGTGCGTTACGCGGCACGTTGCACGCGTTTTCTTCGTTTTTTCACGAAAAACAACCATAGGCCTAATAACGTGTTTTCTCCTTCACGGATGGGAAGCCTGCTTTATGCAGTTTAATTGTGTTTCAAAGCATTGCATTAAGGCATGGCCACACAATAGATAAAAAGGCTGTCCTATAATAATTGGTGGGGGGGGGGGGGTCAGGGTTGTACTTTTCCTGTTAAATTGCACCTAAATATTACAATAGCCGCCCTGTTTTCTTTGGAAGGAGGGGGGCAAGAGGGGGGCTTTTGAAGCAATTAAAAAAAATGTTTTGTCCTAATTTTTTTATACCCACATGGGGGGTGTTCCATAATAACTGAGAGGGACTGAGGGCTGTACAATTAATGTAATAATCACTCAGGCTTTTTGAAAAACCTATCTGTAGGGGGTGGTGTTTTTTTAAGATTGAAATAACTATAATTATTTTCCATGGGTCAAGCACCCCCTCAGCTCGGTCAGGTTAACAGATAAAGGCTGTTTCTATAATAATTGGCGCTAATCACCACTATGGTGGTTTCTAAGGTGTTTATTTAGCAGATTAAATTTCAGTTATAGGGAATAAAATGAGTGTTTCAACGTCAAGATTTGCAAATGTTTGGTCTTAAGTTAAAGGGACTAGCTCAGGCTAAAATCATAAAAAAATCGGTGATTTTATTTTGGCTTCTAAATATGACAATATGATGTAAACATGTCCATAGACTAGAACTGCAAACGTTTTTTTATTTTTTGTGCTGCGCATTTACCAGTTAGGCTAGGTATAAAGACGAAATTCCCGTATTTTTTATTTTTGACATGGTTGTCAAAAATAAGAAATCAGGAATTTCGTCTCTATATCTAGCCTAACTGCTAAATGCGCAGCACAAAAATAAAAAAAAAACTTTTGCAGTTCTAGTCTATGGACTATAATCGTTTATGACGTGAAAGCCTTCTTAATTTTCTTGTGTCCAATTGTTGAAACAATGATGTTTTAATGTTGGGCCAGCGTCGCTATGAATTGTCAGGATATCGTCATATCATTCATGCTGTCACGCCCATTATACACTGATGTAACAATTTTAAGAGATTAGACGGACCATGGTGCAACTTACCACATGGTGCCACTTATCTGAGTGTCATTCTTACGGATTGATGCCTATTACTATAATAAGAAGAAAACTTATTCATCTGAATGTCCGTTTGTTAAGATAGTGTGAGTCAAACAGTATCAGAGCTGTGACTTTGCAATTGTCCAATCCGACATTAATTGTTGTTATGCAGGCTAATTTTTAAATTTCGTGTTCTGTCGCACAGTAGTGGCATACATTTTGAATTTGATTAGAGACTGGTGTACTGATGGAATGTCCGCTGTAAAACCGGCTTGATAGAATTGGATAGGGTGATTTAGACCTGGGGCTGTTTTTTAAAAACTTTGTTGATATACGATTTCGCTTCAACCTCCCCCCCCCCCCCGCACCATAAGATTTATTTGTTTACCAATATGTCTCTACAAATGTTACAAAAAAAGTGCAGGAGATGTAAACGCGAGAAAAAAACACATTTATCATTGTATGATAAAATGTTCTTTTTAAATTATCATGTCGTAGAATTTAATACTTTATATACGTTTTAACTAATATTTCTTTAGTTCAATTTCCCAGCCTTATCAGACAAATTGGAATCCATTATTCTCCACACATAGATGACGCTCAGATCAGCCCCCGCACTCTGAGGTCGGAATTATTCGAATCATTGATTGTACAGCAAAGGCTTGCACTATTATGTTAGACATTATTGTCATTCGATCAATGGCCGCAATTGAAGAAGTAGAAGTAGTCAATTTTAAAGATGGTCGAAAAGGTAGAACATATTTCCATGATTTCCGATCGAAATGTGCATTTAAAAATGACAATTTTACTTTAATATTATTTGAAAACAAGATGTTTTTATTTGATGGCGGTTGGTGACAATTTGGTAAAAATATGGCTGGGTCACAATTAGGTCCTCCTCCCTCTCCCTTTGAATAGAGCCTACACAGCAAGCACGACACGTAGAAACAAAGATGGTTTAATGGCCCAGCGTCTGCGACGCTGGCCCAACATTAAAACATCATTGTTTCAACATGTCGTGTTTGCTGGGTATTGACATCACACTGAGAAAGAGTGAACATGAACAATTAGGGAGGCATGATAGACGCAATGCTGGGCTAACCTCGTAAAAGATGTGTAGCTGTTGTTGTAAAAGTATGTGAAGCTGTTGTTTCCATAAATTAAGGCCACATAGTAGCCTACTACATGTATATGGTGCGGACTAGTTGAGTGACAGGACCATTTTTATGGGGGGGGGGGGGCAGCGAGAGGAGGAGACTATGAGTTTTACCTCCGTAGCGTAGGCCTACGTTTTTGGGAATATAATCTTATCTAACAATTTTTTACGCAGTTATATTCTGATTATCTAGTATAAACTGTGAAAAAAATTGTAGGAAGCTAATTTCAACTGATTCGGGTGGGTATAGGTATGGTCAATTAGCAAAAAAAGTAATGTGGGATAGGGCTGGGGGGAGGGGGGGGGTATTTTATGAGAGAAAATACAAAATTCCCGCCACTGGCACATATTGCCCCGCAACTTTTGAACCATTTGCCATTTGATAGTCCTTCTGCAGAAGTCCATGATGTCCGCCATCCGCACATCCATCGTAACTTTTGAACCACTGCTCCAGTAGCAGATGGGGGACTGGTCTTGTATATATTGAGACGTAAATCCCGTAGACGCCGAAATATGTAACCTCCCCCCCCCCTTAAGAACAGGGTGGGTCAGTAATATATTTGTATACCGGTACCCTGACATCAGTGGTTTCAAAGGTATCGATCTAAAACTGATTTCGACATAATAAAAACAACCGTTACGACAATTTATCGTGTTGATTATTCCCTTTTGTACATATTGTACATTGTAAATATTATAATCTAATTATGCAGATTTCTGTATTTTTTTCATTCATTACAACAACAAAGCACAACACATTTTATTTGCATTTGTCTGCTAGTATTCATTTTTGTTCTAATACTTACACGATGTCGGGCATTTTCATGGAACGAGGAATAATCGGGCCTACTAGACGTATTACTGGTGCCAGTTTCTGTATCCTACTTAAGTAAAAAGTGTTAATTTTGTACTTAAGTATGTTACAGAAACTGGCCCCTGCGGCCGATTTCTATAACATACTTAAGTAAAAGGTTAACGTTTTACTTAACTATGCTACGTAAACCAGCCCACTTCATTTTTTACTTAAGTACGTTACAGAAACCGGCCCTTGTGGCCGGTTTCTGTAACGTACTTAAGTAAAAAGCTGACACTTTTTACTTAAGTACGATACAGAAACCGGCCCCTGGTTATATAGCTATGTGCCAAGTTTGACGAGGCCGCATCTACTGGCTGCATATTACATTACGTTTTTTGTAAAATAGACCCAGGTTTTAGAGGTACGTCTGTGTGGAGAAATTGAACAAATAATAGCTAAAATGCAATATCCTTCCATTATACTATTATATTTGTATATTTAACCCTTATCACGCTGATTTATTTTGTGTAAACCATGGAGATCAAAGGGTTTTTCAAATTGAAATCATCATAAATTTGTCAGTTCTCTCTTTCAGATTCATTTGAATAAATATGTTATGGGTCTATGACTATTAGAAATATTTTAATTATTTAAGTGCGGGGATCGTCTTTATGCGTCAGAATTTGCCGTCTACAGACGTATAAAGATGGTCCCAGCACTGAAAGGGTTAATATTATATACCGACATTTGTATTATGCTATTATCATACCATATGGTAATATGATTACATATATTGAGACTATATTGTCATATCCTGAAAATAATAAGATTGTCAAGACATTATACTATTATATAGTAACATTATAATACCATGCCTACATGCCATATGCCTACATGCCATTATAGTGTAATATTATGGTACTCTACATGTAATATGGTATGATTAAAACTATATAGTATTATATACTAATATAATCTGACGAGACAGATCATCTCTGGCTAGATGCCCTGATTGACCAGCTACTATTTATTCATGCGACAGGTCGAGTTAATGCTATTGTCAGGGTATAACAAATAATGTTATAAATGATAGAATAATGTCTAGATATGACATTATAATGTTCATATGATGCATGAAGCCAGATCCACTTCAGTATGAAGCAACATATGTTGGAATAACACCAGTACTACGTCTAGTACCGGCCACGCCTGATGATTAGCTCGCTCCATGCAAATGCCAGACAATTTGTAGAACTAAAACGAGCACACAAGTGAGTATAAAATGTGTTGTGCTTTGTAGCAAACATAATCAAATTACAATACTTACAATGTGCAAAATGTACAAAAGGGAACAATTAAAATAATGAAAGGTCGTTTTTTTCGTAACGGTTGTTTTAATTATGTTGAAATCAATTTTAGGCCGATATTTTTAAAACAATCGATGTTAAGGTTTACAAATATATTACCGACCATTGCGCATAGTTTGAACGGTCACAGTCATGACCTTCTAGCCCCATCAGTTCAAAATATACAATAAAGGCGGGCGATGGTAAACCGCTTAAGGGAGGGGGGGGTCGTATTTTACACATTTCGGCGTCAGTGCTAAATGTGTCACTAACCAAAAAATGTTCAATGGCCTCCAATTAGTTCATTTCTGAAGAGATACATACAAGACCAGTCCACCATCAGCGACTAGAAGAGCAGTGGGAAAAAACTTATGATGTGATATACATGCGGATAGCGGCCGTCTTGGAATTCTGCCGAAGGGGACTATAAAAAGCTAAAATAACTTCAGAAATGTAATTTTAATGTCAAAATTTGTGGGAAAAGACACCTTACACAATATTCTGGCGAAAGTTATGGGGCAATATGTGCCGGTTGCGGACATTTTTCTTTTTTTCTTTAATAAAACATTCTCCCCAGCCGCTATCCCATCTTACTTTTTTGGAGTAATTTACCATACCCACCGAAATCAGTTGAAATTAGCTTCCTAAAAATGTTTTCGCAGATTGGGCTAAATTTCGTGTTAATAATCGGACTATTATAGTTATTATAATGTCCTCCTGGTGGTTATTGTGATTTTTTTCCGCTTTATATTTATGTTAATAATTTTCGTTTATTTTCTCATTTACATTTATTTTATTCAGACTGTGTTATAACGAATATTTGGACTGTTATTTATACTGTCATATAATTAATCACCGGTAATGTAGGCCCTAGTAAGGAACACCCGTTTTAATAATAATTGATGTAATAAAGTACATAGGTAAAACAAAACAATGTTAAGTTTATTATGTCAATAGACCTCATAAGCCTCATACATTATTATAGAAGTGTCAGGCACATTTATAATGGTATTGCGTAAATTCGTTATAAAAGTCAATCAATAAATGAAGAAAAAATATAATATCACTTTGGAAAATAATAATGTATTTGTGAGTATAAAGTCAGTTCGTTGAGTAGTCCCTTGAACATTTATTAATGTGCTTGTGAAAATGAGAGTGTAGCGTGCATTGTTCAAGGTCAAATTATGGACAACCCAGTTGCCAAAATGTGCAGAAAAAACGACAATTTTTTGCACATTTGCAATAATCACAATATCACAGTTAATCGCTATAATAATAATAAAATCACGAATAATAAAATTAATGTGTTGTTGAATGCTGCTTGGGCTTAATGCAGACACAAGCTACGGCTACACTTTCTGTTTGACGTCTGTATGTGTATCTTCCATTTTCCACTTCTACATCTTCTACTGGCATCAGCACAGGTATATCGTACACCAGACGGTCCCATTGTTCACAGTTCGTACATGATGCTTCACAGTTTGCATGTACCAGACTCTCAGGAACACGTGCACGATAATGGCGGTGTTCCGTCACATGACCTTCACACAATGTTTGTCCTGCCAGATGTTTACTCTCCAGAGACTTCTGAATTTTCTGCTCCATCACAGAAGGTCTATTCACCTCCACTTGTATAGAACTGAATGACATATGATAACGTGTCTCTTCTTGTATCACTCCAGAATCGTCGTCTGATCTCCATTCTGTCATCTCATCACTCAAACCTTCCATGGCTGGTAACGGAGTGGTCACTATCAGCTTGATCAGTGTCATCAATACACCACCAAATAAATACTGTATAATCCAATAAAATAACATAAATAATACATATGACACATAAATATTTTTGTCTTTGTTAATTTAAATGTTATTACTACTAAGCCCCAGAAACGACATTTAGATAAAAAAAAAAAATTATACTGAATATATCGAGTTGTAAACTCAATATTATGATATTGTGTTTAAAAAGAAGAATGCAAATGTCGTTTCTGGGGCTTCGTATATTACTGTTGTGATTTAAAATGAATGATATTTTATATTTAGATGCTTCAGATCTTTAATATATAAGCCTATAGAGTAAGCCTTATGATACCGATTTACTAACCTTATTCAACTGCAAATTCATGATCACTGAGGTTTTGTAAAACTTGTATTAAGTTTCTTGTAGTGCGTTCTATAAGTATTATGCCTGTGTGATGATTGATACATGTCGGCTTCTTATATATGTATTTGTATGAGATTAGTTATTATTATTTGGGAAAGACCTGCTGGGGAATTTGAACAACGCGGGGCTTTCCTCCGACCATGGGTAGAGGAATATGGTTAGATCTATCAGTTTTACCCACTGGGTACACTGTGTTGTATTAACGTTGAATCAATGACATCAATCACGTCAACGTTGACACAAGCGAGCACGGAACATTGTTTTAAACATCGCCGCGGTGTTGGGCTAACATTCGCCAGCATCCCAATCGTTGGCCCAGCTCGGGGTTGGATTGACTGTTGTGACGAACAATCCTATACATCCTTGTCCCAACCACCCTTATTAACCCTTTAAACCCTCACGATGCATCTAAGCATCATTTTGCATCTCCGAAGAATGACCTAATCTCACACACCTGGGGATTTTATAATGAAATTTTTCATGGAGCTGTTTAATAATAACACTTTCTCATTTGCCGCCCAGTTCAAGTCACCTTCATTCACTAGAAGTCGAGAATTAGCAACAGCAATTCGCGGCTTGTGGTGGATGAAGGTGACAATGGTAAATTTAGGGTTGAAAGGGTTAATTAACCCTTGCACCGCTAATCACGACTATAGTCGTTTTTTATCCATTTTATAAATTAGCAGGTTAGATCGCTGTTATTAGGAACGATATGAGTTAGTATAAAACATCAATATTTGGACATCGTGATCTCAAAATAAACAACTATGGGAAATGTTCATCTACTTGAAGTTGTGGGTCGCGGTAGCGAAGCACAACCTCAAGTAGATGAAAAATTAAATTATTTTATTCAGCGTTCTAAGGGTTAAACCGCTGTGTCAGCAAATTAAATATGAAGCTTCATCACCATGTTGAGAGTGTCCGCAAACTACTACTTCTAACCCAGCAAAGCGGGACGTTGATCCAATATTGTGGTAATGCTGGGCCAGCATCGCAGACGGTGGGCCAACATTACAACAGCATTGGATCAACGTCTCGTGTTTGCTGGGAGTAGATTACAATTATTACCCTTTTCCCGCTAAGGTATCCTACTTAAATATCCACCCACTTGAAGTTGTGTCTCGCTACCGCGACCCCCAACTTCAAGTGGGCGAAAATAACTTATTTGTCTAATTTAAAACCAAACATTTGCAAATCCTGATTTGTGAACACTCATTTCATTGCCACTAACAGTGATACTATCGGCTAGTAAAACGTATTTAAAACGAGCATAGTCGTGTCTGGCATTTAAAGGGTTAGTGTTACGCACGATAAATTTCAATATTGTATTTACTACCGTTGTATATTTACTGCCGTTATTAGCTGGTCAGGTCTTTTGTTCGATATTTATAGGGCATGCCGTGTGAAATAGGTGTTTATAATTTAAGGATCAACACAATCATGACAAACACGGTAATGTCGCCTGTGACAACCTGAATGATGTCATATTTAAAAATAGGGATACCCGTCATCATTGGTGAATGCGCTTGACGCTGTTGTTTTCGGTTAACCCTTTATCCGCCAAATTATTCAATCTGAATTTTCACCCACTTGAAGTTGTGTCTCGCTGACGCGATCCACAACTTCAAGTGAGTGCAAATTAATTAGATTTGACAAACTGTTTTCAAATATTGCTGATTTATGTCACATTTTATTTTTAACATGTTTAAAATGTGGTACATAATGTGCTAATAAAAAATAAGAACCCGAATATATGCGGCACCGGCGGTTAAAGGGTTAAATCGCAATTAGCCATCCCAGTAACCATACACTGGCTACGCTGACTCAACACCAACCCAGTGTCACTGTTATGGAGTTTGATGGAATGAACTATGAAGTGTGTCATTATGTTGTTGAGTGGGTGGAATATAGGCATAAATGATCGTTATTATCATCCGTTTTCGCCCCGGATTTTCGCGATGTCCCAGTAAACGCAAAACATTTGTATAACATTTGTACAATGATGAGAGACGTTGGGCCGACGTTGTGCAAATGTTATACAAATGTCTTGTGTTTCCTGGTGTGTGCTTCCTTGACGTGATCAGTAACATCACTGTAGCCTACAGCTCAACATGATATGACTGCAGCTCAAAACCTGGAAAAGGATCGTCCTCGTACCTTGCCATAATTAGGCCTCACTTCGTCCCCTTGGATATGAAAGGGTGTATCTGCCACTTTACAAAGTTACGACTTAGCATAATTTTTTTTTTCACTCAATTCATTTGTTTTTTTAACAAAAGCCAACTGCGAAGTCTAACTTCCAGCAGTGACTCTTCCTCGGCCATTCATTTCTGACCGTAGGGTCCCTAGTGCAAGAGAAGGACCTTAATATGAGTGCAAGGGTTGACATGGATGGGGGTCGCAATTTCTTGGGGTAAATCAAGGTCATGTCATGGTCATGTCAAGGTCAAATCAGCCGAAAATCACATTTTTTTTGCTTTTTTTCCCGTGACATAAGAGTTACAATACTAAAATGGCAATCTAAAATGCAATTTGGAAAGTTTAAACCTTCAACCGCCGGTCACGATTATATTCGTTTTTAATTTTTAAATAGCACATTAAACACCACCTTTCAAACATGTCAAGCATAAAATGCAATTAAACAAATCTGTCAAATCAGTCTGCGCAATCTAAATCTCCAGCTCGCCCTACCTATCGAATATTATCAACTGTTTCGCTTAAATAATTGTATTCACTGATATTCACAAAACAGGTCACTGATTTGAGATTTGTGGCTTCTTACAGAACAATAGAAAAACAAAACATAGACTTATTGATATTGGATATCAATTTTCTCAACAAAGTTTCAAAATATACTGCAAAGGGTTTGAAAATATAATATTGTAAATATGTGTATGCTTACAAACGTCCCATTGAAAACTCGGAAAAATACATAGGGGCCTACAAAGTATATACTCTCATTGATCTACTAGCTCATGAATGAATGAATGAATGAATGAATGAATGAATGAATGAATAAGTGAATGAATGAATGAATAAATGAGTGAATGAATGAATGAATGAATGAATGAATGAATGAATGAATGAATGAATGAATGAATGAATGGATGAATAAATGAATGAATGAATGAATGAATGAATGAATGAATAAATGAATGAATGAATGAATGAATGAATGAATGAATGAATGAATGAATGAATGAATGAACCATGCAATCAATCAATCAATCAATCAATCAATCAATCAATCAATCAATCAATCAATCAATCAATCAATCAATCAATCAATCAATCAATCAATCAATCAATCAATCAATCAATCAATCAATCAATCAATCAATCAATCAATCAATCAATCAATCAATCAATCAATCAATCAATCAATCAATCAATCAATCAATCAATCAATCAATCAATCAATCAATCAATCAATCAATCAATCAATCAATCAATCAATCAATCAATCAATCAATCAATCATTCAATCATTCAATCTTTACGAGTGAGCGGAGAAGTCTAGAAACATTTTGTTTCTTTGAAACTTGAATGTCTGCCAGAGCGGGGGGGCAGCTTCAAAATATAACCTCCCACACAATGAAGATTATTAAACTTTCATTAAGGAACACACGGTTCTAAACACACATCTAAAAAAATCTTTCAAGTTTTTTAAAGAGCACAAAATGTTCTTGAAATGCTTATTAAAAAGTATCTAAATAGAATCCTTCCCCAAAACAAGGTTCTTGAAGGTTCATTATGCAAACCAAAATCTAAGTAAAACCCTAAATAGAACCCTTCACCTAAAATAGAACACTTCACTAAAAATAGTTTTAGTCGAATGTTCTCGCTAGCTTAATGGCTAAATCCTAAAACGTTAATTATATAATTTGACCCTTTCCAGCCTGAATTTACCATTGTCATCTCCATCCACTGCAAGCCGCGAATTGCTTTCGCAATTTTCGACTTGTAGTGGATGAAGATGATTTGATGTGGTTTGAATATTAAAGAAGATTGCCATGCATTAGTAAACCAGTTTCATGGAAATTAAGGGAAATTAAGTGTGTTTTCAGGGATGTAAAATGATGCTTTGATGCATCGTGAGGGCTCAAAGGAGTAAATCTTTGCCCACTTAAAGTAGTGTGTATCTTACATAGGTACAATTTGAATCCAAATACATGTATATACTAGTCTAGAAAATTATATGTTGATTTCTCCTTCAAATATTCTTGTTTGAAATATATGTCACTCACGATCAATGATGCGTTATAATCAATATTGGTACAATGATTGATCTGATTTAATTAATTAAATTGACTGAATTGTATTTAGCCCTAAATGGAACCATCTTCATAGGTATTGTAGTAACCATTTAAGCCCTGACGATGCATTAAAGCATCATTTTACATCCCTCAAAACAGAACTAATTTTCCTACAACCAACGGGTTTAGAATGAAAATTTCCATGCAACTGGTTTTCCAGTACATGGCAATTTTAAATATTTTTTAAACCACATCAAATCATCTTTGTCCACTACAAATAGATAATTGCGACAGTAATTCGCGGCTTGTAGGGGAGAGTCGGGTTAGTTGAGCCACTTTTTACAATATTTTGCCTGGTGTTTTCCCAGTTGATCGCAGAATGGTTGGCATAGTTTTAAAACATGGTTATATATAACATATATAGCCAACATCAATGAAAGATGAAAAGAACAATTAAAAAAAAAGTTATGGATACATAACTGAGAGTAGTGAAAGTGGCTCAATTAACCCGCTGCATGGGGTAAGTTGTGCCAAGCAAGGGGGTAGGTTGATCACCTATGGTAAAAATTCATAATTGACAAATGTACATGCAAGCATGTTATTTTTTGTCCAGAAAATGCAAAAAATGAAAAAAATAACCACTTCTATACATCACATAAGGGTCAAATTTGTTGACAAATCTCTTCCAAGTCCAAAGTAATACAATCGGCATTATAGCCTGTATTGATGCATGGATCATTGTTTTATTTTATTTTTTAAGAAGATATATACTATTATTATGTGTCTTTATTATATTGACCTATTATATAATGTCATTTGTTACACTATATCACATTCTATAATAATATATTATATTCCCACTGGGGTATGATGAGCCATGTCGAGTGGGGTTCGTTGATCCACATTTTGCAACAATATATTTTACCTACTGGGGTAAGATGAGCCACGAATAGGGTTAATTGAGCCGGTTGATTAACTTACCCCATCTTATTTGGCTCAACTTACCCCACAAGAGCCATAATGTAGAATGTAAAATTTTGTGACATTTAAATGATCCAAGTTGAGTGTTACATTGACATAGGCTATCTTTATGTATTTGACTGCCTAACCCTATAGCAAGAATGTACAGAATCCTTATTGCTTCCGTAATATTAATGCAAACATTATAATATCTGAATTCTGAATATCTGACTACAGCGAAAAATGCATTTTTGAACCACAAAACTCACTACCTGCAAAATGATCTGTGCTCACAGCGTGGTCATATAAGTAATATCACAGTTAATCACCAGGTGGTGTTGAAACTTCCTTAAAATCCCATGTGTAGAAATGCGAGGGGGTGGACCACAAACCCTGTGGCTCAACTAACCCGACTCTCCCCTAGTGGATGAAGATGACAATGGTAAATTTAGACTTAATAGGGCTAAACGTTTAAAAATGATTTTGGATGATGGGACATGTATATTACAATGTATAATAATAATTATTATACTGTTTCATGGAGTCGTTTGACCCTGCTGGTCATCTACCTTTAAGTTTTGTGTGTTTTTTCTTCAGGCATTATGATATCTCAGAACAGCATCACAATGGTAAATGACTCTGTCATGAGTAGGCCTATATATAGCACTGTAAATCCATAAAAATACACTAGAAAAAAAATCCATCAATCACTATTTTGTCAATTCATTCAGCTAGTCAAAAACACAGGTAGAAAAACAACAATTTTCAATATGTTTATTAGCCAAGTTGTCATATATAGCCTATATTTTAGGTGGTAATATAAAATTACGCATAAATACAAAAATGGCACATGAATATCCAGTAAACAAAAAGCATTTGTACAACATTTATGCAATGTTGGACCAACGTCGAAGACGTTGGGACGACGTTGTATAAATGTTATACAAATGTTTTGTATTAACTGGATATATGCCTACCTTCAATCAATTTGCTATTCAAAGTTAGATGAGCAGTAAACGTGTCATAGCCTACAATACAAATTACCATATCGCAAACCAGATATAGCCCTAAAGACTAATATTGTTTATATTTAGGGATTAGACTTTGTACAAACTACCCAGTACCATAGTCTCTAAAACCATGTAGTCTATTCTCTACTATTGTACAAACTTGTACGTGCTTTGTCTATGTTTCCATGTTTTCTATGTAAAAGCAAGGCACAATCAATACACACTCTATGAGTTATCATTTTCCCAGGGATATTTATAATCAAATAATTTCATATCTAGTCCGAAGCGTTTGTCGATTATATCTCTCAATGTCTCAGGTATATCATCGGCTGTTGCTTTATTGTCTATACCGATCTTTTTTGCCTCATTAGTACGAGGAAACTCGGCCGTGGTATTAAAAATCAAAGGCAGGAGAACATGAGTATCACTGGCTACTGTCTCCATCTTGACAATATAATCATAGTCAACACCACAAGGATTACAGAGATCATAATACGAATTCCAATGACGGTTCACATCATCCAATTTTGGATTAACACTTGTAACATACTTTATAAATTCTTCGAAATTAATTGTGAACGTATTAGAATCAAACTCATTTTCCAGCTCTTCTGTTTCCGATAAAGACGCTGTAGTAGACTCGTCCACAACGTGTTCTTCTAATAACAAGCTAGGGGATGTTTCATTGGTGCTATACCTAGTCTTCTTGAGGATAGCAGGGCCAAATTGTCGACAGAACAAACATTTTATCTTTTCCTCATTCGTCGGGTCTTTGTAAGGAACAAATTTATCGTTATACGCAGAAACAATACGCCCAATAGGATTTCTCACTGCCATTATTTTGTGATAATGCTGCAGACGATATTCGATCTCATCAGATGTGTACTTCTCCAGTGGTTTAAGACCATGGCCTACTTGTACTCTAACCGTATGTACCTTCTGACCTAGTCTTTCAGGCTGACTGATATTGTACCTGCCCTGTAGTGCAATAAGGAGCCATTTCCAACTTGTACATCCCACCTTAGCTATATAGCAGAATATAACACGGTGTTTCTCATCCACTAACATCGTTGGACGCGCCTGAATACTGGATGTGGGAGAGCTGGTCATCTGAGAAATGTAGTTCATCTCTTGACAAACACCTTTGATATGCTCACGTCTTTTTAGTTGCTCAGAATTCCATTTTGTTATAGCGTCTCTGACATCTGAAACTGAGGATCTTCAATATACTCTACTGTTTGCATGGGGTGATTTGTGAGTGCAAATCGCGTATATCATACTCATCAGATTATGTTTTTGTAACATCTCAAGGGATATATATATATAATATCAAAGAGGGTATCACATATTTAGGCTGGACATTTCCTACAAACAACGTAGGGCCTACAGACCCAAACTGTTCATTTTTAGTGCGCTGGACGTACGTGATTGTAGCTTATCATTCCAGATAGTATTTTAATCAGATTCTTGGTAGCTACATTCGTTTTATAAAAGTTCTTCATGATGCCGATATTGATTCAGTTTTGCCATCTCTTCCGCGCTATTCATTAGCACTGCTTATTAGCGGATACCAAAAGGTCAATTGAAATCTGGAATAAACGTTATGCTGTCAGAGCCTGAAGGTTCGTTTTTGTTCCTATGGAAAACATAAAAAAATGTTCTATTGTTTTTGTTGGTTCTGCTCTATTTGTCCAATTTTATAACTTCTCTTGTTAAACTAATTAACTTACAATTGTTTAAATAATAATCAATTCGATCTTTGTACTGACCTAGCTTGGTTAGTCTGGACATAACCCACTTTTATCACTGACAAAACACGTCCCAGCAAACACGAGACGTTGAACCCATGCTGATTTAATGTTGGGACCTGCGTCGCAGACGGTGGACCAACATTAAAACAGCATTGATTCAACGTCTCTTGTTTACTGTGGTGGCACCCTAAAAATATTTTTTACCAAACGCTTACAAAAAGTTGGCTTGTGTTGTGATAAGATATACAAATAAAATTCATTTTGTTCATAATTGGTGGTGCTGGCTAAAGTACAGCTAATATTTGCAAAAATATTAAACCTTGATTGATTACACTGTAGAATGCGTTGTGTGGACATATTCATGAATTCGACCTGATTTTTTATCTGGTCAACATGGCAATACCTAACAAAATGGTGTCCTTGACATTCTAAACCACATGGGCAGGCCAAGGAATACCCGTGGCCAAACACGTGACTATTTTTCTGAAATTAACAGTTTCTTTTGACAGAGGGTGGGTGGATCAGTGAGGGACTACATCACTACCATAGGCATTCGACCACATATAACCTGTTACTCTAATTTATTAAATATGTGTATTGACTATCCATGTTCTTGTTGGGTGATTGAGACACTACACCGTACTACTCGGTTTAATACATGTATAGTTTAAACCATAAAATACATCCATGGAGCGACAACAAATTTAATACGAAAATGACACAAAAATAAGTTTGCTGGTGTGAAGTGTCAGGTAAATTGCTACATTATATGACAAAAGCAGGATATGGTGGAACAACATATTTATACTATTATTTCTCTCTGTCAATATAATAATAGTGACCAATATAATAATGTTTACAAATAGTTTGGGCTACATTTAAAAAAAATACTAGCAATATTATTTTTCAATAATAAAAAAGCGGCGGCCATCTTGGAGTTGTGCTTGAAATATTGGTCAAATTATATAATAAATGAATGTATGCAATAAAATAAATGAATTTCTCGACCTAAGATTACCTGGGTGAAATATAGGCCTGGGTTTAAAATAACTAAACTACAAAATAAATTACTTTCTCGCCACAAAATCACTTAGAAACCATAAATGACATATATAGGTGAAATCCCAAGATTATTTATCATAGATGAAACAATTGACGTTCATCTTGGATTAGTGGGTGAAATATAGGTTACATTATCTCAAAACCTCAAGAAATGAATTTATCGACCCCAAATCACCTAGAAACGATAAATTACACATACCCATATGGGATTCAATGGAAATTTTATTTTTTTATAACATTTTGGCAGCCATTTTGAATTTTAGGCTCTTGAAAATTCCGGCCACACTTTTTCGGGATGTATGGGGGCTAATTTTTCCCTTTATTTGTTGTAGAAGGCAAATAAATCATAAAACTAACCTCCGGAAGCAACCTTCACAGAATTACCAAATATGACCCGACTAAAAAGATGTAGATCCAATGTTGCATTTATGCTGGGCCGACAATGTATAGGATGGACCAACTATAATACAACACAGGTTGATTGCATGAACTGGTCAAAATAATACCAAATACCATGTACAATAAGATGGTCGACTTGCGGATTTCACCAGACAAATGCGTGGCATTTATTATGCAGTGGTGTCACCTTTTAACGGTAGTTGGAACTACGCTTTGGCAAGTGTATCATCATATAAAACAAGTGATAGTTTCACCACTTTAGTCTCCAAATAAAAAATAATGTTTTTCTAGGTTTGACAGTTATGTCAATATCTCCGCAATATTTATTTTTAGAGCGAAAATAACTGCTAATATAGCAGACAATTCATCTTATAATAAGATAAACTTTTAGAGATTAAGATGTCTTCATTTAAATAACAGAAGAGCTGTGTACAGAAAGTTCACAAACAGAACGGGAGGGGGAGTGACGGTATGTCGTCAAGCATATCGATGACAAGGAAGATCGGGGGAAAAACATAGGTAGCAACCATAACTTGACAGACGTGTCTTTTGATTTAAACTTTTATTATTTTTTAAATGTTTTCAGAACACATGAGCAATATTATAAAATTAAAATATGTAAGCCTTCTCTCTCGGACTACTGCCATCAATGTCACTGAGGACATGAGCGTTAACAATATACTAATATCTTGAAAACAAGACACGTTCATTTTCTATGACACAATTTATTCATGGTTGAATTTTAGTAATTTTCTATTTCTCCTTCCATTACTGATAATAGTATGTTCATTGTTTTCCCGCAGTATATGAAGCCGAAAGGTGACATAAATCTGTAATATTAACGTGAAACAGTCACAACTTGCATGTATTTTTTTTTGTAAGTTTGTCTTTGATGAACGTAATAAAAGAGATCTAATTAATTGATCTCTTTTATGACTTCAATTTAGAATCTGTTCAGGTATATTTCCGAAAATTCTTTCAATTGGACCAATTAATTGTAATAAGTTTTGCCGTGGAACTAAAGCCCCTCACCCTGAATATTTAAATATTGCTTCTTAGACAGAAATGTATGAAATTTATTATTGGCATCAACATTTTTTACATTCATCACATACAGATCGCGACACTTTGCGACCAATATATCCACTTATACATACAAGAATATTCTCCTCCTCAATGGAAATACACATTTCTGGCATGAATGATTTCAGCATCGAATAAGCTAATTCTGTGACAGAATCGCTCAGTTCAGGTGAATCAGCAGTAACAGTAACATGTTTTAAATCAGCAAAATATTTCTGTTCAGGTATATAACGAATGATAAACATGACAGAATCTGTGTCATTAAACTATATATAGCAATAGTATGTGTTCCTTCATCTTATCTTGGTTTTCTTTACCCGTATATCCACCCTTTCACACATCGTCACCTACCAGAAAATACGAGACGATGAACCAATGCTGGGGTAATGCTGGACCAGAATTACAAACGTTGGACCAGCATTACACTATAATTGAGTCAACGTCTCGTGTTAGCTGGGAGTCACCTGTTGTTTGCAACAATGAATATGCATACTATCTTATACAGGCGCATCAACTCCTGAAGTACCAAGGAGAAGAGACAATTAAAAAGTATTGATGAAAAATTGAAGTAAACTTCCGTTAATACTTTTTTTCAGATTTTTATGATGTGAAATATGTATTGTTTTTAATAGGATAATTGTCATAATTACTCATCGTAATATGGTAAAAGCATATTTGATAGAGTAGAGAATCATTAGTTCCAATTGGTCAAAGTATGTATTAAATTAATGAATACAATAAAATAAATGAATTTCTCGACCCAAAACTACCTGGGAACGATAAATCTCACATTATTATCCAGTTGGTAAACCATCATTCTTTTTCATAAATGAAAAAAAAATGGCGGCCAACTTGGATTTGTGGGTGAAATATAAGCCCAGGTCAAAATAACTAAGCTACAAAATAAATTAGTTTTTCGCCACAAAATCACCTATAAACCATAAATGACATATATCTAGGTGAAATCCCAAGATTATTTATCATAAATGAAACAAATGGCGTTCATCGTCGATTAGTGGGTGAAATATAGGTCAAATTATCTCAAAACCTCAAGAAATGTATTTATCGACCCCAAATCACCTAGAAACGATAAATTACACATACCTATGTGGTAAATCAATGTAAATTTAATTTTTGTATAATATTTTGGCAGCCATTGTGAATTTGAGGCTCTCGAAATTTCCGACCACTCTTTTTCGTAATGCATAGGGGCTAATTTTTTCCTTTATTTGTTGTAGAAGGCAAATAAATCATAAAACCAACCTCCGGAAGCAACGTTCGCAGAATTACCAAATATGACCCGACTAAAAAGACGTAGATCCAATGTTGCATTTATGCTGGGCCGACAATGTATAGGATGGACCAACTATAATACAACACAGGTTGATTGCATGAACTTGTCAAAATAACACCAAATACCATGTACAATAAGATGGTCGACTTGCAGATTTTACCAGACCAATGCGTGGAATTCATTATGCAGTGGTGTCACCTTTTAACGGTAGTTGGAACTACGCTTTGGCAAGTGTATCATCATATAAAACAAGTGATAGTTTCACCACTTTAGTCTCCAAATAAAAAATAATGTTTTTCTAGGTTTGACAGTTATGTCAATATCTCCGCAATATTTATTTTTAGAGCGAAAATAACTGCTAATATAGCAGACAATTCATCTTATAATAAGATAAACTTTTAGAGATTAAGATGTCTTCATTTAAATAACAGAAGAGCTGTGTACAGAAAGTTCACAAACAGAACGGGAGGGGGAGTGACGGTATGTCGTCAAGCATATCGATGACAAGGAAGATCGGGGGAAAAACATAGGTAGCAACCATAACTTGACAGACGTGTCTTTTGATTTAAACTTTTGTTATTTTTAAAATGTTTTCAGAACACATGAGCAATATTATAAAAATAAAATATGTAAGCCTTCTCTCTCGGACCACTGCCATCAATGTCACTGAGGACTTGAGCATTAACAATATACTGATATCTTGAAAACAAGACACGTTCATTTTTTATGACACAATTTATTCATGGTTGAATTTTAGTAATTTTCTATTTCTCCTTCCATTACTGATAATAGTATGTTCATTGTTTTCCCGCAGTATATGAAGCCGAATGGTGACATAAATCTGTAATATTAACGTGAAACAGCCACAACTTGCATGCAATTTTTTTTGTAAGATTGTCTTTGATGAACGTAATAAAAGAGATCTAATTGATCTCTTTTATGACTTCTATTTAGATCTGTTCAGGTATATTTCCGAAAATTCTTTCAATTGAACCAAATAATTGTAATAAGTTTTGCCGTGGAACAAAAGCCCCTCACCCTGAATATTTAAATATTGCTTCTTAGACAGAAATGTATGAAATTTATTATTGGCATTAAAATTATTTACATTCATCACATACAGATCGTGACACTTTGTGACAAATATATCCACTTATATATACAAGAATATTCTCCTCCTCAATGGAAATACACATTTCTGGCATGAACGATTTCAGCATCGAATAAGCTAATTCTGTGACAGAATCGCTCAGTTCAGGTGAATCAGCAGTAACAGTAACATGCTTTAAATCAGCAAAATATTTCTGTTCAGGTATATAACGAATGATAAACATGACAGAATCTGTGTCATTAAACTATATATAGCAATAGTATGTGTTCCTTCATCTTATCTTGGTTTTCTTTGCCCGTATATCCACCCTTTCACACATCGTCACCTACCAGAAAATACGAGACGATGAACCAATGCTGGGGTAATGCTGGACCAGAATTACAAGCGTTGGACCAGCATTACACTATAGGCCTAATTGAGTCAACGGCTCGTGTTAGCTGGGAGTCTTGTTTGTAACAATGAATATGCATACTACCTTATACGGGCGCATCAACCCCTGAAGTACCAAAGAGAAAAAGACAATTAAAAAGTATTGATAAAAAATTGAAGTAAACCTCCATTAATACTTATTTTTCTGATTTTTATGATGTAAAATATGTATTGTTTTTAATAGGATAATTGTCATAATTACTCATAGTAATATGGTAATAGCATATTTGATAGAGTAGAAAATCATTAGTTCCAATCCCCAACACCGGGAAACAGCACTGAGAGCGATTTCACGTTTTCGGGAGATTCGACCATCTTATTGTACATGGTCTTTGATAATACCAAGGAATCTATAGGGACTATTGAGATTCCTTGATAATACTGAGCATATAATGACAACCATAATTTTTTTAACTTGTCTCTCATAGGTACACGGAAAACCCAAACTTGACATAGTTTTCAGCGTCAAGCGTGGGTCACCAGACCGTTTTGTACGCCATATCTAATCAGAACGCAGCAATTACAGAACTGATTCTCAAATCTCTGTAGCAGGGCCAACTAGCTGTGCTAGTCTGGCCCTCAGAAAGAGGCTGCGCTACTGTGACCCACAACTTCAAGTAAGTGGGTGAATATTACTCTTATTTGTTTCATTTGAGACCAAACATAATACCAGTTTTGATGATGTTTAACCCTTACAGAGCGGTTAGCGACTTTAGTCGTCAAAATCTGACGTCTGTAGACCCCTTTGGTTGCGATGTTTTTTCACAAATTATTTCAGCGCTTTAAGGGTTAAACACTATTTTCATTCCAATAACTGTTATTTAACCTGCTAATAAAAGGGATCATAAACGAATATAGCTGTGGTTAGTGGTGAAAGGGCTAAATTCATAAATTCAGCATAACCCCAAAATACAACAAAATAAAACAACAGCCCAGTCGATATTGTATAAATAAACGATAAATAAAATATTATTCTCAGAATTAAAATACTTTATATGGCCTATAGCTAAGTGTTCACTGATGCAACAACTTATGACATGCTAAAGTTTTAATGTTTTTAAAATTATTTATTGCAAAATAATAATTTTATTGTAAAAATAATTAATCAACAAATCATTGACATTAATTTCGACATTCGATGTGCGATTATTTGTAGTATGCTTTAACTAGGAGGGAATTGTGAATTTTCAAATAACAAATATGTTCAGAATAGGTTTTATGAGTTTTTTGTCGGCAATTTTGAATTTTGTTGGGGTATTTTTATCATGACAGATTGATTGGAATTTTGTTCATGGGTTTTTCGGCAGCCATTTTGAATTGAAATTACAGATTATAGACTTCCAAATTCGGACTTCAGACTTCAAATTACAGAAATCAAAAGTCCCCACTGAGCTTTTGTACTTATTTGTTTGTGAAATGGAAACACTTTCAAAGAGCCCTTTACAACTGTTATTTTGTAACGTAGCATTTAAAAGATTTATACTTGCGTAAGAAGGCTATTTGCGCACTTGCCATGCACTTGAGCACTTATGCACAGTTTGTGCAAGTACTTGCACACTTGCACACTTAGGCAAGTACTTACTCATATGCGCACTTGCATACTTCCGCAAGTACTTAAGCACTTACACACTTGTGCACGTACTTGCGCAAGCACTCGCATACTTGCACACTCACACACTCACACACTTGCACATGTACTTGCGCACTTGCATACTTGCGCACACTTGCATGAGTACTTGTTCAAGAACTTGCGCACTAACGCACTCGCGCAAGTACTTGCGCACTTGCATACTTGCACACTTGTGCAAGTACTTGCTCTAGCACTTGCGCACTAACGCACTCGCGCAAGTACTTGCGCACTTACGCACTTGCGCATCCATGTACTTGCACACTTACACACTTGCAGTAATTTTCTGGGTCACTATGTCGATCGATGGCGGTTCAATGATGGGCATGTCGGGCGAAAACTTCATTCATTCTATGAATGGAATATTGACCTGTCAATGTATTCGAAAGTGCAAAAGCCCAGCACAAAAGCTCATTAAATGCGCAAATACTTGCGCAAGTGTGCAAATACTTGCGCAAGTGCGTAAGTACACAAGTGCGAAAGTGCTTGCGCAAGTACTTCGCAGGTGTGTAAGTATGCAAGTGCGCAAGTAAGCAAATGCGCAAGTACATGAGCAAGTGCGTTGCGCAAGTACCTGCGCAAGTACTTGAGCAAGTATGTAAGTGCACAAATACGCAAGTGCACAAGTACGCAAGTGTGCAAGTAGAAAAGTGTGCAAGTAGGCTACTTGCGCAAGTGTGCGAGTACGCAAGTGTGCGAGTACTTGTGCGAGTGCGCAAGTACTTGCGCAAGTGGTTGCGCAAATACTAGCGTAAGCGCAGCAGTACGCAAGTGTGCAAGTGCGCAAGTACGCAAGTGTGCAAGTACATGCGCAAGTGTGCAAGTAGGCAAGTATGCAAGTGCGCAAGTACTTAAGTGCACATGTACTTGCGCAAGTGCGCTATTACTTGCGCAAGTGTGCAAGCACGCAAGTGTGCAAGTACATGCGCAAGTGCCAAGTACTTACGCAAGTATGCAAGAGTGCGCAAGTGCACAAGTGCGTACGTGCGCAAGTACTTGCGCAAGTGCGCAGGTAGAAACCTTTTAAATAACAGTTGTAATTCCAACAAACAGAAACGTCGATCCAATGTTGTTTTAATGTTGGGCCAGCGTCAGACACAGTGATACAACATTCAGCCAACAACGAGACAAGTCAATGTGTTTACTGGGCCTTTAAATGTGCTTCCATTTGACAAACAAATATATATCTATATAAAAGTACAAAAGCTCACTGGGGACTTCTGATCTCTGAAATTTGAAGTCTGTAGTCCGAATTCTTAAGTCTGAAGTCTAAAATTCCAATTCAATATAGCTGCCAAAAACCCAAAAGCAAGATTTCAATCAATCTGTCATAATAAAAATAAACCACCAAAATTCAAAATGGCTGCCAACAAAATAAAAAAACCAAGTCCAAACATTATTGTTACTTGAAAAGTCACAATTCCCCTCTAGTTGATATTTGGCATATATGTTTAAAACAGGGCACATATGCAAAATACACAATGACTAATGATGTTTTTACCCTGTATAAATATGTTTGAATAAATAAATAAATAATTAATTAAGAAATAAATAAATAATATTTTGTACTTACCTCTGATCGCTGTAGCTTTACAGTCATGGCTTTTTTCCCCAGTGCCAATTAGCTGATTACGCGAGTACACGACAGACCACAGCTCATTACGATCCCATATAAGAAATTTTACAGCCAGCAAAACGAATGTCAGGAAAAGAAAGAATATTAGTGTGCAAGCTTCCTTGGCCATGCTGTGTGTGATGCTCGAGCGATGTGAAACGTGTTTGCTCATTGCTCTCCATGAGAGACTCATGTGTGTAAGGGGCCGTTCGACAATTACGTAACGCTTAGAGGGTGTTAAGGGATGCGTTACGGACTGTAATCAAAGTAAAGTTAAAAAGCGTTACGAAGGGGGGCGAGGGGTTCAGAAATCGTCCAAAAAGCGTTACGTAATTGCTGAACGGCCCTCAACCATTGCCTGTCAACCTTACAAATTGAAAAAATATGTACGACTGTAATAATTAATTTTGGTGGTCCTTGTTCTATATTTGCCATGTGAAAAACAAACAATTATTATGATATGTGCCGTGAACCTGATAATCGTTATTTGGCAGGCCATAAACAGGCATGCACACTAATTTTGTATATATATAGCGGTATGTGACTTAACCACCCAGTGAACATTGGGTGCGTGAAGAGTGGTGATTGTAAAAAAATTGTATCTGCAACTATGTTGATTGTGTATGAGGCCCATGAATTACGTAGAGGATAAAGCCCGAGGAGGTCTACATTCTTAGCTGTGGAAAAGGCCGAGGCCTAAGGCAGTGGCCTTTTCGACAGCTTAGAATGTAGAGCTCCGAGGGTTTTAACTGACTTAAAACACATCCGAAGGTAATAAGGATCCCTCATAATTAACAGCTCGGTCACACCTGACCGATTATAGCATCATAGGCCTACCATAATAATTGGTCTGTATTTGTTCAACAATAACTCTCCATTCCCGGCTTCGAATGTAGTGGTCGAACAAAGCAAATAATGTAGTGGTGTGTTTTTAAAATGTCATCACGTTCACTTCACACCCTGCTGAAGCGCCAATGAGGCTCGTGCATAACGGTACCATGTTCACGCGACTACAATAACGTGGCATTATAATTTAAGGCGCTGCGATCATGTATGTGTTGTGTAGCCGTTTCATTAATAATGATTCACAGTTATCTTGCCACATTCTTCACTTAGTCCACGTGTCTGACAGTTATCGTTCGTGTTATACTTCTGTGGGGAATTTGTGTTACATAAAATGCACTTTCTCTATGCACAGTAGTTTGTCGCTACCGTATTCTCGTATTTCAATTGAAAATAGTTGAAAGCGTCCCTACACACCCGCGCCAATGCTGGTCACTTGTGGTTAACATTAGTGGTGACGTGTATTGCATCGGTTGCGTAATAAGCCAAAACAAGTGCACACCCGGGTCATGTACTTCCTCTATAGGCCTACACCGTTGCTTGCCGCTGCCAGATTTCCGTAATCCAATTGGATATAGTTGGAAACGTGTCTACACATCCGCGCCAATGCTGGTTATTTGTGGTTGACACTAGTGGCCGTGTATTGCTTTAGTTGCGTGATAAACCAAAAAAGTGTCCACATAATTGCCCCTGTCCTCTATTATTATTCGAGATATTGACATTGCATGTGCACATATTTATGTTTGGGCTATACCATATTGAGTTTGCAACAATTCTTGCTAGTTTTTTTCTTCTCTTTTGTTCCAAATTTTATAGTGCTATTTCTCCCTGAGTTTTCATCCAATCGACTTCAAACCTTGGCACAATCATCCTTATAAGTATTGAGGTTTTATGCTCGGGATAGTTTAACTCTAGTGCCTCCAAAGAAAGGTAACTCCAAAGAGAGGTATCACTATCCAATGAGAGATTATTATTTTAGCTTTTTAGTTTTTCCTCCATTTTCAGAGGCTGATAATTCCTCGAGTTTTCAATATTTTTAAAATATGTTTTTTTTTGTACCATAATCACACACACAAGCACGTTAGCCACATGTTTGTCTAATATGTTCACCTAATATAAATTCTGTACTAATTACATTTGAAGGCGAGGGTTTTTCGTGTCATTTGAATGGTGGAAGCATTACATGTCGGCTGATATCCATTCATTGGATGAATAGACTCGGGCTGAAATGTGGCAGTGTGTCCATGCTTGGTAGACTATTAACCCTTTAACTGCTAGATTTGCAAATTAAATTGCATTTGGTTAATTCTTTTTCAATGCAGGGCCAGTCTTGCAGACGGATGTCCACCATTGAACCAACCTTGAGTGTTTACTATAGACAGTAGTAACCTTTTAGGTGCTACATTTGACAATTAAAATAACAGTTGTAATTCTAGCAAACACGAAACGTCGACCCAATGTTGCTTTAATATTGGGCTTGCGTCGCAGATACAACATTAAACCAACAGAGAGCCATTTGAAAAACAAATATCTGCTTATTCAAAAGTACAAAAGCCCAGTGCGCAAGTGTTTAGGTGCGCAAATACTAGCGCAAATGCGTAAGTGTTCAAGTACTTGTACAAGTGCGAAAGTACTTGCGCAAGTATGCAAGTGCGCATGTGCATGGACAAGTGTCTAAGTGCGCAAGTACTTGCGCAACAAAATATCTGTCTATTCGAAAGTACAAAAGCCCAGTGAGCAAGTATTTAAGTGCACAAATACTTGCGCAAATGCGTAAGTGCACAAGTACTTGCAGTGTGCAAGTGCGTAAGTATACTTGCGCAAGTGCGCAATTACATGCAAGTGGGCAAGTGCGAAAATGAGCAAGTGTGAAAGTTTGCAAGTGCGCAATTGCATGCAAGTGTGCGTGTATGCAATTCCACATGCGCACAGGTTCTTGCGCCAGTGCGCAAGTACCCGAATGCGCAAGTATTACTAAAAGTGTGCGAAGTGCACAAGTACATGCGCAGGTGAGTAAGTGCGCAATTACACAAGTGCACAAGTGCGCAAGTACGCAAGTACTTGTTATAAACCTTACTTGTTATAAACCCGCACCTTTATAGATATTCAATATATTTAAAGCATTGCAGATTGGTCGGGTATGGGCTAAGTACTAGTATGCCGTTGATTAATGATTCTAACATCATTTTACTGAACTTCAAATAGTATATTTGTATCTCCACCCAATACCTACACCTATACGTCAATACAATGATTAATGGCTAGATAAAACTATTATACACGTATAGTGTAACCAATGTCACAGTTTTCAAAACATGTTTTTTATAGATTTTTTATTCAGATCACATATTATTTGACACATAACTTACAGTTCAAATTAGCATTGGGTATAGTCGCCACTCTCTTACACCAAATCGTATTCAAATTTAAAAATATGTAGCAACTAATAATTACAAATACTAGCCAACCATAGAATTCTAGCCATGGCCATCACTAATTCACTTATTTCCAGGGTTATCAACAGTCATTGAAGTTTAAATAAGCATACATTGACATAAAGTACGTCAAGTAATTATTCTAAAATAGTATTTCACTTTCAGAATTGGTCCATTTTACATTTTGAACAAAGAGCGACTTCATCACATAAAAATATTTTTAACAACTCGAATTAATTTTTTGGGGGTTTTAGTAATTCTTTAAGGATAATTTTAGGTTGTAAAATGCAATTGTTCATATAAATGTTATTAGAATGATATAGAAACTAAATATGCTTCCATTTGTTAGATCCAATAAGTTTCTTCATCGAATACAATACACCAGTTAATAAATCCACTCCGAAATGTTTTGACAAAACATGCAAAATATGTGAAATAGTGCATCAAAGTTACAAAAAAATTACATATTTCCTAATTCCCAATACCTATTACGAAAAAAGTCTTTTTTGGTGTTGGTCATATATGCCTACCATTAATAGGGGCATATAGAATAGTTATACGAGAAAACAGCCTAAAAAGTTAGATAATTTGAACTTGTTAGCCTTGATTGTAGGCCTATGCTCAGCCTTAGATGCTAATTAATGGTAAGTTTATTGTAGTGCAACGACTTCCATGGGGTGAAAAACCTGGGTATAGCCACCAAAAATATCTGTGGGTGACTTGGTAGAAAAGTTAGAGTAGTTGATATTTTTTCTTTAATTATGTTAATTTATGCAAACGAAATTGATAAGTGGACTACAAAATGTGGTGAAACGACTTCCATGCGATGAAAACGCTGGGTAGGCCTATAACAATCGAAAACCCCTTTGTGGGTGATTTTGTCGAAAAGTTAGAACGATTAATAGTTTTTGGGCCTTAATTATGTTAATTTATGTCGATTTATGCAAAATGAGGTTGACCTGTGGATTTTAAAATGTGGTGAAAGGACTTCCATGGGGTGAAAACCCTGGGTATAGACACTAATATCACCTTCGTGGGTAGTTTGGTTTCAAAGTTAGAGCATTTTATAGTTTTTTGGCTTTAATAATGTCATTTATGTTAATTTATGCAAATTAGGTTAGTCTGTGGACTTCAAAATCAAACGAATTCCATGAACACCCGGGTATACAAACCAAAAACACTTGTGTAAGTGATTTTGTTAAAAAGCTGATGCATTTTTATATGTGTTAAGATTTTTAAATATGTTGATTTATTTTAATTTATGCAAATTAGGTTGGTATGTTTTTTTTTAAATGTAGTGAAATTATTTCCATGGGATGAAAACCCTGGGTATAGCCACCTAAACACCTCTGTGGGTGATTTTGTTGAAAAGCATTTTATAGGTTTTGACTTTAATTATGTTAATTTATGCAAATGGAGTTGATCCAAACTCTTCAAAATGTATAGAAACGACTTCCATGGGGTGGAAATTCTGGGTATAGCCACCAAAACCACATCTGTGGGTGATTTGTCAAAAAGTTAGAACATTTTATATTTTTTGGCATAAATTATGGTAATTAAAAAAGACACTAAAATCACCTCTGTGAGTAATTTGATTGACCAGTTAAAGCATTTTATAGGTTTTTGGCTTTAATAATGTAATTTATGTTAGTTTATGCAAATTAGGTTGATCTGTGGACCTCAAAATGTAATCAAACGACTTCCGTTGGGGAAAAACCTGGGGATAGACACCAAAACATGTGTGAGTGATTTTGTCGAAAAGTGAGAGCATTTTATGTTTTAGGGCTGGCATATGCGCATTTTTATCGATAATTATGTCAATTTATGCTAATTCATGCAAATAAGATAAATTTGTGGAATTTTCAAATCAACCAAGACAAAGTCCATGGAAAGAAACCCTATAAATAAACACAAACATGCATTTCTGAGAAAGTGTGTCGAAACGTCCAAAGCAGTGTCGAAATGACTTATTTTTTGGAGTGTGTCTGTGTCGAAGTGACTCTTCTGTGTCGAAATTGCACTGTGCCGAAATTGCACTGTGTAGAAATGACTGGCATACGAATATGACAGAAAAAGAACTGATGAATTGTTACGGGCAAAATCAGATGCAATATGTGATGATGCAAAATAGTATTGGCGTTTGTTAAAAGGCGAGCCAAATAAGTCTTTTAATAATGTAAGTAATCCTAATGACGATTTTTCTACAACGGATGAAGATAATGGTTGTATAATGATAATTTTTTCGTGATTTTTTGTTTTATGTGGCTTTTTAAAACACCTCAAATGATTTCTGGAGGCATTTTAACCAAGTGAACTTGTTAACATTTTCAATAGCTAAATTTTGCTGAAAAAATTTCGTGACACAGTTTTCGACACAGTTTAATCAGTAGGCCCTACGAGGTGAAAAGTTCACAAACCAAATCAATATATTTATACGATTCCCTGCCGTAATTCGCTTCAATGTTATAGCAATCTCAACCACGTTGACAACATTTTGACGTTGTAGGGCATATAATTATAAAATTTTGATAACAAATCTTTTTCAAGATTCAGATCTTTTCTATATAAAAAAACACATTAATTTTCCTGTCGGCATATTGTCACACATGGATCAGCTGTTTGTTTTGGTCATAAACAACTATTACATATTACCAGAAATGCATTTCTGACATTATTTTAAATAATAGTAATAACTTTAATAATAATATTGCCTTTTATTAATAATGCCTTTTAATATTTACAAATATAATTTTGTATTACTATAGGGGCCTACTTGTGTATGTTCTCTTCTTTTGAAGGCTAATAAATGAATAAATGGATTTGATATGTTATTTTGAAATTTATTGGTGAAAAATTGCACAGTGCGCAGCATAAGAGAAGATAATAAATAACTCTCTGATGGCTGTGAAATTTATAACAAGAGAAATTTTTTTTTTAGTAATGTATCACCTTATCTGCGATGTAGCTTAGACCACGTGTGTTCCATCAGCTACGCATCATGTACTTCCAGGTATCTGTAAACAAACTGCGCCAAAGACCGTCAGACATGTGGCCCCAGCGTTGCTGAAGGTTTCAACCACCGATCCTTTGGACGGTCATATCTAGACTTTGCTTTGAAGAATCAGATTACCTTTTTTATAATCAGTAACATTTCAGTTACCAGATCGCATGCTCAGCGCATTTTTCGCACAGTCGTTGAAAAGTTATAGACATCTTTCGGCCCTTGGGGTCGAGATCGCTCTCAGTCACCACAATGTTGAAAAACGTTGATTTTCTGGATAAAACAAATACAGCAATCCACGACCACGGAGGTGACGTCATGGCTATCAGACATGTAGACTTTAATCTGAATCCTATAGCATAGGCCTATATGCTATAGGATTCAGATTATCTTTTTATTTTAAAAATCCATGTCTTTGCTTACGGCTAGTTACGCCCCTGACGTCAATTGAAGTGTAGTAAGGCTCCTGGCCATGATAATATATTAAATGATTTGATTATTTATGGTAAAGATACATTATGTGCAGGTTGGGGCATACCTTGTTAAACTATTCAATCGTTTGTTTACTCTCGGTCACTTTCCAAGTGACTGGTCGAATGGTTTGATTGTGTCATTACATATGAAGGGTTCCATTCATGATTTTCACAACTATCGCGGTACCGGTAGCACTTTGCTGCCAACATTGGGCAAGTTTTATACAACTGTATTGAACACTAGATTAAAGGGACTGGCCCAGGCTAAAATCATCAAAAAATCGGTGATTTTATTTCGGGTTCTTAATATGACCATATGATGTAAACATGTACATAGACTAGAACTGCAAATTTTTATAATTTTTGTGCTGCGCACTTGCCAGTTAGACTAGATATAGAGACGAAATTACCGCATTTCTTATTTTTGACATGGTTGTCAATAATTACAAATCAGGAATTTCGTCTCTATATCTAGCCTAACTGGTGAATGCTCAGCACAAAAATTATAAAAATTTGCAGTTCTAGTCTATGTACATGCTTACATCATATGGTCATATTAAGAACTCGAAATAAAATCACCGATTTTTTTATGATTTTAGCCTGGGCCAGTCCCTTTAACAAAATGGGTTGAAGACTATGTTATATATATGGATTCTCAGGGTGCTTCAGAAAAGGTCTAAAAACTTCTGACAGTATTTTCGTTTTACATAACTTAGTAAATTGAAGCATTAATAATAATTGTACTGAAATAAATTGTACTGTACACTTATTGATAATAAAAGGCTTTTGATTATGTGGTAAGAGACGATGTATGGTATAAACTGATTAATATCGGGGTCAGAGGAAAGAAGTTGAATATTATTAAAGGCATTTATAAATCTATACCTTTCTCTGTAAGTGGTTCAAATTCGTTCACGTGTAATTTGGGAGTTAAACAAGGAGAGAGTTTTTGGCTTTTTCATTATGCAATGTATATAAACGATTTAGAAGATGCTTTTAGAATTAATGAGGTTAAAACTTTTCTGGAGAGACATTAAAGTTATTTGTATTGGTTTTACGCCGATGACGCTGTACTTGTAGCTGAAACATGTGAAGATTTACAGTGCGGATTGAAAGTTTTATTTGATTATTGTGAACGTTGGAAACTGAAACTGAATATTTTAAAAACTAAAGTTGTTATATTTAGAGCTGGTGGAAAATTGAATAGACTAGATAAATTTTATTATAATGGTGAATTACTACTGTTTTTCATACTTGGGCATCGTTCTCTCTCTTACTGGATCTTTTAAAACTCAACAAACCTTGGGCAATCAAGGTCGTGAAGTTATTTTCAGCATGAAAAATTATATTAAGAGATTTGTAGGGGTTGATCACTTGACATCATGTGATTTATTTTACAAACTTGTTACACCTATCTTAACTTATGGTTGTGAAATATGGGGATTTTATCCTAGTGAATATATTGAAAAAGTTCATAGGGACTTTCTAAGATTATTGTTACATGGTAATTTGGTAAAACAACTATGTACGCTATAGGCCTAAAACGAATTTGTAGGCCTATACATATGGAGAGTTTGAGACCCTTGTTGTATATTAATAGGTAGGCCTTCTATAGGATTGTAAAATATTGGTTAGAAATAATATCATCCCCAAATGAAAGAATAATTAAACGTGTGTATTTATTACAGAAAAAATATATTGAAGTGCATATTAGAAAGGAAAATTGGGTAAACTCGTTAAAAAAATTATTGTTATCAACTGGATTTGGATATGTGGTACGAGCAAGGTGTTGGCGATTGTGAAAGGTTTCTCGCTGCGTTTACAGAACGAATTGGTGACATGCATGATCAGGAATAGTATGCTAAATTGTGTGATAGTAGAAAACCGTTACTTATAGATCTACTGTGTTTACTTTTATACCTAGAGATTATTTGAAAGTTGTATGTAATGCTCGTCATCATACTGCTATGACAAGATTAAAAATCCGCAATAACCTATTAAATTGTAGGCCTATGTTAAAGGTATGGTCAACTGTCAAAATTCGCAGGACAAGGGTCCCCCAGAATGCAATAGTGCCCGTGGGTACGCCAAGGCCCTATTCCATAATAATACTAAATATGCGTTTCATACCAAAAGCCTCATTAAGAGCAAGTTCTCAAATCACAGCAAGTTCATATATAGGGCCTACTTGAGCGACATCTATGAGTTAATAATTCAAAGGCCTTAGCCCTGGCCCCTTCTTGGTCGTTTGCTTGCAAACAAACAGACTGTAGGGGAGGACGGGGCATGTTCGAACACCGTGCACATTTTCACCCTGCTGGTAACTCAGAATTGAGGGCCACCTGGTGAATTAAAAATATAATTCATGATGTACCTTTCCCCTACGTCACTGTTTCTCCCGAAATTCATCAGCCACAGTTTTTTTTGTTTTGCTATCGATTCAAATACGTGATTTTCATCTAATTTCATGTTATTTAGGTTATTTTTTTCTAAATAGGCTACTGTGTGAACCACAGATTTAGTAGGCCCCTAGTTAAGTAGCTATTTGTTCTTCTATAAATAGAACACAGAGGTATACAACATACAGGGAAAGTATTTTTGAACCATCACAAGGGGTACGGCAATAATTGGGGCTGAAGCTGAAATGGCATTACGGGGCACGTTCAAATGCGTTCAGATATGCCACGTAAAGGGTGTGAACATGCCCCGAACTAGCCTCACAACCAATGGCCATAATTGCAACATAGTTTATCTTATTCACACATGTCCACACTCACCTATATGCCTACATGCTGGCACCCATTCAGCCACACATTATCACACTTTTTCATACAACACATGCTTTTTTGTCTGGTAACCCGGCGGTTGGTGGATAACCGTGATAAATGCCACCAGTGGTGCGCCGGTGGCCTGATGAATAAACTGCCATTGCCCACTGCTGACTGACAATGTGCTGCCACCTTGTGAATATCAACATCACACTGTTGCTATTTATGCAAAATGCAATAATAAAATACAAATATTGTCAATTATTGTCATTGTTGTCTTGCACTTTAATAACCGGGGCATGTTCGAACGGTACTGGTCGGACATGCCCCAGAGGCAGGGCATGTCCGACTAGTCTGGTTGTAGTCACATTTTGCGCTATATCATTTAAAATATACAAGACAACTAACTATAAATTTTAGTGGGGCATCATACATGTGGAAGCACTATATGTATGCAATAATGAGTGATTTAGGTAAATAGCTAGTGAACAGGTCTGCATTATGTCCTAAGGGTTGGAACATGCCCCGTCCTCCTGTTGTATTGACACCCAGTAAACACAAAACATTTGTATGACTTTATGCAATGTTGGACCAACGTCAAAGACAATGGGCCGACATTGTATAAATGTTATACAAATGTTTTGTGTTTGTTGAGCAAGAGGACCTTCTCTCAAACATTGTACATTTATCCAATGTTGGTTCAATGCAGGGCCAGTGTCGCAGACGTTGGCCTAACATTAAAACAGCATTGGATCAATGTCTTGTTTAAGTAGTATCTTGTAGGCCTGATCAGTTCAGTGGCTATATTAAAGAATCATCCAGCTGCAAAACGCGCATGCCTGGGACGGTCAAGTGTAGGCCAACAGTAGCCTATTGAGTACAGATTGACGGCATTAAATGTGTAGTCAACTGTTTAAATTCGCGGGACAAGGGTCCCCCAGAAGGCAATAGTGCCCGTGGGTAGGCCAAGTCCCTATTCCATAATAATACTAAATACGCGTTTCATACCCAAAGCCTCATTAAGAGCAGATTCTCAAATCACAGCAAGTTCATATATACTTGAGCGACATCTATGAGTTTATAATTCAAAGCTCTTGGCCCTTACCCCTACTTGGTCGCTGCCTTGCAAACAAACTGACTGTATTACTGCGGGGATGTTGAAACTGCTTGACCCAAGCTTGTATTGACATGCCTAGTAAACACAAAACATTTGTATGACTTTATGCAATGCTGGACCAACGTCGAAGACGTTGGGCCGACGTTGTATAAATGCTATACAAATGTCTTGTGTTTGCTGGGCAGGAGGACTTTCTCTCAAACATTGTACATTTATTCAATGTTGATTCAATGTTGGGCCAGCGTCGCAGACGTTGGCCTAGCATTAAAACAGCATTGGATCAATGTCCCGTTTAAGTAGTATCTTGTAATCAGTTCAGTGGCTATATTAGTGCCGTCAATCTGTAGGCCTACTCAATAGGCTACTGTTGGCCTACATTTGACCGTCCCATGCATGCGCGTTTTGCAGTTGAATCATTCTTTAATATAGCCACTGAACTGATTACAAGATACTACTCAAACGAGACATTGATCCAATGCTGTCTGCGACGCTGGCCTAACCAACATTAGATAAATGTACAATGTTTGAGAGAAAGTCCTCCTGCCCAGCAAACACAAGATATTTGTATAATATTTATACAATGTCGGCCCAACGTCTTCGACGTTGGTCAACATTGCATAAAGTCATACAAATGTTTTGTGTTTACTGGGTGTCAATACAAGAGGAGGACGGGGCATGGCTACTGTTGGCCTCCACTAGTCTTGACCGTCCCAGGCATGCGCATTTTGCAGAACTGTTGGTTGATTCTATATTGTAGGCTCAGTGGCCAGGCTAAATTTTTATTTGCAGTGTAAAAAATATATTTGCAAAAAAATTTCCGTGAAATCAACCTAAGAAAAATCCGGCCGTAGAGTTGAAAAATACGAAAAAATCCATACAATGGAAACCCCGTCATAAAAAGAACTTTTAAGAAGACTAGACTGAAACATCATTATCTTCTTTGTGTGTGAAGTTACCTGCATTCTGTTTCTTGCTCAACAGGTGTTTCGTGTGCTCCCGCGTGGCATTGTGGGAAGTCCACTGACAGCAGTGATGGCCGCCAGAATGCCGTTATTGAACAATGCTTCGTTTCTTTTGACTTGAGAACAACTTTCCTAGTGTTTATTTACAATAACGCTGGGTAAAGTTGGAGGTATATAACTTTTAACGTTTTCTACAATTGTTAAAATAAGCTGTTGTCTCATGAACAAGCTGTTGTCTCATGAATGATTGATCATATATTTGATGTTTCTTCCAGTTTATCAATCTCACGCCGTCACCTCATCATCACTCCATGAGTCCATCTCTGTATCATCAGTCTATACACTCATGACGTCATGTCACTGCCCTACACTAGGCTACAGTGACTGGAGTGAGTGAGTGACTGTCACTGACTCATAGTCGATAATAGGGCTAACTGACTAAGTGACTGATCATGCTGATCAGTCACTGAGTCAGTCACTCACTCAGTCAGTGTAACCTGTAGGCCTAAAATTACACTACACTGTCTACAGTCACACACTCCACAGTAACACTAACAACAGTAACAATGTCTCACAGTCACAGTGACACTGACAGTCACAGCGCCATGCACAGACTGACAGAGACTCAGAGTGACAGAGTCCGTCTCAGTCTGACAGTGACACACACACTGACAGTGACACAGTCCAGGGCACGAAATAAGGCCATTCCTCCAGTCCGGTACTGCCAAAAAATGTCAGGAATGGCAACATTTGTTATTAGCCATTCGGATGAACTGGCAAATTTAGGCCATCCTAGGACAAAGGCCATTTCTAGGAATGACAGTTTTTAGTTTTACTCAGGAATGGCAGTTCCCTTGACTTGCCAGTCCTGTGGATTGTAAAGCTCTCAACGTTTAATTCTACCCCTGCAGTCACACACACCCACTACCAGACTGTCACTGACATCACTGTTACTGACATTAGCCTGTCACTGACATCAGGCATCACTGTGTCAGTCTACTGTCTAGCCCCAGGAGACGCAACACTTACGTATGTGTTGCGTCTCCTGGGGCTACCATCAGTCTAGCCCCCAAGGCCCAGTCACAAGAAACCTGTTTCAGCCACAGATTGCCCACATACAAAATTTGTGCGACATTTCTTTGGTCAGTCATATCTAAGATTTGCCCTCGAATAATCAGGTCGAAAATCGTTTTTTAGAATCAGTAACATTTCAGTTACATGCCCGTTTTCCGCGCAGTCAATAAAAAGTTACCATATAGGCCTATAGGACGTTCTCAATAGGTGAGTCGAACAAGTGTGACATTTGGCCCTGTTTTTTTTAAGCAAAATTATAACTTATTTACTTAACAGATCGATTAAATTAATGATAATTAGTCATACAATTAAAAATTTGTTCCAAGCAGTAAATGGAGGATAAATGTAAAAAAGATGTGTTTTTAGAACGGTCAAACAGAGGACACCAAATGTTTTTTGGTGTCCTCTCAATAATGCTAGTCTATGACACAATTATCTGGAGCGCATGCTTTTCATTGATTTCTCCGTCAATTCTGAGCAGATTGCCTTGAAATTTTGCACATGATAGTTTCAAGGCATAGGTAAAAATTTCGCGAAATTATATTCTATAATTCAAAAGTTAGACAATTTGACATGTAATAAAATTCCAGAATTGGTGTAGGCCCTAATGGGTTTATAGAAGGACGTCATATTTTCAATTTACTACATGTCGAATGGTCTAACTTTCGCAATTCTGCATGTAACTTTTAGAAATTTTTACCGATGTTAGGACATGACTTGGAAATGTCCTGTACAAAATTTCATGAAAATTGGTTGATAATTGACGGGGAAATCATCGAAAAGCATGTGCTCCAGATAATTGTGTCATAGACTATATGTGCGACCGCAGTGAATGATTTTCTCGGTGTCCTGTGTGCGAACATTGGTGTCTCTTGTTTGACCAAATGTTCGACCATGTGGACACAAAATTTGTTCGTGTCCTTACTTTCTAGTATTGATTTTCAATGTTACGACCATTTGGTGTCCTATGTTACAACATAACTTTTCACTTTTAAAGGTTTAAACTTCAATTTTCACAAAACTATTTTACTATGTTACGACCATTTGGTGTCCTATGTTACAACATAACTTTTCACTTTTAAAGGTTTAAACTTCAATTTTCACAAAACTATATAAATACAGACAAAATCTAACATTGATTCTGCTATTTTGTACAGTCATTGTGAAATAAAAACACTATATATGATCGGTCGAATGGTCGCACATTTTACCATATTTTCATCCTGTATAAAAATACCTCTTTCTTTTTGTCCCATTGTTTTGTGTACAATAATGTAAAACATATACCCGGTACACCCTGTTGGATGTATACACACCAATTTGAACACTCAATGGCGATTGCTGTTAAAAAAATGACTTCAAAGGAAAATGCATTTGGGAAACAAAAATTTTATGTTCAGTTAAACTAGTAATTAAACCCTTTTACTTGCTTTTCATTTGTTTTCAACTATTATTCCCGTATCTGCATTATATTATTTGGCTTTCTAGTTTACTTTTCAAGCGATTCTGACACAGTGTTAAAACTTATCACATGATTTAGTAGTAGCTGTCAATAGGACACAGAATGTTACGACCACCATAGCCTAATATATTTCATAAAAAAGGCTCTAATTATTATAATTTAGCTGCTAATATATGTTTTTTATATAAAATTAGTTCTTCTTCTACAGATTTGTCCGTAACTTGCTTAGAAAAAAATAATTGGTGTCCTGTGATAAACAATTGTTTTAGGTACGGTTTAAAATGTCCCATTTATTTGTATCAAATAATGCTTCAAAAAACAGTAAAATTTGTCACAATTAATAGATTGAATGATTATATTTTGATTTAATAGCTCTTCCAGCTTCTTTAGTTTGTTTAGAATTGGAAAGTAGGAAAATTTTCCCAAGGGACATAATTTCAAGTCTCTGATCTCTGTTTTTGGCGAAAGAGGTCCAAATAAGTTTATCCACAAGGGAAATCTTTTAGCATTTGTCGAATGCTACATTATGTAGCTCTCACCCAGAATGTCCACATCTAATTGACGGTATCAAGAAGGTTTGCCACAGGAAGGTCGCCACAAAATTGGAAGGTTCGCCAGAGCTTTCACTTTGGAAGCCCCACCTATCACAGTCAGGGTTTCCGCCAGGAGGGGGGTCCGGGTGGGGTCCGGACCCCCCCATTCAGCAACACAGGGGGGGATATCCCCCCTTGTTGGCAAGAAAATTTAAAATATTTACTATATTGTACTGTCATTTCAGTTAAAATTGGCTATTTTAAGCACCAATATTAAAAAACTCTGATTTTTTTCTCCTGGGGGAGTACCCACAGATCCCCCACCCCTTTTGGACCCCCCCCCTCTCAAACATTTCTAGCGGAAACCCTGACAGTATATTATTGATAGTCATTAGATATTAGACGAGAATATGCGGTCAGATGGCAGATCTATGTTTAAAGATGTCGTGCCAATAGATGAACTTACTGTGCAGTGACCGGAGCAAACGACACTGCACAGCCTCGAAGGTACAGAGCCCACTGCAGTTAACGTTTCAGGCATACAAAAGGGCATACATGTATGTGCACCACAGCACACCTAATTCAAGATTAAGGTACGGTACACTAAAAAGTGTGCACCTGGAACCAGTTTAATACTGACACAAGTGGAGATAAAAAAGAGTGGCTTAACACTGAGTGGCTTAACAGACAAACTACCAGTAAAGAACACAAATAATAATATTTTAGCACCAGTACGGCCTTGTGAAGCGGCAGTGCGTGTATTGCATGCGACCTGATCTACGCTAAAAAAATTGCTGATTGTAATAGACCTATTTTCGGCCTCATAAATCGCATGTGAACCTTATAGGGCCTATATTAGTTACCATCTTGCAATATTGTGTGGGTATAAGCTGTGATGTCACTGACATAGATCTGCGAGCACTTTTGTGCGCCTGGGCAACCTTAGGTGCACTTTTTTCGTGCACATACTCTAATGTTTTCATTAGGCCATCCTAAAAAATATCCTTGTTTTCGATTTCATGACCAGTGTGAAAATTTCCATGCGGTAGGTCGGAAAAGGTTTTCTTTTCGACTGTCAAAAATTCCATGAGGCAAGTTTTATTTTAGACTGCCAAAAATTCCATGCGGGATTGCGGCAAAAGTTTTCTTTTTATTTTTGTATTGATATAAATCATTTTTGCATGAATAATTCTATAGACAGACGGCAGTGCTCAGCACAGGCCGCGATATCGCTTCAATTACACACTTAGAGGTCAAATGTCTCCTTTTTTTCCGGGGTAGTGGGACAAATGTCCCCACCTATTTCTTGTCTGTGCTTAACACTGGGCGTCAATTACGCAATTAAAGGTCAAATGTCTCCTTTTGTTCCAGGGTAGTGAGACAAATGTCCCCACCTATTTCTTGTCTGTGGTGAACACTGAGACGGGTGATCGAAAATTTGATCGCAATAAAAATGTTGTATTTGACTGCAATAAAAACTTTGTTCGTGCGCTGATTTGAACATGTGCAGGCGGAAATATTTTCTTTTACTACACAAAAGGCCATGCGGTATCTTTTACCGCTATTTTTACTCATGCGGTTGGAAATCGGAAACAAACATATTTTTTAGGATGGCCTTATATGTCAAGGCCTGCCACTGATGAGACTGCAGAGATCAACAATTTCAATCCTCATGAAGCGTCATTGCTCGCCCCTCAGTTTGTCAAACGACAAACTAAAACGGTATCAACGTGCGGCCTACAGACGCCTGCAAGGGGCGTACTTTTCATTATGGCACCAGTAACCAGGACCAAGAGATAAACACCAAGACATTGCTGAGGAAGTGTGTCCGTTTAAGCTCACCAACAATGTAACCATGTGCAGACCTATTTAACTTAACTATTTACACTTTACATTTACTGTCTGATCATTGTATCATCAATGTGATATCATTGTATTATCATTGTATTATTATTGTATCATCATTATATACTGTATTATGTATAATAATTTGTATTGTAATAGTATAATAAAATTGTATATTTGAATATTGCTATAAATATTTAGTGTAACAATATCATTGTATATTAATAATATCTTCCTTATTAAAGAATGCACACTGAACTATTATATTATAAAAAATTATATTTTAATATCATGGATATTCTATGTTTGCCTATAATTCTTATCATTGTATAATGTGTGCTTTTTTAATGATTTAGTGTCTTTAGTAAAATAAATGAATTTTCGCAGTCAATAAACAGTACTTAGTAACTTATTTTGCAATGCATTCTTCCTATGACAGCTGCACCGCGAATCTTCCGATTCTGTGGCGAACCTTCCTGTGGCGAACCTTTCTGTATTCTAATCAACATTCTAATCGACTACTCTTAACAGGGCTGGAAATAAGCTTCAAAATACTGGTTGTCCACCGGACAGCCGACATGGATATTTTGGTTGTCCACCACAATTATAAGTTGTCCACCCAAAAATTGGAACAAAAGTGAAAGTATGATTTTGATCACGACCACAGTTTCTAATTATGTTAGACAGTCAGATAAATAATGGTCAAAATTTGGTTAGGCTTTGATTTTTGAGTAACCAGCTTCCTACATACCATCTAGTTTCAGGGCAACTCTCACAAGGCCTACGCCGCTGCAACAACCAGTTAAAATCTGAAGTAATGATAAATTTTCAATAAATGAAAAAAAAAACCTAAAAAACATTGAGATATCAGTGTTCAGTGTTCGCTGAATACTTTGTAGTTTAAAAAATTAATTGTGAATTAAAATATTGGTTAACTTTTAAATCAACTGGTCAATGTTGTTCAAGGTAAAATAATTGTTTTGCTACATTTGTAGGTCCACTCCTTTTTAAAGATTGACCATCAATTTCTCACTTTGACCCAAATACCTAGATTCAACCAATCACACAGGGGCTTAGTGCTCACGTGGCTAATGTAAATAGTAAACAGGATATAACCTCTGACCGGAAACAATATGGTCGAAGCTGATTTTGAAATTTTGGTAAATTTATTTGCCTTCTCATAGCACAGCATCAATCTCAAATGGTATAACTTTTTGTTTTTTTAAATTCTTAACATGTATGTTATCATGTCACTAGGTTTTTAGTGATTTATATCAGGTCAGATAAGCTGCTTTGAAATAAGTCTGCATGTGACTGTCATTCCGTGCTGCACGGCTGAGCAAAAACATTGTATTTAGTGCTATATAGGCCTTTTATACAGCTCCTGAGCTAGCCTATAACGTTGCTACATAACAGTATATTAATACAACCTATACTATATGACTCCCTAGTTGGAGGATGTTAGTTTGAAAATAAAACCAGCAATCATGTACACTATATGATCATTAAAAAACTACTGTAATCTCAGCGGGTATTCTCATTAATGCATCGGGCGTTTGCTGGAATAAATAAGGTTTATGACAGAATTAGATAAAAAATATATAGTTAAGATTGGTACTCAAAGCCTCAAAGGTTAATGTGTATTATAAGCGAAATCTTGAAAAATCTATCAAGTGTCAGTGTTTGGTATTATGTACTATATATTATCTTTGAAATATATGTTTTTTTCTGTTGCAGGTTGTTTGAAACATGATGAAGAAATGTTCATCAGTCAGATGTTAGATCAACTTGAGATTGAAACATTCACAAAAGTACTTTGAGTAGTACATTCAGCGATCACATCTTTTGTTAAGTTTTCTCACAGACTATTAGTGACATTTTTTGTGGTTATTACTTGTTGCTCAGCTAATTTTTAAGCCAATCAGTATGTATCAACGACAAGTATGTTTTGTGTGTGGAGGGGGAGGTGCAGAACTTAGCTTGTACAGTAAACCTAGAGAAAAGGGCCCTTATTTTCCCTTCCTGGATACACACTCCCCCCCACGTGGTGCTCGGCAACCACAGGCTGATGGCTTGATAGATTCTTGTCAAGTTTGCTACCAGTTTCTCAACCAGCAATGGGAGTCATTCGAAATAACTAAAACTCCTCCCATTAAAAGACTTTATTGGCTGAAACGTGTAGATAATGGGACATTCACAGGTGCGGAGATGAGAATTCAAGGAGAGTATGCTGCCCAAATCATGGGTCTTCAATACCACCCGACAAGTACTGGCACCCTCAGTCCGTATGAATATAGTTATCCTGGGAAGGATGGTAGTGAAGTGGAGAGTGTTGCTGTCAAGAAATCATTTACCCCTGAAGAAAGCACAGTGCCGAGTAAGAAAGCTGTATCTGTAGTAGCATCTCCTTCAAAATCTTCACTTCCAAAGTCATCAGCTACGAAAATAGCACCCGGAGATGGTGATGCAGCACTTGACCTGTCAGTAACCACCAGTGGAAAACAAGCAAACACTAAATCAATGGATGAGAAGAAGATTAATTTGGACAAGGTGAAAACTGAGAAATTACCTAGCAGACAGGAAAGCCAAGTGATAGTTTGTTATGTTTGTGGACAGGAATGCCCACTCTCTCTAGGAAGATTTATATCCGCTCAAAAAAACTCAAATGATGAGCCGTTCTTTCCTTTTCTTGAAAAAATGTCTCCACCCTCCGGTTGCATGCCATTAACTAAGCATGGATTGACAAAAGCTTGCAGCGAGTGTCGCAAAACTCTCAGCCGTCAGTGGCGCTATTATGAGAGCAATAATTTTCTGGAAGATCAGCGCATGTATCATATTAACGATATTCCTGTTTTTAACCTAAGGAGAGAAATTGATAAGTTAACTATGGAAGAAAGAAGAAATTTGAACTGTCTTGCAACAGAAAGTGAGCAAATGACTGAAGTATGCTATCTTTGTGTGCAAAAGTTTCAGCGTTCATATATGAGATGGATTCACACAACTAAAGCACCAAATGATACAGATACATTCTCAATGTATTTTCCAATCATAAGAAAACTAGCATGTCCAGAAGGAGCTATTCCTATGGATATGGAAGGTCGAGTACTTGGGTGTCGCGCCTGTTACAGCTATCTCCAAGGCCAATGGCAAGCTTATCAGGGTGAAGATGTCCCGATGGAGAAACGACAATTCCTAATGCGCCCAATACGACCACCTTATGATGGTGAAGAGAAAAAGAAAGATGCAGAATTTGGTAGTAAAATGTCATTAGATCAGAAAGGAATTATTGTAACTGACAAAGAAGGTTCTCAGCATCTGCTTAACATTAATACATCACCATCTCAATCAGCCGTGAACAGAACTGGTGTGCCTGAATCTCCTTTAATAAGTCCATACAATCAGGCTTCTGGTCTACTTGCTATTGCTTCAGGATCTTTCCCCTTCTCGTCTGCAGCAATTCCTAATTCGACCATGTTTCAAGGCTCAAGATTAGCACAACAGTTGATAAATCAACCTCTGCAAATCAAAAAGGAACCAGAGGAAAGTAATATCAGCAGCTCGATTGACGCAAATATTATGAAGAAACAGAAGTCATCTGGAAATGAGAATTTAGCTGATGCAGATATGGGGAAGAAAAATAAATCATCTGTAAATGAGAATCAACCTGATCGTTCTGATGCTAATAAAGTTAAAAAACAAAAATCTTCTGTAAACGAAAATCAAACTGATGCAGATATAGGGAAGAAACAGAAATCATGTGAAAATGAGAATCAAGTTAGCAACTATGATGTGAATAAGAAATCTGAGGCTCAATTTATTGCAAGTGAAAATAGCTACTGCTTTCTTTGTGGATACGATTGTAGAGAAGAAATATGGCATCTTCAAGCCCAGCCTGGAATAATGTCACCTGCTGATGTATCTAGCAAAAAACCACCCCCACCTTTCTTCCCATTCCTGGTGCACCGCAGACAAGCAGTACGCGCCAGGCCGATCAGCTCAGATGGCCACGTGAAGGTGTGTGGCGTATGTTACGTAAACATGACAGAGCAGTTCTATGAATCTCAGCAGACTGGTATCATGCCCTGGGAGGCCAAGTACACCACAGAGTCAGTGCGCTGTATTCTCTGCTTGAAGATGACCCAAAGAATCAATGCAGTCACTATGAAACTTCCCAAGGCAGAACTACAAGAACTAAGAAAAGAAACATCAGCCCAAATATTTTCAAACGACGAAGAATCTAAGCAGCCATTAATGGTACTTGTGTGTAGAATATGTGTGGAACAACAGGTGAAGGCATCCACGGCTGTGCCGTCTAGGAAATCACTAGACATATCACATGACAGTGACATTGATGTTGAAGGTGTCGAAGATGAGGTAAGGACATCTATGCAGTTCTGCATGATTTTCTTTATCCTTTATACCATAGAATAATATGCTAAATGCTTTTTTGGTTCTGTAGTTTTAATAATTATGAGAATAATAATAGTTATTTTTGCAGCCGACTAAAAGTCAAAGGAAGAGCTCGAAAATTGGTGCTGTGGATGATTTACAGTCTGGACAGAAAATAACAGGTATGATCTGGGCTTTTGGTGAATTTCAGGGGTGATCTTTCTTGTCATGAAATGTTATTCTAGTGAATGAGACTTTAATAGGGATTTGCATTTTCCTGCCTTTTCATGATCTTCTCTCAATCCAGAAATTTATTTCCAACACATGTATTTCGATACAGCTACAGTACAGTAACAATGAATAAACTTATATGCTGAAAATATATAAAATATGTGGTTAATATTTTTACAAATTCTGCTGATGAAAATGTTGCATATTTTTTGTTTTTCCTAGAAGGAAAACAACTTTATTTTTAAAAAGGTATTTTTGTGTGAAATTTAATAAATGAATAAAATGTTTCTTCATGTGGTAAGGTAAGAAGAGAATAGAGTAAATTTGTACCAGACCAGAAAATTAAACAAACTAATAAAATCTGTTTATATTAATGACCATATTTCAATGATATCAATAGAAGGGACTTATTGGATTAATTTAATAATGAAAGATAATAAACTAACAATGATAACAAAGTGAAGAAATATTCTTGAAAATATATATTTTTTTGTGGAATCCTTGAAGTAGTTTAGAACTCTTCCATTTGTTTTCATACATTGTCACTGTCTCGGGTGTAGAGCATGCAATGGAATGCATAATATCAGAAATGCATAAGAGACAATTCTGATAATATGGCACACAAGGGCATTTAATAAAATAAGCTAATTTGAATTGGTGGCAGCAATTCACACTTAAATGTTGAAGGACAATGAAAATAAATATGCTTGGAGGGTGGGGGGTGGGGGGGGGGGGGGATAGTTGATTAGATATACCCCTCGTGAATTAAATATCTGTTGTCTCAATACCATCACCTTCATTTATCGTCATATCAAGCTGGACTACTACTGCTTCTTGTGCAAGCCTCCTGTTTGAGGCGCCACCTGGGGAATGAGTGGTAAGCTCAGAAATCCACATAATCTCTGCCTTGTTTTATACGCTGGATTCAGTCCCTTGCAAACACGAGGCGTCCACCCGGGGTTGGTTTTATGTTGGCCGAGCGTCTTCAACGCTTGCCAACATTAAACCAACGTCTCGTGTTGCTGATGGGGCAGCACTCTCCTCTGATCCATTTAGGCGATTATATCCCAGCAAATACTACTAGTAGACGTTGATTCAATGATGGATTAATGTTGGTTCTGCGTCATAGACTGTGGTTCAACATTAAGCCAGCATTGGTTTAGATGTCTCGTGTGTACTTGGATACGACCGGTCGGACCTCCTTGTACAATAATGCGTAAAACTGACCGTTCTATTCCTAGCTGTTGATATATCTGATATAATTTCGGTGTACCGTACTATTAATCTATATGGATCGTTAAACTCTTCCTAGTGATAATGTTTTATCATCGGGATAGGCTTATTAGGCATACAAAGAGTCACGTAATAAATTAATACAGCGCATGAGATAATGTATGACATTGCTTCGTAAAATCTGATAATCATGATGGGAGATGCATTTTGATGATGACAATTATATAGAGATGATAGTAGGAGCATGGTATTTACGTATCTTAAAAAAAGGAGCAACTGAAGATAAAAAATATGGAAAAAGTTTACGTGTTTGGTGATTTTCTCTGCTGTTTTATCATCACTTTTGCAACGCTGTGCTCGGAAATCTGAGTGGTACAAAGATGGCGGTATATGGGTTTGTCACTAGGTGCCGGGGTGAATTATTCACGTCATTTCGTATATAATAGCCGCTGGAGAGTCGTCAGTCGGCAGTGATTCGCGCTGAAATGTCTCCACGGCAGTTAGATGTCTAGATGCTATCTAACCACCTGACGCCGCGAGGAATGACGAACACTCGGTCAATACCGTTGTAATACTTGTCCGACGTCGCAGACATTGGTCCAACATTATTTTAACGTATCTAACCGGCATTATTTTAACGTATCTTGTCTAATTTTAACCATCTCGTCGCAATTGGCGTTTGTAGTTGTTTTTGAACCTTTTTTGGTCACTTATGTAGGTCACTTTATGTAGGGATTAACAGAATATTGTATTATGCATTTCTAGGATCACGCTGATGAAATATGTTTCATCAGCGAGTTTGATAAATAAAATCCGGGTTAAAATATGATCAAAGGCACATGAGAAATCAGCTCACTGTTGTATCCTGTTCGAATGTGTCATGCCTGTTTTTAACCCTTGTCCTGCTATGCCCGGATATATACGGGGTTAAGGATGTTTTAGATCAATACAAATATCACTTAATTTTGATAAAATAGTTTTTAATAGATGTTTAGTTGATCCAATAATTTAATCTTAGACATTTTTGTCATTTGAAGCTGGAAATTGCGTTAGCAATTCCAGCTTCAAATGACGAAAAATACAATTGAAGCAATTCAACAGGACAAGGGTTAATCATCCGCTGCCGACAATGATAAAAAAATAGAAATCTTATCGGATTTTCCGGCGTCAATTTTTGTGAACGAGATAATTCAGCATGTTTTCTATTGTACCCAATTCAAATTAATGACCTTTCAAGGACACTCCCCTAATTGCCAGGAGCGGTACATATGGCTGATATCCCCCTTTTAAATGACGTTTATTCTGTACATTTGAAATTGTTTTAGCGTAGCCGCTTTTGGTTTGCCCGGACAACGATATAACCCACCTGAACCAGTTTGGTGACTGACTGTTGGCATATCGTCATGAAACATTGACCCGGTGTTGTTTTAATGTTGGTCTGCCGTCTACGACGCTGGCCCAACATTAAAACAACATTGGGTCCATGTACCCAATGTTTCATGTCTGCTGTGTATTGTCACATCACATCCAGCAATAATCGCTGTTTACAATCGTTGCAATAAAAATTACGTTCACTCTGGTTCAATGCTGTGTCAACGTCGCCCTACGTTAGACCAGCATTGAGCCGACGCTTGATATCAGTTTATAGTTTGTTAGTGACCTTTATGACTGCTCTGTTATAATAGTCATGAATACGGCTTTAGCATCTCCAGCGAGTCTGCGCATTTAGATCATGTAACTTTGGCGTGTCAAACCACCACCACAGTCTAACAAACACAGGACATACACACTAGTTTGGGACAATACTGGGCCAACGTCGCAGACGTTGACCCAGCATTGTCCCAACCTAGGGTAAACGTTTTCTGCGAGGTCCAATCCACGGCCCATTATATACTCTGGAGGCTCGTTTTCCTATAGATAGCCTATTAAAACCCCTGGCAGATTGTGAACATGTCCTCTTCTGGTGGCTTCTGATCTAATCAGGGATACGGCTTTTCAGGGATCCAAATGTAATGTATAGTTGAGACTATTATACCACGCGATAACCATGTTTTCGACGCATAAACATGATAAACACTATTTTATTCACTATTGTGAATTATTTCATGGAGCCATGCAACCCTTTCAGCACGGGGACCGATTTTAGACGTCCGAATCTGATTCTGATGTCTAATTCAAGTCGATCCTGCGCTGAAGAATAACAAATGTATAATGGCCGTAGACCCATAACAAACTGAAAGGTATGTAAATGGTCTCCATGGTTTATACAAAAATATTTCAGCGGTGTAAGGGTTAAAGTATATTATAACAATAGCAATTGCCAGCAAACACGAGGCATTCAGCCAACGCTGTTTCAATGTTGGGCCAGCGTCGAAGACGGTGGGCCAACATTGAAACAGCATTGGGTGAATGCCTCGTGTTTACTGGGAAAGTTCACGTGGCAACCAGTATGAAGCACCTTCGTTGACGTGGTGGGGATTCATTTTATAGGGCTACATCACATCGCATCTAGCGTCGACTCATGTGAATGACCACAAATGCTGCCGTGCAAAATCAATTTAAAGCAGTATCTGCTTACTTTACAAATAGGCTGATACTGCCTTTTACATTTGCAGAGCAGAAAGAGTGGTAGCTATACGAAATTATAAGTTTTCGAATCGAGGCCTACTTCTTTAGATCCATAGGCGCTTTTATAATATCCACAATAATTACCCGCTTTACATTACATGATTGCCATTTCTGTCACCATTTTGTGCATGCAGCGGTCACAGAAAACCTTTAGTACCTATCTGGTGTAAACATTTGGGATATTTCGCTGGTCTTCATCATTCGAGCGAAGAGTTTTATTTTAAGGATGTTTTTAGCATTTCACGAATGTCTGTTGAATGGAGGATAGGTGAGAAAAGATATCTTAAACCGGATCCGATAATGAGCATGGAAGCCAATGCGGAAATTCTATAAATTATGCTTTAGAAGGATGATCTCCATTCATCTTTTGGTGGTTGTAGGGCCTAAATAAGCGGGGATATTGCTTCTTGAATTTGGCAGTGAATATCACAGATCTTTGAGGAATATAACGTCTAGATCTAAGAATATTTAAAGCGTTAGAAATGAAATGAAATGAATCGGGCTTTAGGCCACCTTTGTGCACATATAGGCTAAACTGGGCCAGGAGAACCTCCTGAGGATGGTGAGATGATTGATTGAGAATTCGAAATTCGAGCCCTGGCGGTGTGAGGCCGAGCACGCTACCTCTCGGTCACGGAGGCTCCCCACAATACTGACTTTCACACGTGGATGGGAGAGAAACATTTTTGTTTCTTTCAAACCGCCGAGTCCGGGAACCGAACCCCGAACTCTGGCGTGAAAGGCAGCGGTGCTAACCACTACCCTAGGGCCCCCGCCCTAAAGCGTTAGAAAGTGTTGCTAGTTATTATATCCTGAATGATGACTACTTAAAGATCAGGCCAGGTCTATGCTGTAAATATGCATCAAGCTAATTTGCAATGCAATGTTAAATATAATCCTTTTGTTGGAGCATAATATCAAACCAAGAATTAAAAAATGACATTTTGTAATCCCGCTATTTACGCACCACTTATGCATAAAATTAATCCGAGATTATTATTAATATTTGAAGGTAAATATATTTTATTTAAAATTGTTAGTCTGTGCTTTACGTAATAGCAGAGACTACAACTAATATCCTTGGTCTCTTTGTGATTTATACGTATTTGGTCTGAATAATCTTGCTCCGTGATAAGACGTTTATTAGCCGACTCTGTCACTGTGATTGATGGGGCTCCCCTGCAAGCAGAACACGTTGCCTCAACGGAGGGCCCGCTTTGTCCGACGTTGGCCCGGCAGTGAGCCGATATGTTCTGCCTGTGGCTCCTGGAGTGGCGCATGGCGAGCTTCCTCTTCACGCCATGCCAGAAAGTCTGCAAACAGAAGACGGTTCAGCATCGCATCTGGCGGCCCAGCAATTGTCCACCGTTAAGCGGATGCTGTGATTTGATTGCTGGAGTTGAGCGCACAATGCGGTTATGCAATGCTGGTTGACTGTTGGGCCAGCGTCTGCGACGCTGGTCTAACAGTCAACCAGCAATGGTTGATGATCTCGGACATTGCTGAGTGTTTGCCGCTCGCTTTGAGCAGGTAAACACGTGGCCATCTCCCGCAGCCCGCCAGCGCTGGCCACCGAGCCAGCAAGGTCAAGACCGACACCCGCAACCGCATCCCGCGGTCCATAATTCGAGCACGAGGGCACACAGCGGGGTGGCCGCCGGGAGGTGGCCGCCGGGAGGTGACCGGCGAGCGACCGGTCCCTCCTGACCCCGCCCCGCGCTCCCTCTGCTCCGTGCTGCGAGGGATCAGGGGACTCTCCGTGACCGCTTGAGATGCCCGCGGCGCACTTATCTATGAGAACCACATTGTCACATCTCGCACCACCCAGAGCAAAATCGGAGATTCCTATTATATTGCCGGCCCAGCGCCCTTCGACGCTGAGCCGCGGCTGCACCGACATCGGACCGATACCTGGTGTCTTTCTTGGCCATTATGGGCCTGTGGACCAGAATTTCCGGTGGATGATGTCTTCTGCATTCTCGATGGCTCCTCGTCTCTACTCTGTCAACACGTGCCGTTGGCCTACTGCTGTCTCAGTGTCGCACCAACGTGTCAGATGCTGAAACAACCATGAGCCGACATTTACTCAACTCCAATCTCATCCAACCTGTCTTAGATATCGCTCCAATGTCTAGACGACGTTAAACTAACTGATAAAACGCCATTGAGCAAACGCTGCTGTTGTATTTCTCATTGCTTGCCAGTGTTGGCTAGCTTTCGTTTAAATGTTGTGCAAACCCTTGGCAGCATCTATCGATCTACAGGGGCTCTGAAAAAAGAGACGCCGCAGTTGTGCTGGCGCGACGCTGGGCCGACGTCATCAACGCTGGACCAGCCATACCCGCTATAGGCCAATGAATTACGCCTGTGCAGCCCCCAGCAAACACGAGACATTCACCCATTGTCGGTTCAATGTTGGTCCAGCGTCTACGACGCTGGCCCAACATTGATCCAACAATGAATGAATGTTTCGTGTTTGCTGGGGGGGGGGGGGTGGAGTGGTTGGAGAAACATGACATCTCCCCGGTGACTTCACAGCTTCTTCTATTGTCGCCTTCTTTCCTCGCTCTAGTCTAGAGCTGTGCAGGCATTGCTGCGCGGGGAGGTGTGTTTTTTTTGTTCAGGAGATCCAGATTATGCGCCGGCAATGCTTCTTCTGCAGCGGGTGTTTTCTCGATAATTTATGACTGTTTCTCGCCTGCTAAGTACACTGGTGGCTATTAGTCTCTGATGAAAGCAGCGCTGCCCGCGTGAGAAGAGGTGTTTGTCACCCAGTGCGAGCCCACCACTTCCCACCAATGTCTGCTCAATTGTGGACCAGCGTCTGCGACGCTGGTCCACCATTGAACAGACATTGGGTTTTGTGGATTGGACACCCGCGTCGCTGTGTCGCACCCCTACCAGAGAAACGCAAGCGCTTGGGCCAAGGAATATCTATGTACCTTGCTTGGACGAAAAACGAGGATAGTGGTCTCCACGTAGGCTATTTTCGGATGGTCCGAGGGCGATTTTTGACATCTGAAGACCAAGGAATGACTTACCTCATCAAGGATTAGTGATCCTTGGATTTTGCGATCTGAATAAAATCTGGTAGGGCTTTGCGGAAAAAAATACTGCTGTTTTTCTCGTGACGGTGTTCGTTGTTGTAAATAAATCATCGAAATAAAATATTGTGTAATTTATATAATCCGTAATCATCTTGTCTAAAATACAATAAAGAATAATTTAATTGGTAGAATAACTGACCGGAGCTCACCTTCTGATACTTGACTCGGTGTCCAGGTGTATACTAACTCGTTATCTTGATTGTTTTAAAGGGTCATTACGTATCAGAGATTTGTACAACACTGGTTCACCGTGGCAGATAGGCCTTTTAACAGCCGGTCTCGATTAGATTCTTTTTTCTTTTTATTTTCTATCACCACATTAAATACCAGCTTTGGACATATTGATGATAGAACGTGACATCAATCAATCCATCAACAAGATTTTAAAATCGGTAAATTCTATTTTGTCAAATCTGAATAGTTTTCACTCACTTGAAGTGGTGGATCGCGTCAGCGAGACACGACTTCAAGGGGGTGAAAATTTCAATTAAATAATTTGGAGGTTAAACGGTTAATGTAGACTATAGTGCATGTTCGTAATTCATTGTCAGTAGTCTGGGCTCACAGATTCGAATTCTGATAAGAATATAAATATCTGAAAGATGGGCCCAGTGTTCTGATTGAGTTGTGTCATGCTGCAAGACATATTGGACATCTTTGGTGACGCAGATTTTGTTAGATTTAATTTGACCTTATTTAAAAAAAATTAGCGGTGAAATGGAACGTCGAGCAGGAGCTATTTTATATGTCATCTACATTGTAACAACCTGAGTGCCGTTATATGCGGCACTCTTATATCATGACATGTGACATTGTATAACTGGTGCAGATAAATAGTTTGGTTGTGCGCCAGTAATTTTAATATTTCCTTTGTGCATTAAAAGTGACAGAAAAGGTCATTGATGCTAGCAAGTTTCTAATCCTCATGTTCACTCGTTTCACTTTTTGCTATTTTGACACTTTAACCCCTTACAGCGCGGGGATCGACTTAGACGTCAGAATCTGACGTCTAAAGTCGATCCCTGCACTGAAAGAGTAGAACATTTATAATGGCTGTAGATCCATAACAAATTACATGGGTACGGTATTCAATTGAAGCAGAAAGAGCCAACTAAGACATTTATGATGATTTCAAATTGAAAATAACACTTTGGTCGCCATGTTTGATATTAAAATATTTCAGTACTTTAAGGGTTAATTACTTACACAGATGGGTATTGGTCGGGCAATTTGGCACAATTTATAGGCGTAAAATGGATACTGCATATTATTTGCCTACAACTATCATTAATTTTGAATGGGATATAGCCTTGAGTGACTTGAGCTGTACTGTTTTCTTATATAATATGTGCGTTCCTCAGTATATCATTGCGTTGATTTATTGTCAATTTTGTATCCACTCAATTATCTCTGCAGACAACTTTATTCATTCGCATATTAATTACCAGCCGCCGACCCGGCGTTGGCTTCACGTTGGCACAATGCCTTTGACGTTGACTCAGCCTTGAACCAGTGAATTCCTCACCGCTGCCGGTTTGTGTGCTGCCGTCGTCTCGTCGCTGTATAAATCTTATACCAGTCACTCATTTCTACTTGAGTGTCTTCCCAGCGAACAGAAGACGTTGAACCAATGCTGTTTTGATGTTGGCCCAGCATCTACGACGCTGGGCCAACATTAAACCAACATTGATTCAACGTCTTGTGTTTGCTGTGTTATTTTCTCATTACTCCATGTTGAGATGCACCATTATTAACCCTTTAACCGCCGGTGCCGGATATATTCGGGTTTTTATTTTTATTAGCACATTATGTACCACCTTTTGAACATGGTAAACATAAAATGTGACATCAATCAGCAAGATTTGAAAACAGTTGACCTCCATTTTGTCAAATCTGAATAATTTTCACTCACTTGAAGTTGTGGATCGCGTCAGCGAGACACAACTTCAAGTGGGTGAAAATTCAGATTGAATAATTTGGCGGTTAAAGGGTTAACCCTCACAACGCAGAAATGTTTGTATATAGACCGTGGAGACCGAGGTGTTTATGTTTGTTTTCAATTTTAAATCAATCATCATAAATGTCTCAGTCAGCTCTTTCCGTTTCAGTTGAATACCTATGTTATGGGTCTAAGGCCATTAGACATAAATAATTCTTTTAGTGCGGGCACCGTCTTCAGATGTCAGATTCTGACGTATAAAGACGTTCCCCGCGCTGAAAGAGTGGATTGCTAATCTCATTCACTCTACATGTATGCAAGGAAAATAGACTTGCTCTTGCCTCTTTTTAACCTCCTTGATGTTACTTTGGCTGGACTGGATGTCTCATTTAGTTCGGGTATGATCGAAAACTGGGTGTTGAATCGTAGTGGTTGTACATTATCACACTGCTCCAAACTGTTCAAAGGCTTGAAGTATGAAGTGCTGGCTTTGGTACTGTGCACTATATAAAGGACCATTGAAGTCATTCGATTAAGAGTAATGCGTTCTCTCTCGATGTCGCCGAGCTACTGGCCACATAAAGCAATATGTATACACCCTGTATAAATATATTTTAATTAATAATAAATAAATTTATGTACACTCAGTCTCACTTTTTCTTATTCTCACACTCAGTGTTCTGTCTCTGACCGAGTGACAGTATAACTTAACATTGTACTAATAAATATGCCAAATTCTGAGCTGCCCGTCTGTTTACACCTGTATTTCTTTCCAAAATACATGAACCAGACGACTGTGTGCTGAAATGATAGTTCTCTGCAATCCATCAATTTTGATGTGAGGCCATAAGGCAGTATCGGCTTACTTGTAAATTAAGCCGATACTGCCTTTTGGCTTTGGATTGGCAGTACGGTATTATAACGTCCACTTGGCTATGAAACGGTTTAGCTGCCACTTTGTAAAGTGGCAGATACACCATTTCATATCCAAGGGGACGAATTTATTACTGTCACGTGTGCATTATATAGGGAAACTTTGAAATCATCTGGAAATAGTACGAGACTTTACACACATGACGAGTGGCGGTTGTGTCCAAAGGGTTCTTCCGCTCTGTGACTGTCGTTCCCAAAAGGTTCTTCTACTTTGTCGTGTCCGTTTAGCTAAGCGAGGGACGAGGGAGCTCGCCAATGCCATGTGCCAGCCAGCACGAGCCATTGACCCGATGCTGGTTTGATGCTGGGCCAGCGTTGCAGACGGTGGGCCAACATTGATCCAACAATAGGCGAACGATTCTGGGTGTGTAGTCGATTTAGTGGGAGAGGTGAAGGTGAGGGGAGCAGGTAAGGTGAGGTGACTGACGTGACGACTTGTCATTGTGTGACACCACACCTAACGCTGGCTGAATGCTGGGCCAACGTCTGCAACGCCGGCCCAACATTCACCCAGCTTTAGTTCAGACTTTGTGTTAATATTGATTGAACGTTGGTCCACGTTGGTCCAACGTTCAACCAACATTTATTCAAAGTTTTGTGCCTGCTGTGTTGTTTGAAACATTGGCGAGATGTCGGCTGCGTGCGGGGCCAGCGGCACGGGTTCGATACCGGGATGCGTCTGACTGACGTGCGGTCACGAGGAGAGCTCTCATCGCCTGGCGCTCGCGCTCCCTCGGCCTTGAGCAGGCCATCAAGGTGTCGCAGGAATTAGGAGCAGCTCGGTAGTTTGTGAGCGGGCACGGATCCGTCGGGCATTGTGTGGTCATGCCGGATAAACTGGCCGGCAGCTAATTGGCGACGGACCGCGGGCGGCCTTGTCTTGACATCTCGGGGCGGACCCCGCCGTGGGGACCCCGAGGGGACCCCCGGGGAAGGCCGGGCAGCTTACGGAGCCGGTCCGCCGGCTCAATCAATCGCCGCCTTTCACAGTCACATTAGGAAATTGTCGGGGGCCGCGCGGCCACTGGTTTATTAGTGAATGAGAAACCCGACAGCTGCCTGGTTTGCTGGCCCCCTGATTCCACCCGCCGGCATTGTTGCAGATACACGCACGAAACACGGAACGAGAAGAGAAGAGGATGGGCCGGTCCATTCTCCCGTTCTGGGGGAGGCCGCCAGGTGACGTTTCGCAGGTTCTTGGCCACCCTCGTCCTCGTGTCTGATCACCCCTTCAGTGGCGCCACCTAGTGGTACGTCCCCAAACGTGAAAGCCACTTTATCATATCTAGTATCAGGGGTATTATTGATTTTATGACTTGTAGTTCACGCTACCCGACTGATTCGAGAGGCATTGTGCCAATGTTGATTTAACGTTGTGACAGCGTCTGCGACGTTGGCCCAACGTTAAATCAACATTGGGTGACTGCCTGTGTTCGCTGTGTAGGTGGGTGCTATGTGACAGTGGAGGGGTGTAGCCATTGAGGTGTGCACACATGCACACACACTATACTAGGCTGGAGATTCAGTGATCTCTACTACTACATACGCAGCAGGGCTGTGTGGATGCTGAGGAGACAGGAGGAGTGATGGCTGCTGCTGCTTTACTACTGCACACACGCTGACAGTGTACCGGGGTCTCTTACCGTGTTATATGCCAGTGTTATCTTTGGCGTGAAACACGCACACAGACAGGCATCTCTCACGATATGGCAGCACCTGGCCGCCCCGCGCCCTCTACCCTTCTGATCTAACGCTCCGGTTACAGCTGGTTACAGCAGCAGCCTGCCTGCGTGCGTGCCTGACAACCAGCCAGTCAGTCAGCTGGATAGTCAGCCTGCCAACCAGCCAGCCACTCATCTAGAGAGTCAGCCTGCCGGTCAGCCTGCCAGACGGACAGTTACAGAGTCAGCCAGCTCGCCTGTCAGCCAGCCTGCCTGTCAGCCAGCCTGCCTGTCAGTCAGGCAGCTAGAGAGTCAGCCAGTCACTCAGCCAGCTAGCCAGCCAGCCTGCCAGTCATCCTGCCAGCCATCCAGCCTGCCTGGTGGTCTTGTCAGCCAGTCAGACAGTCAGCTATCCAACCAGCCAGTCAGCCATCCATCCAGCTAGCCAGCCAGCCAGCCAGCCATCCAGCCAGTCAGTCAGCCTAGCCGCGTATACAGCCTCCCAGCATCCCTGACCCTGGCCTTCTCACGTCAAGTGTCAGCGCCAGTCGTCAATGACTGTGTGTGGGGGTTGGTTTGCCGGCATTCTGGCTATCACACTGGCACAGAGTCCAGAGAGAAGAGGGCCTTCTGGATCACAATCAGATGATTCTCCTGGCCACTCACTCCGTATATAGCACAGAGATGCACGCCGCCGCCTGCTAGTTACCACCTAGACCTCCTCAGTCTTGTTGTTTGAAGTCGCCGGCTGGCAGATCCCTGTTCTGCCGTGGAGAACACTCCCGTAGGATAGCAGCCTCGCCGGATACACCGGGATCTACTACGCTCATCTCAGCCTGACAGTCTGCTCACATACTCATGTCGCTGAATAATCTTTTTCCACCGGGAGGTGGTGGTTCAGCAGGTGGAGGTGGTGCTGGTGGTGGTGGTGGAGGCGGGGGTGGTTACCCTTTTCCATCACCGTACTCCATTCCACCTTTCTACTCTTTTCCACCAGGTGAGTGGCTATTAGTTTAATACTAATCATGGCAGATTATTTTGGATCTCGGGATGTGGGCGAATCCCCTGTCTATTCACTCGTGTTCTGTGACGCTTGAGAGTCGCTGAATACGAGTGAATAGAAACCTGAGAGTCACTGGATGCAAGTGAGAATAGAGATCTGAGTCACTGAATGCGAGTGAATAATATTCCAAATATGAATTCCCCGTCTATTAACTCGTAGGCAGTGACTCTCAGGCTAGCTGAATACGAGTGATTAAAAACGGGAGAGTTACTGGATACAAGTGACAATAGAAGTATTGAGAGTCATTGAATGCAGCGAGTGAATATTCCCCATCTCAGCGTTCTAAATATGACAACCTAAAAATCAAGGATGGTGTGTCATCCCTTTGTGTGTAGCAGACACAGTTTCACAAATTTGACACGGGAATGTTGACCTGACCTGGAAAGTACTGAGTTCTTTCCAGGTCAGGTCAACATTTCCTTGTCAAATTGGTTGAACTGTTACGTATTCAGGTCGAGAGGCTGCTATTGATTTACGATGACATGTGCAGTTATGACAACGACGATTGAATACTAGCTACCCAGAAAAAGACGAGACATTAACCCAATGTTGGTACAACTATGGCCCACCGTCTGCGACGCTGGCCCAACATTGTACCAACATTGGGTTAATGTCTCGTGTTCGCTGGGTGAGATCGTTGTGCATTGTCTTGTCAGATGTCTGGCGCTCACCTGTGTGTGAAATGGTCGAACCAAGAAAAATCTGATTCTATTTTTCTTGGTAGAACCAAGCATCCTTGCTCAAAAAAACAAGCAGACGTCAACCCAGTGTTGGGTTAATGTTGGGCCAACGTCGTAGACTGTGAACCGACCTTAACACAACTGTTCGAGTCTATGTGTTTGTTTGATGAGGTGAGACCGGTGCGGTTTTTGTCACATTAGATAATTACAGAGCCGGAGATAAAAATACAAAACACCGTTATCACCTGCCAAATCAAATATTAACGTTCTAATCTGTTCTTATTCACAGGTATCATAACGAATGTCTCTTTATCTGATAATAATTTTCCCATGATATACTAATGTTAAATGGTGGTATGTTTTAAAGCTTCGCCCACGATGATTGATGATATATCGCCGGGTCGACCAGTTTAAATGGAAATGATAATAATTTTTTCTTGCTTTCCTGTTGATAAAGTAACACCTACTGTAACACAATCATATAAATCTAGGTAACTTTAACGGTAATCCAGGGATATAATTCGCATATCGCTCCCTTAGTGCTGAAAGGGAGTAACTTCTCCTTTGTAAAGTGGCAGTTACACCCTTTCAGCACCAAGGCCTTAGGGTGCTATACATGCCGTTAATAGTATGTTCTTATTAACAATTAATGTTAATATTGACTGTATTATGTATTACACATGTATTATGTTATATAGATCTACAAGCTGACCAAAATACATGTACCTGAGATCAGCTCTGCCTAGATAGTACCGTAATCAGGGTGGTCAAAGATTTTGGGTGTTGTACGGAGGTTTCGAATCCCGCAGCTCTACTAACGCATTTTGTATTATTCATTTTGTGTACACCTCAATTCGAATTATTCAAATGTGCTCCTAAATAATTGAAATATTTCAAGAATAGAAGACCGTAGGGAGGGTCTTCTCTAGTTTTTTTCTTGAAATATTCCAGTTATTTGCGTATGTCGGGCTATATGAACAATCGAAAGATTTTTTTCTCAATTTGAAATCATTATAAATGTCTCTCTTTCCGCTTCGTTTAACCCTTTCACCACTGAAGCCCGTTTTTATGTGCTGAATGCCATAGCATTCAGCACATAAAAACGGGCTTCAGTGGTGAAAGGGGTAATACCTATATGTTATGGGTCTACGACCATTATACATATTGTACCCTTTCAGTGCGGGGATCGACTTAAGACGATCCTGACGTCTAATGTCGATCCCCGCGCTGAAAGGGTTAAAATATTACCCAGGTATTCATCTAGCACCATATAGCATACGATTCTATACACATTGGTAATATTGGGTTTTATTATTGGGTAATATTGGGTTTTCTGTATGGAGTTTTTTGTCGGCATAAGCGATCGTTTGAGCTATTTCTGTCTGGTATGGAGTGTCGCTTATGAATAAATTTTCCAGATAATGATTGTGTTCTCTCACACACACATATACACGTGTGAGGTGTAACAGCAGGTTTTCACCTGTCTCTTCATGCAAAGCAGCCCCTTCCTCCTCCTCCAGGGGGAGGGGGGGGGGGGGGGTGCCTCATCTCTCTGGTTGGTGCACGCACTGCCTCGTCGAGACCTCTTCACCTTGGTGACCCCACCAGGTCCAACTTCACCGCGGAACAGTACTGTTTACTTGAGCGCGGCCGATTCATAACATCGCACCTCACATTTTTGGCCCGTCTGTGTGTGCCTGGTATGAATAGAGCGCCTCGCGACCTGTTCACCTGCCTGACATAAATCCTGTTCTGGAGGAGGAATGGGGGGGGGGGGCACGGCGGGTCGACAGAGAAGGGGGGGGGGGGGTTGGCAAGCCCACACAACGACATGGATCGCATCAGAGACTATCCAGCTTACGTCAGCTATTGGTTCGATATGGAAACCAATGCTGTCGACGCCTGCCCGTCTGTGAGAAATCATCGCAACGCACACGTTGTTGGTTCATTGTTGGGCGAGCGTCTGCGACGCTGGCCCAACAATGAACCGACATCGTGTGGTGTTGTTTTCTATGTTGGGCCCTGGGTGACTTGCATCCCTGTTTGAACGCGTTATTATAATCAAGAATGGCCGACTCCATTATCGTCATTTGATAGCGTGTGAGACGCGCTGTCTCCGCATAGCCAATTGTTTAATGTTGATTAAAGCGCACGTGCTGATCCCGTGTTATTGGTGACCTTGGCCCAGTGCGGTGTCAGTGGTGGGCGAACATTGATTCGCATCTGACATTTGTCACTAGTATGAAAACTGGAGATGTATTATATTCGGGCACATTTTGTTCTAAAGCTATGCACTTTTGCCAATTTGCTAATCAAATATCTAATGGATTAGCGAAGTATTTATACATGAATGCTAAGGATGAAGTGGGAGTCAGATCTTGAACAAAACCCCGTCAATCAATACATTTTTAACAGAATTCCTTGTATATAGTCGCACAGCTATCTCGTTTACAATTAAAGAACAGAGACTTAACGCATGTTTTATTGCTCCTGGCTACATGGGGTTCTCTACGCCAATATGTGACACCAACATTTACTATATACAATTACATACAATAATATAAAAGTGACCCTACAAATAAACGGGTAGAAATTGCGATGGCATGACGTGAAACAACTTGAAACTATTTTCAATGTACATCGGACCCGGCTTCTACACAGTGTTGGTTTGATGTTGTTCCATCGTCTGCGACGCTGGCCCAACATAAAGCTAACACCGGGCGGACGTCTCGAGTTTGCCTCTAAAGGTAGACGACGGGTTGCTGGGTGTAGAAGGTTAGCGCGTGTGAATCAGCTCTGCTCTGCAAAGCGAAAAGGCGCTACCGTAAAGCAAGGAGGTTATATAGATATAATATATATAACCTCCTTGCGTAAAGTAAGCAGATACTGCCTTTTGGTTTTGCACGGCAGGATTGTTGTTCTGGGGCAGTACAGGTACATGTAACACACACTTGAGATATCTTTATCTGGTATCATATAGCCACGCAGATATTCAGAGGGTGAGACATTGGGCCAGTATGTTAGACATTGAACCAACAATAAACCAACACTCTGCTTCTCGTGTTAGGTGGGATAAACCCTGTAGACATTACACTAGTAGATTGGATAAACTACATACCCAATCAAAAATACCTTCTTCTTACCTTTTAATCCAGGAAGTTGATTCACGTAGGTTCCGAAATCTCAGAAGAGATAAGTAAACTGCAATTATATTAAATGTAAGTGTCTCAAATATTAGTATGTTTTATTTATTATTTAAATCACAAATTTATGGAAGATTGTATATAATTAATAAAATAATTCCTTTCGTTGTGGATAATAAGTTTGATTAGGCCTGTACTATGAATTAATAATTCGATCCATATGTTGTTATCGACCAAAATGGTTTCTCCTATTATGCTATCTTTTAATCATCAGATCTAAAGTTAGCTAATTTAAGATCAAGGACGACATAATTTATGAGCTCAAACGTTTGGTCCGCTTATAACTATTCACCTGGGAGTCTGTTCTTTAAGCCTCGCCTGAAACAGGCCGGCGTCGGAGGGCGTAGCGCTGTATCTTTGACAAAAAGCATCCCTGGGGAAGATTGAAGATGTGAAGAGCTGAATGGAGACCCGGGGCGCACCCGGAGGGGGGCCGCGGGCCAGATATTCGGGCAGGTTTGAGAGATGAGGCTGAAACCTTAGGGAGAGAAGTGTATGGAGAGGATCAGGAGGACGATTGGTGTTTGCCCTGCAAGATCCAGGCGAGATCCAGATGGCGGTCCGACGGCGGCCCGGCGTCTGCGACGCCGGGCCGCCGTCGGTCCGCCGTCTGGCCCGCGGTCGGCCGGCGCTCTGGCAGGGGCGACGGGTCGATGGAAAGCAGGCTAGTCCTGGGTGCCCTCGCCGGTGACAAATGGTTGTTTGGCGGCGCTTTCCGCATTAGCCCTATTGATCAATCCCACCACACACAGGCACACAGGGACACACATCCACGCACACGTAGCGAACACGTAGCTACCTACGACTGCAGTGCCCGAGAGAAATCTGTGGATTTTTTTGCCAACGCCGGGGGTGGGGGTGTAATTTTTATTAGATTTTTTGCCAGGATCTCGCCAGCGTCCATCCATCCAGTGCTCGCCCGGCCGGTCCACGCGCGCCGCGTGTACCAGGATAATTGACACGTCCAAGCAGTTTGCGCCCCGGGCGTTCTGTAAAATATCCTCGTGACCTCTTATCACCACAAATTTATCGTCTCACTCGCCAAGAGCGAGGGAGACGTCGTGGCGACACGTTGGCACAGCCGTGGGCCAACGTCTCAACAAGTCGGTTCTACATTTAAGCAACGCCTGTCCATTGTCTTCATTTTCCAGGATCTTATTCCGGATATTGCACCGGACATGGCTGCGGCGATCAAAATTCGCCGGCGCAATGCTGGCCCGCCGTTCGAGTATGACTCGCTGCATTTCTAGTGGACGGGCAATTATTGCGAGGTGACTTTTTAGCCTTCGCTGTTGACTTAGCGATGACGTGCCGTGATCGATTGGGTGGCTTGGCAACTGGACATCTGATCTGAGCGGAACATAAGCTGCGCGGTGACCACTGGTCACTCTGATCATTACAGGGGGGTCATCCACCCCGCAGACCTGAGCGGGCGTGCCCGGCCTGCCCGTCATATGCTGTAAACGATCCTGTCCTGGTCAGGTGTGCGCTGACCAAGCCATCCAGACAGACGCGAGATATTCAGCCAATGCTGTTTTAATGCTGGGCCAGCGCGTCGTAGACGCTGGCACAGCATTAAACCAGCATTGGTGCCGGGATTCTTGTTTTGTAGTAAACCGGTTTTGTGCGCGTATAATTCACTAAAGTTTTACAAGTTCCTGATTCAAGACTAGTATACAAGAAGTATTTTTACTAATATACATCGCAAATCTGAAAAGTTTCCCTTATTTCAGAATTATAAAGCTCGGACAATTCGCATTTTTTCTGGTCGTAATTTTTATTGAATGTACTGTACCCAGTGGCTTTGATGGATAATTTGTCACTTTCGGGAGGCCCTCTCTGAGTGAATTATTGACCTGCTGGTTATCATGATCAAAAACAGGGAATACATCAGCCATTCCACATTATCACGTGGTCCCCTTAGAATGGAAGGGTCGTATCTGTCACTTGATAAAGTGGCGGATACGACCCTTTATTCCCAAGCGGACGATTAGTGTAGTCGTCATACATTATGTAGCCCGGACACTTGTGACGTGCAAACATTGCCCATTTGACAGCCTGAATGACGTGTTTTGCTGATATGTGTATGTACTTTGCATTTTTGATTTCCACAGTGACGTAACCTCGCCCTTTGAAATTGTTTGTGCCCGTGCTAATAATTAGATTCACAGCAATGACTCTGGTATCGATTGCTGAGTTAATAATTATTCTAATGTCATTCTATCTTAGATGTTACATTTTAACCCTTTAAGCCCTCACGATGCATTAAAGCATCATTTTACATCCCTGTAAACATATTTAATATTCCTACAACTAAGGGTTTTAAAAAGAAAATTTCCATGAAACTGGTTTACCAATACATGACAATTTTCTTTAATTTTTAAACCACATCAAATCATCTTCGTCCACTACAAGTCGAGAATTGCGACAGCAATTCGCGGCTTGTAGTGGATGAAGATGAATGTGGTAAATTCAGGCTTGAAAGGGTTTATAGACAATACTGGCAGGGGACCGATTCCCGCTATTGGCTGTATGTTACAGAAAAGTAACTCGTTGTGCTACTTTATAAACACTGGTGGAACACCGTATACAGGTAGCATATTATCAGAAATGCATTTCTGATATTATCAAGCTGCATGAAGAACCTCACCAGCAATGTGTGTTTCCTTCGGAAAGATACAGAATCCATGTAATTTCACTACGTCCAGGCGTAGTGTATGAGTATAAATTCCAAATGCCTAAATGGCAGCCGGGCCTATATGCTTCTCAAGTTATGAGTATATATGATTCATGAATGAACAGGTGCTGTGCATGGCCGGGGTCTGTACTCGCGACCCATATTTTGATAATTATTCAGATCCACTTTTTCATTCGAGGTTTACATTTTCAATATCTCGCAAACTGAACATCACTAGACAGTAAAGCCGCACCCTCTATCTTTTCAAATTATAATCTTAGCATAGTGTGATGCTTTGAAAACTAAAAAGCAGTAGGCAGTAGAAGCTTTCCAAGGGCGTGAGGTTGTTCTTGGCTTCATAAACCTGTTTGTGGGAAGGCAGGGATGCACCTGCTGGTGGGAATACTTTAGATAGCCAGCTCTGCAGGACACTGCCAGAATATTTTCCCGATGCGTCAAATTACACCGTACCTGTGGTAAGTGTCCACATATTAACACCAACTGCTGGCTCAATGTCGGGCCAGCGTCGACAGACGCTGGCCCGGCATTGAGCCAGCTGTTAGTGTTGATGAGCTTTCAACAGAGTTATGAGGGACTGATACCCTAAATTGACAGGATGTCCTCGGTGATCTCATCAGCCAATAAGATTCACGCAGGCTGCCCTCCTGCCCTCTATTTCTGACAAATTGGTATCACATTCTGCTGCAGCCCCGCAAGCACAAGGCGTTAATCTTGTGTTGGTTTAATGTTGGTGCAGTGTCGTGGACTGCGGACCGGCATTATACCAGCATGTTACATGGGATAAACTTCCTGTTCAATACTCTTCTACTACACACTTATAAATATATTACGGACAGGTGCAAATCATGTTCACCATGTTCGCTGAAATCATGAACATGATAAACACGACCAGCTTTTTAAAAGAGAGTCGTCTGCTTTAAATCATCACAGTGAATTATCTTCTCTTGGCTCTTGACCTATTTTAGACAAAGGTCATAGCAGTTTGTCTAGAGCTAACAATTGGCTTTAATATATTTTCAGGGTTTTAGCTGGAGTCTTGATATTAATTTGACAGACAAGTGCATTTGATGAAACTTCAGGTCCAGTTCATAGATGAAATCACCTGACATTACATCGTTAAAATTTGTGGATGTGCAATATTTTTAAAACCTTTTGAGGTAATATTAATATTTGATGTATATGTGCTGTACAGTGCATGTTTGAAGATGAGTGATCATGGCCCATTTTCAGTGTCAAAATTGCAGTAGTTTGTCAGAATTATATGGAACTACAATGTTTTAAATGTGACATCCCGTCTAGTGGTTTCAGGTGATAGAGTAGTATTTTCAATGACCTGGGGATGCTTCTGAGATGAATCAGATGACATTGTATTGTCCCCAGATGCAGGATTCGAGATTCGAGCCCTCATGCATGGCGGTCTTGAGGTCGAGCACGCTACCTCTCGGTCATGGAAACTCCCCTCAATACCGAATATAAATGAGTGGGCGGGGAAGAAACATTTTGTTTCTTTGAAACCCGAATACCCGCGAGCTGCGGCGTGACAGGCAGGCGGCGTTGACCACAACACCACGCAGGACCCCCTGAAAGTGGATTAAATTGAATGACACCACACTGGAGGGTGTGTTATTGGCCGAGCACGGCTTGGCAGTCGGGTCACAGAAATGTTGATGGTAATCCGAAGAGAAGGCAAGACGAGGTGTCAAATTCTGATTGCCGGTCTTCCTGCTGGCCCAGATCAATGCGGATAAAGGCTTCACCTTAGCTCCCCCTGGCGCGACGTCGATTTGATGGCTGGCCAACGTCTCCGCCGTTGGCCAGCCATCAAATCGGCGTCGCGCCAACGCGGAGGACCGGTTCTGACCCGCCGCGCAGCCCAATCTTGCGGCGGGACAAGAATTCGCGGAGCTAAGGGTGACTCCCGGCCCTCCGCTCAAACCACCCCCAGCCATTCGCGGGGCCTAATTAATTGTACACGTTTTGAATAGATATAAGCGATAGAGGCGGCAGCGGCGGCCGCAGAGGGGACCGCGATATACTCTGAATTATTGGCTCATGGAGTGCCGCTGGGTCCGCGCTCCCAGATTCATCTGTATTAATTTTGCCAGTCGCATGAGCCGGGTCAATTTGTCTGGATAAAAAGTGTCCCCGCCCATTGGTGCGTCCGCCTCTTTTTTCATTATCACACCATTGAGTGAAGTAAAAACTACAGTGGTGCGAATATGTCCTGATATCCATCTAATTGAAATGAATGTGTACACTCTTGACGTTTTTATGTGTTGTTCCATTTAGTCCATTTCCATGGAACTATGGATCATGTTGGTTCATAAGTACGTAGGTACTTTTTCGTTATCATGTATTTATTTATCAATACAACATACACACATGGCTTTGTTTCAATGTCAGTTACATTCGATATTGTAAATTGTCCTTTTTGTCATCAACGATTACAACAATGGTAACCTTGAGCATTGTTCCGACATTATTTGATAAATCATAATTAGCGAAGTGTGAAAGTGTGATGTTATAAGCAAATCTGATCAGTCAGTCAGTCAGTCAGTCAGTCAACTGGTCAGTCAATTAATTGAGCGAGAAAGGCACTTTTAAAGCAATACATTATTTGTCAACCGGACGGATTCCTGAGGTACGATAACCTGCCATATTCCTAGCAAGTTTGAAATGGATGTCTTTTGAAATAATACATTTTGTAGCAGAATGAAGAGGGATGATTACTATCTGTGTCTACCACAATCCGGTGGGTATTCACTGCAAAATCATACAATAAACTGTGGGATTGCTTTACAACTGACTTACTCCAAATCCTGTTGTTATAATGTATGTAAATGTATTCGACAGTGACACATATTTGTCCAATTCCTCTGCCGTCATAGTACTACATTGATTTGATGTAGTGCCGCTGATTGCTTAGCATGGGCTACTTATTTATGCATTGTCTTGGCGGACACACAAATGGACATAGCGCATTCTTTCATGTCGGCCATTTTGCTTGCAGTGGACATATACTTGCCCTGGTATGCGAGGTGAATGCTCTCTTTGCCAGCAAAGGATAATAAGTGGCTGGAAATGCTGTAGCCATCCCTGCAGGGGCTGGCGTGCGGACTGTCTGCCACAGTGATGCGGCAATTACTGCCCACCGCCTCTGATCAATAAATAAAGGGTGCAGGCAAGCAAGTTAATTTGCAACGCAAGATGCCCAACAAAGACATGGCGGACGGTTTCCGGTTGGCTTCTCCGCGTGCATGTCTTGGTGGTCTTTGAAGAAATCCCACCGGATTGAACCTCACTCGGCTGCACTGTGGCACAATGCCGGTCCGGCGTCTTCGGCGCCGGCCCGCCATTGCGCCACAGTGCAGCGAACCCCTCCTGCAGGCTTGCTTGTCTCCTCTTCTGCCATCGAGTCCAGCAGGCAGCTCCATTGTCCGCCTGGCCTGTCTGTTGGCCTTTGCCATCTCTCCATTTGCTAAATCACAAATCTCAGCCAATGCAGCCATCGGGGTTTTTTTCCCCCGACCATCGATATAATCTTCTTGGTATTCTGTCTAACCTCTCACGGCTCTGAAGTAGCCTGACAGAGGGCATTGGTTGCGCGGGTCGCGTGTTAATTGGGGGAGAAACCTTTTGCCTTACACAGAAGTGCTGGCTCCCTCCGTGACACGCCATCCAGTGGCCTTTCCGTGCAACCAATTTTCGAGCCGCGACGAACCAGGTAATAAGCGCTGCCAATAACACTTTTTTTTCGTCCAGGCATTTTTCATAATGCCGGTGTACAGTCTCGCTAGAAAACAAGAACACATCGTGTTCGCTGGAAAGCAGCCACTTAAAACTAGTAAACATGTATTATTATTATGGTGTATATTACCGACTCTGCGTCTATTGGAGCCAATTTTGTGTATTCCAGCAAACACGAGGCATTGGCCCACTGCTGCTAACTGTAGCAGACTGTCGGCCAATTAATGTCTTCTGAGTAGCTTAAAATAAAAAGTAAACAACGTTATTTAAATCCAGTCTGGACGGAAAGACTAACTTGTAATGCTGATATTTTTCTAAAGCCCATTATGTTATACTCATTTTTTTGTACTTCTGCGGCATGTTCTTGAACTTCATCTGCGCTTATCTTACTCGCATACATACGATGAAGGAATCCTTGCTAAGACCATTGAGATAACCATCGCCATGCTAAGACACATTAGAAGTCAAATCCTAGTTATAGTCGTCAATTGTGTTTCACTGAATAACCAGCGACTGTCATAGTTCAGCTACCAATGCCGGCATAAAAATAAAAACAGACAGTTCTAAAGACTCGCTATTAGTATTAAACAAAATTATATGACCCACAGCAGTTCATTTTTTGACAAATTTCAGCTTCAAACCTGTCAAATGGATGGAATTTTATTTGTTTAATCAGTACTCACGGGTTAAAGATTTGACAAATTGTGGCCAACGTGATTATATCAGAAAACCCACTGGTGTGATGACCTGAGACACACAAGTCACAGGCAGTAACTGCTTACTTTTCCAAGCACACAGCTACTCTCTTTTAATTTCGCACCGCAAGAATTGGCCTCTGCCCCCGTCACAGTGAGAGGTGAAGACAAGAGATTGGTAATACATACGCTGCGGTCAGCGGTCAGCATGGAGACCGGACAGTCTGCCCTCGGGGTATGAGGGTAATTGAAGCTGTCCAGATTCAGCGAGAAATTATTACAGAAGTCGACCCTGAACCGCGCCGCGACCTTGTGTTGCATTTGATCCGTAGTATGCCGCGTGAAGGCCGGGGCCCACAAGCAGATTGCTCCTCCAACTTCCTGCCAGACGCCCGCTCCTGTTCCATCTGCACTTGGACTGGCTTAACGCTTGAGCAACGTCTGCCGACGTTGCCCCAGCGTTACGCCAGCTTCTTGTGGCAGTCGCGGTTGGGAGGACAGGTAGACGTTTGATGTTCGATTCGAGGTCAGAACAGGAATGCTGAAGTCTTTTCATCTGGAAGCAGTTATGATTTTGACATTTTATGAATGCAACGTTTTTTCCAGGTGGGTATGACATACACACCCAGGGCATGACAATTTGTTCTGTAAAGTAGTTGTCCAACGCCATGTCCGGGCAACTTGCCAAGTGCTTTACATGATACACTCGAAACTTCTGGCGGACACTGGAAAAAATTGGTTGTCCCGGGCAATCTATTTCACATGTCCTGACATCTGGATTGGTTTTCTTCCTATCTGAGAGACAGGTGTCAAGAAATAAAAAATAAAGAACATTTTTCTATTCCTTCTAAGTCTTTATTTGGCATACCACAAGGGTCTGCACTGGGCCCTTTGCTCATCACTCTTTATACAGTACTTCTCCACTTCTAGTTCTATTTTCTCTACACACTGTTTGAGTCGCCATCGTGATGAAGATGAAACTCTCTCTGAGTCTGTCCACTGAAGATGGTCAGCAATCTTTGGTGGAATTACAGAGGTGTGTCACCAGTGTCTTTGACTGGATAGTACAGACCTGGATATCTAAGTCTGGTTGGGCAGGGTTTAGTTTTATCAATTCTGACACATTGTTCATTTTCAGCAGGGGGACCGGTGTCTCCCCAGATTAGCCTTCACAATGTACTCAATTTGTGCTGCTTTAGAACACATTTGTACTACAAACCACCACCTAGGTATTAAAGAGTTTTATCTGCCACTTTAACAAGTGGCAGATACAGAGCTGTTTAATACCTAGGTGACGAAATGTGTTCTTAGAAACCATTCGTGTATTCTAGTAGTTTTGCTTTGGCACCGTGCTTTAGGGCGTATCCCAGCAAACACGACACGTTAAACCAATGCCAATTTGATGTTGGCCCGCCGTCTTCGACGTCGACCCAACATTAAATCGGCATTGGTTTAACGTGTCGTGTTTGCTGGGATGTACTTAAATTCATACTTAGGCGCCACATCTTTCCATCTTCGTCGTGAGGGACAGGCGCTAATGCACATAATTAAGGATTCTAAATCAGACGTAATGGTTGGCGCGGGAGAAGAAGTGATATGAGCACTCACAGTACTGCTCTGCAACGATAAAAGCCTGTAATTGCTCGCTTTATAAGTATTCAGTTACATTCATTTGACTGTGCACGGCCTAGCAACAGAGGGTAATGTACCATAGACTATGCTGCTAGGATAAAGATGATGTATGATTCCATGTGTGCATATCACATCTAGTGAACAAAGCGATGTGCTTTGTCGAAAAAAATGTGATTTAGCCAATCTATCTGTTTTTAGTGTTTTTTGCGCCTCAGTTGGATTGTCGGATTGTCTTTAGCTCTCTATGGCCGAGCAGACTTCCTGCTTGAAGGATTTTATTTTATCTATTCTCATTAACCCTTTACTCACTAAATCTTATTTTAATTTTTACACATGTGCAATTAAAGTTGTGTTTCGATACTGCGACCCACAATTTCAAGTGGGCGAAAATTACTCATGAAGATTCGTCTAATTTGAGACCAAGCATTTGGAAATATTGCTATATTATTCCAGAATCATTTAATCAGTTAATACAATGGATTACAAACTATTATAATCGTTCTTAGCGGTTAGGGTTAACCCTTTATCTCTTATTAGCTCTTGTATAGCCAACCTGTTTTAAAAGTGGAATATGTCTTTAATCTGTGACTCTGTTATACATTGGACAAGTCAAAGGACTTTTCGGTCACTTGAGGTTGTGGACACAACTTGCATAAACATCAAAGTTCAGTAGATAGTTCACATCTCTGAAGGTTAAGTGTGTGCTGCAATTTCTACTGTTTATTAAAGGTGATTTATCACCATTTATATGGTATGAATAATTATGTCCTTATATGGGGTGATTGGCAATCATGTGTCCCTCTCAGAGGGTCACATGATAGCCAATCACCCTATATAAGGAAACAATTGTGCCCCATATTGTGTCAACTTTGATTTATTTGTCACAAAATTATTCATACTATATAAGGGGTGATAGATCACCTTTAATATCGACATTATTATATTCTTCATTTATGTGGTTATGTATGTAGTAAAGTTATATCCACTGTTCAAATATGCATAATATTGCCTCAACAAGTGGAGCCTGGGATATTTTCCGTGCTTGGAGGGAATGGTACAGGCAAATACCATACTTTTATTTAAAAAATCTTAACATTTGAAAAGTCATAATCATTCTGTTTTCAGACGTGTCATCTAACTATAAATAATAAAGGTTGATTTTAAATTACAAAGGTGTTGACTGGTGATCAGGTGGACATGGACCTTTTAGTAGGGTGATATTCTAGCCAAACATTCATTCTGCGGTTGAGCCAGTAGCGGGCCTACGTCTGTGATTTTGATCTACATTTCTTTCAGAATTTGTCATCCTATGGTATGTTGAAATTATTAGTGACCTTGTAAATTACTCAGCGAAATGATTCACATTGTGAAATTAATAACAAGTCTAATTTTCACCAGCTTAGACTTGAATAGATGGACTAAATGATTCAGGTGTGAAAAATATTAACTCACATGCACTTGTGGGTCGCGGTATAAGTTTAAGTGGATGAAAATAGCAATATTTAGCGGTTCAAAAGGTTAATAGGTCAATAATAACATGTTATTTATCATCTGGTATTTACAGTCATGCTACGTAGTACTTTAATCTAACCTTCACCCAATGTTGATTTGATGCTGGTCCAGCGTCGTAGACGCTGGCCCAACATCAAATTAACAGTGGGTGAACTTCTCGTGTTATCTGGGCACCCACCTACTCTTACACGACCACTGGAGAATCGCTTTCCCATGGTAATACCGCTAATAATATCCTCGGTGCTGGCTGGGCGCCAGGGCGTTTCAGCTTCTGCGCCGACCCGCGACGCCGTAACTCGAGCGGCGCTAAGTTTCAAGATCTCTCCAGTTCTGTCTCCTCGGCGGCATTTTTTCTCTCTGGTTTTTCATTTCGCGCGGCAGCTGGTGAACCGCCGAGAGGAAATCGCGGAGCGCGAATAACAAGACATAGGTCTGAAAAGACATCAGCAGTGTCTCAGGTTAAGTCAAGTGAAGCCGCAGCAATTCCGGGCCAATATGGCTGACGCTGGCCCGGCAGTGAGACGGCATCGGGCCCCATCTTGTGTTCGCCTGGTTTGAACTGAAAGATGATGTATGGAACGGTTCGAACTTTTATTTTCCTGTGACCTTCGCTCCCCAGATTTGAACCCTTTTCCTGCTGGATTGTTTGTTACTATTTTTCGTCATTTGAAGCTGAAATTGCTGACGCAATTTTCAGCTTCAAATGACGAAAAATATGACTATTTACGAAAAATAGACATCTCCAGTATTGAAGTATTGGATTGACTAAGCATTTACCAAAAACTATATCACCAAATTGAGTGATATTTCTATTGATCCAAGTCATACTTGAAGGGGGTTAAGTATTACCAATCTCACTTGTCAATCTAGACTTGTCACGGGACGTGCTGAGAATTGGAAACTACTTAGCTGTTTGTGTGTATGAGTGATGGACGAGCTCCTACATGGTGATGGCATGCGGAGCTTGTATGTCCAGCTACCACGGGGTTTGCTATGCCAGTGAGGTTGTGTAGAACCTCTTTGCCTAGACTGGGATGGTTAGCTGGTTCAGGGGTTGCTGCAGGAACTTTCTCGTTTCCCCCATGTGGCCGGGATATCACCATCTTCCCTACAGCAAGGCTAGGCTTCTCCCGAGGTCGCAGCCGCGTCTGCGACCTCGGGAGAAGCCTAGCCTTGCTGTAGGGAAGATGGATATCGCATGTCACGGTATTGTCTCACTGCAATCATATTCACGCGCCAATCGCATTAGGTTCACCGTTCTACCCGGGTACTTTTCAAGCAGAACACCCTAACACAACGGAGTCTCAATCATAACATCTTACAATGGAGATACAGTAGTCTACTATCAACGCGATCTATGGCGATATTACATCAAATTGCCCGAATGCAAAAAAGAGACTGTGTTAGTTTAATGAACTCCACCGTCTGCGACGCTGGCCTAGCACTAACCATGCTAACCCAGCACAGGGTCTATATCTCCTGTTTGATGGGACAATGCCTAACAGGCTGGCCCAGCACTCAACCATAATTAGACCCAATCCCAGTGTTTGTCGATCAGGGGTCAAAGGTGAGAGAGGTTTGTCGATTAAGGGTCGAGGGTGAGAGAGGACCTCCCCGTACGTGGGTCGACAAATTAAGGTTTCGCTGTCACTCTCGGCTGTGCCACTTAATTGCACCAACAATCTGCTGCAGTTCGGTGTGTGCTGCTAATTTATCATACTTGTTTGACACGCAGGGCGCTGCGCTATACTGCCGGGTCAATGTAAAAGCTATATTTTCAGCTGGCACTTCATTTTGAGGAAGCGCTGGGTCAGAATGTCCACCAGGGCAAACGCGATATATTGCTCCATTGTTTGGTCAATGCTGGGCCAGCATTGTAGACGGTGGTCCAGCACTGACCCAACCTTGGGTTAATGTTTTTTTTTGCTGAGGGGGGGGGGTGGTGGTTGGCCCAATAGTTCCAACGTCACTTTATATTCGCTGCCCACCTCAAGGATACCCACCAGTTTTCATAAAGGCATTTATAATATTGGAGTAAATATTAGCATTTGGCCAATGTTTGTGTAATTTTGGGCCAGCGTCTAATAGAAAGTCAGCCGTTATCATAGTTTTAGCTCGTATTTCAGACCGAACGTAAAATCTGTAGAATGTTTTTCTACCAACATCGTCATATCTGAGTGCATGTTTGATTTTGTTTCTGTGTGTTTCAGATTAGTTTTCAATGTCTGAAGTAATGTTGTACATTATTATCTAAACCAGATTACCATGACTTTGTCTGTATATATTCAAGAAAAACCTGGCCCACTCTGAATATTAGACTCTTCGTAGATTGCCCGACATCGTAGCTGGCTTTGCTTTTGTTCCATGTTCAGCGCATCAATAATCGTAACTGTGCTGAAATGGTGTATTTACGGTATCTTAAGGTCGCCGCAATACATGGTGGTGGTGGCGTGACCTGGCGTTCATCATACAAACACATTTGCTCGTCTGTCGGTAACATTTGGTGCAATGTCAATTGGTTCGCCGTCAATCATCTTGTGTCTCTTCACTTCATTGTCTTCTCCGCTAACAGTCGTCGACGGCCAAGCGTTTGCTTATTATCCAGCTAAATAAAGTAGGGAATGGAACTTTTCGCCTAACCGTAGGCAAAATGTTTTGTCTAACGTGATCATCAAGTACTTACGAGACGTTGATCAAATGTTGGTTTGATGTTGGCCCAGCGTCGCAGACGCTGGGCCAACATCAATCCAACATTTGGCCAACGTCTCGTCTGTCCTGTGCATTGGTGTTATAAGCAGCTTTAGGAAAAATTATGTTTATATCATGCATGTTATATCAGCCAATAAAAACCGGTCTGTCTGACACATCATTAATATATGCAATATTTTCACTTAATGTGCGGAATAAATCAACATAAATACAAGTTGCACGCTGACAAAATAACCAATTTACACTACACTTAGCAGGCATCATGATAACTCATTTCAAATTCTTGGAGTTGAATTACATGTACAACAAGTTAAAACGTGACAATTCATTGTTATAATTAGATACTTTACGACAGTTTGTTGTCGGCACAATGGTGGCATGTAACTTATACTTAGAATGTATGCAAGCATCGGGTGTCAGATTACTGAGATAACTAACGGTGTAGTGTGTGTGGTACTAAGTACCAGACCAAAACAAACAGTATGTTTTATTTGAGAGGTACTTAAAAAGCAAAACACTGGTACAAGAAGGCACGAAATATGGGTCATTGGGAGACACAATTACGTAGTAATTTTCTTGGAAATTCGTTATATTTATTTCCAAGAGGATAGTGATTTTAATTGAGTAATGGATAATACAATATTATTATTTACATGTATCTTAGAACTTGCGTCTCCATTCCATTTCAAAATAGTTAACTTCCCAAGCCAACGCGAAACGTCAGCCCAATGTTTTAATGATGTTGGCGTCCAACATTGGGTGAACGTTTCATATTTGCTGACCGATTTAGTGCTTTATTTTCAGTAATCGGGGGGGGGGGGGGTGCGACATCGCATCCTCTTGCATCAAGGATGCTAGGTTCTAGTATCCTTGCTTGCATAAAGACCGTCATTGTTATTCAACATTACCCACACAGGACTAACAGTTGTGGCTGACAAGATCTAGTAAACACTGAATGAAGATGATGGCAGGAATGTTTCGCCAATATTCACTTTGTTCACAATCAAACTTGCACGAAACAATGATCCAATGCTGGTTCAATGTTGGCCCACCTTTTCCGATTACAATCCGACATTCGGTGTGAGCAAGGAATATGGTGTGAGCTACTTTCTATCTAGTTGCGAAGTGGTGAGTCCAATTACAAACAAACATAGCAGTTCAATCAATGCTGGCTTGATGTTGGGCCAGCGTCGCAGACAATGGCCCAACATAAAACCAGCATTGTTTGTACGTTCAGTTTTGCCTGGTTTAGGAGTGTGTGTGTGGGGGGGGGGGGGGGGTGTCAGAGTCTCTGTGGTGGTGTATGTTTTCTGGCAGTGTGCATTGTGTTGGTGGAGATGTATGTGAGACAGATACGAGAGGGGTCAGACTATGTCACCAGGGGCCAGAAAGGCCATCACAATGTACACCCCAAAACCCAGAAAACAACACATGCTGACGCGATGCTGGTTTGCCAGCATCAAACCAGCATTGCGACAGCGTCGTGTGTCTATTGGGAACCCACACCGCACCCAGCAAACACAAAACATTTGTATAACATTTATACAACGTCGGCCCAACGTCTTCGACGTTGGTCCAACATTGTATAAAGTCATACAAATGTTTTGTGTTCACTGGGCAGTCACCTCAGATACTAGCTGAACAATCATGAGCTGGCAATGCGCCTGAATCGTCGATGTTGCTCCTGTACTCGTGCAGAGTTATGACAATGTCTGGTACTTGTTTGTTGCTGAAGCAGCTGAGTATACCCGGGACAATGGTACCGTGTTGAGACGGAATATTTGGTGCTTGAACCTTCTGACCTCAAAATTGTAAAACGGTATCTACAGGCGAACCTTCCATATTTGTGGGAATTTGTTTAAACACGCCCACATTTTGTGATTCATCTATACGGTTAGCTAAATAAATGTCTGTTTTTAAAGCGACTCTGTCGGTACGGGACAAAAATCATCAGAAGTCATCACTTTTATTTTGGCTCCTTAATATGTCCATAATATGTCAACATGTCCATAGACTAGAATTGCGTAATATAAGTCTTTTACATTTTGGATTGCTGTGGCAACGTCACAAGACGTACCGAAAACCCCGTGTATCAGTTATTCCTGTATTTCTTAAATACAGATGGGCAACTCAAAATGTTAAAACCTTGCCTAATTCTAGTCTATGGACATGTTGACATATTATGGACAGATTACGGAGCGAAAATAAAAATGACGATTTGGGCTTGATTGTGTACCTTTAACAAGTTTTACCATAATCATTCTTCCATATTTTTTGGGGCTCGTTTATCGGTTTATCTTTGTGAAGGCACGTCTAACTTATTGTATCATCCCTTGTCGCTGGAACTGTCAGGTTACTGGTGACAGACGTTGACCCAATGTCAGTTTGATGTTGGTCCACAGTTTGCGACGCTGGTCCAACATCGGGCCAACGTCTCGCGTAATCCAGGGATCGCTGCAGATATGAACTCTATTGTATTACAGTAACACGAAAAACGGTGACGGCTGATGCTATCTGAAGTACATATCTGACCGGGAATGACAGATCAAGTGTCATCCGTGTATCGTTTTATATAGGGTCCAGCATATCCAGAGATATTGGACCAATGCTGGTTTAATGTTGGTTCAGCGTCGCAGACGCTGGCCCAACATTAAGCCACCATTGTTTCAATGTCTCGTGTTTATAATGACGCACTGTTTAGCGATTTCTCAGCCCTGATGAATCATCCGGGTATAAACCACGTCGTATGCGGAGATGATTTTTTTTATTATCGTCAATATTAATTATGGATCTCTATTTGGTGGATTGTGAATTCGATTTTTTTCCGTGGCAGTCCGTAATTGAATTTCGTGAACACAGAAATATGCGTTTCTGGAGAAAGTAAAGAGAGTTGTACGTCATTTTTCATCAAATTGGAGTGTGTAAGTGGTGATAAGTACTTTAATTTGATAATTTAATAAGTTAATTCAAGATTGGAATTATTATCACAGAACAATATCAACGCGATTTGTGGACACTGACGAATAATCTGCTCTATACAAAGCCAAAATGCACTTAATCATGGTCTTTCTCGACTGGAAAAGTTAGCAGTTACTGCCTTTTGGTTTTGCAAGCAGTTCTCTTTATTCTTCTTATTTTAAAGCGGTCAGATTCGTCCTGTCACCAGGTGAACCAGTTTGGTGGCAATTAGATGTACATGTAGTGTGTGACGAATGACATCGCCTTTGTACACATGTCTTTGTGGTGTTCAGAATAATACATGTAAAGTATACGTTACTAGTTTTATCTACATTTGACCCTTCAGCCCTCTAAGTTGTCTTAGAATTGACATTTTTACTGACAAATTCCGCTTATTTTTACTTGATTCTGACGGAAGCTTTGCATATTTCCTTCCCAAAAAGCGTAATTTCACAGGCTATTTAAACACACGATTATATTCGTGATTGTCGGGCCGGTCACGATTATACATCAATCAGCAAAATATTTTGAAAATATTTAACCTCTATTTTGTCAGATCTGAATAATTTTCACTCAGTTGAAGTTGTGGATCGCGTCAGCGAGACACAACTTCAAGTGGGTGAAAATTTCTATTAAATAATTTGGCTGTTAGAGGGTTAAAGGGACTTACCATTCGCACATTAGAGACCAAAACAAGAACATCGACGCGATACTATTTATGACGCTTTTTGTCCCCAATGTCAACTTTTAATATTTGAATCGCTTTAACTTGGCATGTGGCATGTCTCAATCATTCTTGCTTTCACATATGATGCATGTGTTTACTCAGTGTGCCAACAATTATTGCTTGTTCAAAGTGCCAACAGCTTGGCAGTGACGATGAATTATTTGAACACGGTTGTAGATACAACTACTATAATAGTTTAACCCTTGTAGACACGAAATTCCCCTTAAAATATTGTCGTAGACAGTCACACGGTACATTGAGCCAATGCTGATTTAATGCTGGTCCATCCTCTGTGTCATTGGACCAACATTTGGTCAATGTCTCGGCTCGGAAAGTGTCATCTTCCCCAATAAAATTTGAGTGTCGGTCAAAAGTTTTGTGAAGAAGGAGAAGATGCAGATGATTTAGAAACTATCAAGCATTGTTTTTATAATCTTGGGAATGAACTACAGTGTTTTACCCAGCAAACACGAACACTGACCCATTATTAGTTCAATGTTGGTCCACCGTCTACGACGCTGGCGCAACATTGAACCATGGTGAATGTCACATATTTTCCGGGTATAAGTATCATGTACTAATACCATGATCCATCATTTATGGCTGTCACTCAATCATAGTATTCCCTTGTCATGGTTGTTCACGTTAAAGCCTAGAGACAAAGGGCTCCACATCGCCATGCACATGTTGTTTAACATTAAAGGTACCAGCCCACCACCTAGTTCTGTCATGTTTGGGAAAAGTCTAAGCATACCTGGTTCTTTTGAATAGTATTAGTCTAATGATATATTTATATTGTTTTTAACCCTTTCAGTTGTCCGTTATTTATGATGTGGATGTGGTTTTTGTGGATGCTGTTTGTGGCCACCAGCAAATTATGACTATTAACCCTTTCAGTGCGAGGGCCGACTTTAGACGTCACAATTCTGGCGTCTAAAGACGGTTACCGCACTGAAAAAATTGACTGAATCTCACTGTTGGGCTAGGAAGGGCTATATAATTACACTCGCTCCCGTTCTAATGACAAAGAACGATCTATATAGCAAAACTTGATGTATCAGAAATTTTATTGTGTTTGATTTTTAGCCTTCTATAAGGTCAACTTCAGTAGGTTTACTTACGTGCGTGAAATGACAGATCCATGCACTTGAAGTCCAAGCTAAAAAGGCAACACTTGCTGGAATAAGTTTATTATGCCACACAAATCAAGCACCGAGTAAAGACATATATAGGCATTGTGTAGTACTGTCAGCCCCTCGGGGTGTCACCTGCATTAATGTACAGAAATATTACATGCACTCCCAACAACTCATTCTGTAGTATCTTCCATTCAAATAATCCCTGCAAGCACGAAACACTGAACCAATGCTGATTTAATGTTGGCCCATCGTCTCCGACTCTGGGCCAACATTAAATCAGCATTGGTTCAGCGTCTCGTGTTTGCTGGGTATATGGCGAGACGATATCTCGGAGCATCCCAGGAAACACGAAATTTTATACTAATGCTGGTTTAGTGTTGGACCAGCGTCGTAGATGGTGGCCCGACACTAAACCAACATTGGTATAAAATCTCGTGTTTCCTGGGATTGCATCTGAGACTGAGTATTTATTGCCCTAATGAGGTTAGTTTCGTCACTTTAAATCCAGTGATTGTGACTTGGAATGGACTCAATTTCACAGTATACCAGGAATATTACATGTACTAATATTCGAAAGAATTCTTTATGAAAAAAATTACTTAAATTACAAAAAGTGCATTGAGCGTTAAATACGTGGCCTCTCCAGTTGGTCCAAAGAGGTTATAAAATAACCTATTTTGTTAGTGTAAGAACTTCATATAAGGTTTTTGGTAGGTGCATGGTGGTAGGTGTAAGCATGCTACCGTCAATTTTGTAATGTTGTAACGGTTATAAAATACATCATCACAAATCAGCTGCTGGGCCTGTGGACCCAACGCAATGCCAACGCTGAGCCAACGCCCGGGGTCAGGAGGGTCAAGACAGACAGTTTGGTGTTGGTTGGGTAACGAGCCAAGACGCCTTGCTGCCTCGGGCGAGAGAAGTTACGCACCCCGCTCTTATTATGAAGTCATTCTCCGCTTGACACGGGAGTGTGATGCCGTGCAGAGCCAAAAACAGTAACTGCGTACTTTTCAAGTAAGCAGTTACTGCCTTTTGGCTTTGCAGAGCCGTGGAGGCGTAACAGTTTGGTCACGGGTGACGCGGCGCAGTGCGAGGAATAGCATATCAGGGTCGCGCGGGCCGCAGAACGTCAATCCAATGCTGGTTTAACGCTGGTCCATCGTCGTAGACGTTGGCCCGGCAGTAAACCAACAGTAATTATTTCTATTAGCTCTATTGGCAATGAATCCGTCACGACTTTTGTTTCTGTCATGTAGTTTAATAGCAGGGTGCTACCCACTGTTGGTTTAATGTTGGTCCACCGTCTGCGACGCTGGCCCAACATTGATCTAACGGTGGATCGATGTCTAGTGTTTGCTGGATCATCTGGGTGGTGACCCAGCGGATGCAGTGGATATTTCAGTTAGTTCAACGCCAAAAGACAGTAACTGCTTACTTGTGAAGTGAGCAGTTACTGTCTTTCGGCTTTGCACAGCAGTCTTATAAGTGACGTGATTTTTGCGTGAGAACCTCTAATGGACGATCACTACTGTATAATAATAATAGGTGAATGATTATCTCCGCTAATACGACCGCTATTTACATAATTTATGATATATCATGACCTTCATAATGCAATTTGTGTGGGACGTCGACAGCAAAAGTTAATTGAAAGTTCAGATAACCACTTTTATTAACTATCGTTGGATTTGAATATTTGAATTAACTGTCTAATTTATTTAATTAATTGATATCTAACATTACTTTAAAGTACTTAGTACCCCATTTAAATTTAATGGCCTAATTTTCATATTTTAAAAATTGATGAAATGAAAAAACAATGTTTTTCTATTCAAAGACTGACATTCAGGATGATTATACATGTATTGCCATTGGGAAGGATTTTTTAAAACAAAGTCCAATATTACTTGTACTTGTGTGACCAGTTTAAAAATGTGTACACAAATCCAACACCTGTGAGTGGTGGATATCGGTATATATTGCGAGACACAGTTTCAACTCAAAAATCGAACTGACCATATCAGAGCTCCAAGGGTCATTCCCTTGTGAGCTATTTGAGCTTGTATTATTCCCGATGACCTACAGACAAAATCATTATGTCAACTTTCCTCTCAGAATAATGAATATTATATGGTCTACCGCTGCAACGTAAATTGTCTCGGCTACAGAGATATATATTTGATGCATTTGTCCGCTATTTATGATGTGGAAGAGGTTTTTGCCGATCGATGCTATTTGTGGCCACTAGGAAAGCATGACTGCCTGTTGATCCAATGTTGTTTTAATGGTGGGCCAGCGTCGCTGGCCCAACATTAAAACAACATTGGATCAACGATTAGTACAGAATGTGATGCTTTTTTTCAAGCAGAATGCATTTGTACGAAATTGACTTTTGCACCAATATAAATGGAAAGTGTGCGTGTGTGGGTCACCTGCAATGTTGTTTTAATGTTAATCCAGCGTCGTACAGCGCCAACATTAAAACAGCATTGGTTCAACGTCTCGTGTTTGGTTAGGGGTCGAGATTTTAACGAGTTCATTGACCAGAATGCTCTTAGGTAAAACACAATTTGCCGTGCTGATTATATGCATTAATAATCTTCCACTTTTTTTCTGACGAGGCTATTACCAGGGAATATTTTTTGTCTGGTGTAGCGGAGCAGTTTGCTACACAATTTTGGGCAATGCTACATAATAATATGTTGGTGTAGCAATTTTTCGCATGAAGAATAGTAGTTTAGCAGATGCAAGGCTGCTAAAATGCTGTACATTTTTTCTGGGACAAATTATTCTCTGCTAACATGCTGCACGTGAAAATATAGCGTGTACTCTTGGTCAAAATCTTGTTCATATCTTCATGGCATCCTTTGTCAGTGCAGTGCCTGCTCTGGGGGGCTCCTCTCGGTGCATTGTTCTTGACCTGAGGTTTTCTGGTCTGGCAATTTCATACGAACTCTCTGGCACTCCTCAAACAGCCCGGTTTTCAAAGGAGCTCCCTTTTTTGCGCTGACACCCTGAAAACCTGAAGAGTCACGTCCGGTACTTGAAATCACCACCACGCAGTGTCGCTCTGCTTCTGAAAGGAACAGGTGACTGCACTCCAGTGGGGATGCAATGTTGGGCCGACGTCGCAGACGGTGGCCCAACATAGTATCACTATTGGTTTATTCCTCCTATCACTCGGCTGTTTTTTTAATTTCATCCACCTTGAGATGTGAATTCCCAATGATTTGATTTGACAGAATAATAACTAGAAAAATGATGTTCTGGCGCACTACATTATAGCGTTTGTAGGCCGCTCTTTGTTCATATTCGCCGACAATCATGCAAACAATTTTCAAAAATATAGAGTCTCAGAGTATGGGGGGGGGGGGGGGAGGACTAAAATATATTAAAAACAATTATAGTAGTGATTAGCAATGGAACGGTTAAGTACTGTACCATCAGTGCGGGGTACTACTAGCCCAGTAAACACAAAACATTTGTACAACATTTGTACAATGACGGCCCAACGTCTTCGACGTTGGTCCAACATTGTACAAATGTCATACAAATGTTTTGTGTTTACTGGGAGTATTCACCACGGTGGATGACTCGCCCAGAGATCAGGTGCGTGTGTGAGGTCACCTGCATCATGGAGTGACACACCGCTTCTCTTCTTCTGCCTTGAGTACCCCGCCGCGATCACCTGCCTCTAAACCCGTGTTATTGTAGGTGGAGGCGTGGAACTATGTGTACGAGTAACAGTATCCAGACGGTGGTGGCAGTTGCCAACTTTCCAAACAAGACCCCTGACCCCTGGGCCCAGCAAACACGAGACGTTGATCCAATGTTGTTTTAACGTTGGGCCCGCTGGTCCAAAGTTAAAACAGCATTGGATCAACGTCTTGTGTTTGCTGGGGGAGAAATGTCAGTGGAGTAGCCTGCACAGCACAGAAGATACTTCTGTGCATAGCCAAAAGGCAGTATCTGCTGACTTTATAAGTGAGCAGATACTGCCTTTTGGATGTGCAGAGCACTGCTGTATAGTGACTGGTGGAGCTGTGGTGGTTCCAAGTTGGTGGGAGGGATTCCGCGAGGGGTGGTGGTGCATGGTTGGTGAAGTCACTTCACCGTGTATGGTGAAGTTTGTTGCCAAGTCCCCACCAACTTCTAGATACTTTTGTTGTTCTTCATCGCGGGACCTCCGGGGTCGAACCAGCGTTGGGCGATCCTCTCTGCCGTTGGTTGATGTCTGGCCCGGCATTGGTTGTGTTGTGGCCTCTTTGTAATGGCCGCCGCCGGGCGGGCAGGACAGACTGACGGTCGCTCATTAAGAGTGGGCGACCGTAACCTCACACAGTATGTACAAGTTTGGGGTTGAGTGGGTGATGACCCTGGAGGGGTGGTGACCCGCGGGTGACAGGGGTCACGGGGCGGCGGGGCGGCGTGATGTGACCCCGGCGCGGGGCCCCATCCATCACTCCCGCCCGGCAACCCGACCCCGCCGCACCTCTGACCCGCGATACACCGCCGACCCCGGGGGACCGGGCTTCGCACCGGTTGCGCGCGACGACCGCTCCGCGATTGGTCGAGACTGGCGTCTCGACCAATCGCAGAGCGGTCGGCGCGCGCAACCGGTGCGAAATTTTGTCGGTTGGGGTCGTGGCCCTCTCTGCGCTACAGCGACCACAGCTCTCAGCACCTATCACAAGTGGTCAAGCAAAATGTGTCATTATGTTTGTGAGAGTGGAGCTAATACTAACACATAACCACACGTTACTCTATTATCTCTGCTGGGGTGGTCTCACAGCCCCCAGACTAGACATTCCGGCATAACTAACCCACCAAGCCAGAAACATGATAGAAAAACACGTAAAGTGATAGCTTGGTGATTGGTTAGGACTTTCTTTATTTTTAGTCAATGTATATTCTGAAATATGTATGGTGTGTTTCACGCTTTTTTGTCGCCAATGACAGGTTTATTTATACTTCCTAACAAAATACAAAAAGTCCCGTCTAACCATACGTGATTTTTTATGTTGATGTCACTCCATGGGCAACCTCGTTTACGGAATGACGCGCTTCCATTGACTACTTTTATAAGACAACCTCTACTCTCAATAAAGAAATGGTGCATAATTTTTAACTCTATAGTTGCTCGGGATTTTCTAATTTTTGGTTGTGAATCGTTTTGTATCTATTCGGGGTGAATTTATTCCATGCCAATCTTCTACTAATATCCCGGGGGATTAAAGGGTCGTGTCTGCCACTTTAAAAAGTTTCTGATACTGACCCTCAGCTCCCCATGGGACGGCAAATGCGCCTTTGTATATTTTATAACGACTCTGCACTTGTGATGTAAGAGTTGTCTAGATGACCCAGTAGTTGGGCAAGCATGTATCATGATGTTTTATGATGTGTGTTTTATCATGGGTACTTTATAACTATATTGACCTGTTCATTCCTGGATACGCCGCAATCATAGACACTATGATAGCAGAGTCGAACAGATCTGAAGTGATGTCCTTTAAATGTTATACTTGTGCTGTTTTATAAATTAATGGTGGCTCAATATAATTATATGTCACTTGTGTGGTAGTATTTTTTGTTTTGCGTGATCCTGTTTAAAATCTGAGAAGAAAGGTCAAATTTGTACCATTGTCAATGTGTAACACCGCAACAGTACATTTATCAATTTATTTTTACCATTGATCAGTTAATCGCACTGTTGCTAGTAGGTCCTAAAACTTCATAACATTGTCCAGCTCACTATTTATATATTGGGCCAAATACTCTGGAATATATATTATCCAAGGAGAAATCTCGAAAATGATCAATTTGCTTTTTGTGTTTTATTATAGGTTATGCTCTTGGAGGTTAAATTGTTGGGTCTCAATTATATCTACATTTATTTTTAAACAAAATGTACCATTTACTCTGAGGGAAAGTGATATTTTCAGTTATTTTGATTAGCTGCACAGCTTGCGATGTACCCTGAGCTTCGCTAAGCAGATATTAAAAATACTTGTGTGTTGTATCAAAAAACTTGGTTGTATCAAGCACATTATTACTACCGACTGTGCAGCTGCATAAAGAGTTGAGGTTCATTGATTGCACAGAGCTCTATTCGCATTATGTTGATACATACATGTAGGCTACACAATGCATGTAGATCTGAACAAATGATATGATGTGAATTAATCGGTCTAACAAGTCAAGTGTTGTCGCTTGTATTACCCAAGTGAACAATGGCGGCTCATACGTCTTAATGTCACGTTTAACCTATCTGCACACATTGTATTGTGCTTGACTAATCTGTGATCTCAGGGGGGGGGGAGGGGGGGTCACGTAAAGAGAGTAGTAGCCCAGCAAACACGAGGCATTCGCCCACTGCTGTTTCAATGTTGGGCCAGCGTTGAGTAAATTCACATTTACAAAACGACTGCTCCCTGTGATATCAAATAATGGTATCTCCATATAGACAGAATGAGATCCATTGGTGTCAAAGGACTGTATCATAAATTGAATTTCGTACAGAACACAAATGTCGTATGGTATTGTTCGGGCGACACTTTTGAGCGCATTTGAACTGCTTTTCATTGCTAAATATTGACTATATTAATCATATGTGCCGATGCAAAAAAAGGTATAATAATTGCAAATTATAACAGGTGCAGTTTTCAAATCTAGGTTTTCTTTACAGGGAATAATTTGTTTCAGAAAAATTGTGTAGAGCTTTTGCTGTCGTTCGTGTGCCAAGGTACTATTCTCCATGCCAAAAACTGATACACGTAATATTGTGTAGCATTTACCCCCAATTGTGTAGCAAGCAGTTCCGTCACATTAGACGAAGTTATCTTTGGTTTAATAAGCACTATAAAGTATATTAACCCATTAAGGGCTGAAATATTTGTGTGTAATCCATGGAGACCAAAGTTTTTTTCAATTTGAAATCATCATAAATGCTTTAGCTAGCTCTTTCCGATTCATTTGAATACCTATGTTATGGGTCTACGGCCGTTATAAATGTTTTTACTCTTATATACAGCGCGGGGATCGATTTCAGACGTCAGAATCTGACGTCTACAGACGTCAGATTCTGACGTCTAAAGTCGATCCCCGCGCTGTAAGGGTTAATTAAATATACTGCGTGTCACCTACCATACTAGATGCATGCATACCATACTAGATGCATACCATACTAGATGCATACCATACTACATACCGAGTTTTTCTGTACACCATGTAATACATTCCGTGCTTTAGCCATGAATTTTACAATTTTTTTATTCAATTAATTTTGTTCAGAAAACACTGGTTGTCCATAAATGCGACAAGGGGCACCAATGGTTAATATGCCACGTCAGATCTGCGCATGTATTTTGAACACGTCAGTTGAGGTGTCAGATCAGGTATTATTCACATGACTGTGCGTGTTCTCTCTTATCTACTGGGTGTCATTCGTTGTATTACAGAGATTAGTCTATACCCTCCTTTGTTTATCGAAAATATTTGAGGCTCATCGGTATTAACCCTTTAACCGCCAAATTATTCAATTTGAATTTTTACCCACTTGAAGTTGTATCTCGCTGAAGCGATCCACAACTTCAAGTGAGTGAAAATTATTAACATTTGACAAAATGGGGGTCAGCTCTTTTCAAATCTTGCTGATTTATGTCACATTTTATCTTTAACATATTTAAAATGTGGTACCTAATGTGCTAATAAAAAATGAAAATCCGAATATATGCTGCACCGGCGGTTAAAGGGTTAATACCTGCACCAGACACCATTACATCGATAACGTCATATTAGCAATAATTATTATCTCCTTTATACAGAGCAAATGGATCATTATCACTCAGAATAGGCCAATGCATTGTCACTTTGACAATAAAAGGTTGTATCTGCCACTTTGTAAAGTGACAGTTACGACACTTTAATACCAACATGTCAGATAGTAGTAAATTGTGCTAATTTGGAACTAAACGTTGTTTTTGAAATTTAATGTCTGAGCCATTTCACCGCCAGGACATCAGTATGTGATGAAGGTTTGCCATAGCAAATCGAAACGTCATCTGTTTCAAAAACAACTTTTGAAAATTAGTACAATTTACTACTATCTATATTGATTATTGGAACCATGAATATCATATTTTCAACAACAATGTTACATGCCAGGTATTTGTCTTATAGATTATAAACCATTGGCATTTTATGTGAGCTTCAGTAGTGTCACAGAGATTCACGAACCTTTAGGTTCTTGGTACTTAACCGAAAATCATTATTTTTCAATACGCCTTTTGACTTTGCAAAGCAATCTGATCCATGCCTTAACCTAATGTGTATCCTCTATGTCACTGTCTACAGCAGAGCTTCGTGAAGGGAATGGATCCCCCTATTAACACATTAGGTCCTGATGTGGATTTGGCTTTTCAAAACCTTTTAATTTGTCTTTAGGCAAGGTTGGAGATTGATGTGGGTTCGATTTCAGCACAGTTGTATGAACGCATCATTTTTTGAGTCGGCACTTAGTGGTTAAAATCGTCTGCAGTGGCAGGTTCCATGTCGCTCGTGAAGAGCCAACTGCGCAGCCAACAACAATAACACTATGTCACGCTGACGGGTGAAGATTAGATGCCCAGATTTCTCAATGAGTTTTCTCTCCGACGTGCGGTATTAACGTCCATTTGTTACTGTGCGCGCAGGTGTGCTCATAACAAACCGACACAATGATATGTTACTACATATCCTTGGTAATCGCTAGGAGATACCCCCAGCAAACACAAAACATTTGTATAACATTTGTACTATGTTGGACCAACGTCGAAGACGTTGGGCCGACGTTGTACAAATGTTATAATAATACATGTTTTCTATTTGCTGGGCCAATGCTTGCTAATGCAGGCCAAGTCTCTTTAAAGTTTGTCCAACATAAATCAAAGATAGCGCTATGTATTTATTGTCTTTTGTATTTTATGAGTATTTTTTTATGGTTGGCTGCTCGAGCAGCGATGTGACGGTTTCTTTGCTGTTTCCTGTTTAACTTTTGAATTTAGAGGAGCCAGACTGCGTATCATTATAGTAAATTATATTTTTCTGTCTAATCCTCTTATGACATGATTGATATTCAGATATTCCTGACTGCACGAGACCAGTATATTCATTTTTTTCCTTGAACTACCACCTCTCTACTACCCTGAGCTACTACTAACACCCCGTTCTTTGTTCTATGAATGGCAGGTGAAATTTGCCTTACCAAATTGTTGATATTGTAGCCATATAATGACGGTGTTTACGACCTGAATGTACATGATGGTCTGCTGGTGTGTGAACACTGTTCACACAGCGGGGTGTCTCCATACAGATACGTCTCCCACACGTTATTAATCACCATGAATTATGGATTTTTATGACACCTGTGCGTGCCGTGAAAATCTTTTGATTTTTACTGGCGTCGAGCCGGGATTATGGCCGCAATTATCAGCTTACATTTATTGTGGCCTCATTCATATCCGCGACGACATTGTTCCTGATGGCTTGACCGGTCCGTGTGCGGCGATTGCCCAGCACTGGCTCATAGATGGACCAACGTCTTCGACGTTGGTCCATCTATAAGTCAGCGCTGGGCCAGTGTTGCGTGTGTGTTGAGTTCATCCAGAAAGGTGACACTCTGGGATCACTGTGGCTGGTCGCCCGCTACAGTATTCATTACATGGGCCACTCGCCTGGATAATAGATATATGTCGCATATTTTACACCCCCCCCGTGTGCTCAGTGCAGACACTGCTGGGTGGATTAGTGTACATTGTCATTCCACTTAACCCTTACAGCGCGGGGATCGACTTTAGACGTCAGAATCTGACGTCTGGATCGACTTTAGACGACAGACGTCAGATTCTGACGTCTGAAGTCGATCATCGCACTGAAGGAATTAAAATATTTATTATGGCCGTAGACCCATAACATAGGCATTTATGATTATTTCAAATGAAGAAAAACCCTTTGATATCCTTGGTTTATATAAAAATATTTTAACGTTGTAAGGGTTGAACTTAAAGACAACATTTTTTGTCATAAAGAGGTTTATGTTTTAATCATGTTGCCGGTGTGAATGATTGATTTAGAAAAATAAGCTATATAGGTGTTTTATGTGAATGTAATAGTCTACGATGGTGTGAGATCTAATAATATATGATAGGTGTTTTATGTGAATGTAATGGTCTACGATGGTGTGAGATCCAATAATATATGATAGGTGTTTTATGTGAATGTAATGGTCTACGATGGTGTGAGATATAATATATGATAGGTGTTTTATGTGAATGTAATGGTCTACGATGGTGTGAGATATAATATATGATAGGTGTTTTTTGTGAATGTAATGGTCTACGATGGTGTGAGATATAATATATGATAGGTGTTTTATGTGATGTAATGGTCTACGATGGTGTGAGATCTAATAATATATGATAGGTGTTTTATGTGAATGTAATGGTCTACGATGGTGTGAGATCTAATAATATATGATAGGTGTTTTATGTGAATGTAATAGTCTACGATGGTGTGAGATCTAATAATATATGATAGGTGTTTTATGTGAATGTAATGGTCTACGATGGTGTGAGATCTAATAATATATGATAGGTGTTTTATGTGAATGTAATAGTCTACGATGGTGTGAGATATAATATATGATAGGTGTTTTATGTGAATGTAATAGTCTACGATGGTGTGAGATATAATATATGATAGGTGTTTTATGTGAATGTAATGGTCTACGATGGTGTGAGATATAATATATGATAGGTGTTTTATGTGAATGTAATAGTCTACGATGGTGTGAGATATAATATATGATAGGTGTTTTATGTGAATGTAATAGTCTACGATGGTGTGAGATATAATATATGATAGGTGTTTTATGTGAATGTAATAGTCTACGATGGTGTGAGATCTAATAATATATGATAGGTGTTTTATATGAATGTAATGGTCTACGATGGTGTGAGATATAATAATATATGATAGGTGTTTTATATGAATGTAATGGTCTACGATGGTGTGAGATCTAATAATATATGATAGGTGTTTTATGTGAATGTAATAGTCTACGATGGTGTGAGATCCAATAATATATGATAGGTGTTTTATGTGAATGTAATGGTCTACGATGGTGTGAGATATAATAATATATGATAGGTGTTTTATGTGAATGTAATAGTCTACGATGGTGTGAGATATAATATATGATAGGTGTTTTATGTGAATGTAATAGTCTACGATGGTGTGAGATATAATATATGATAGGTGTTTTATGTGAATGTAATGGTCTACGATGGTGTGAGATCCAATAATATATGATAGGTGTTTTATGTGAATGTAATGGTCTACGATGGTGTGAGATATAATAATATATGATAGGTGTTTTATGTGAATGTAATAGTCTACGATGGTGTGAGATATAATATATGATAGGTGTTTTATGTGAATGTAATAGTCTACGATGGTGTGAGATCCAATAATATATGATAGGTGTTTTATGTGAATGTAATAGTCTACGATGGTGTGAGATATAATATATGATAGGTGTTTTATGTGAATGTAATAGTCTACGATGGTGTGAGATCTAATAATATATGATAGGTGTTTTATGTGAATGTAATGGTCTACGATGGTGTGAGATATAATATATGATAGGTGTTTTATGTGAATGTAATGGTCTACGATGGTGTGATATATAATAATATATGATAGGTGTTTTATGTGAATGTAATAGTCTACGATGGTGTGAGATATAATATATGATAGGTGTTTTATGTGAATGTAATAGTCTACGATGGTGTGAGATATAATATATGATAGGTGTTTTATGTGAATGTAATGGTCTACGATGGTGTGATATATAATAATATATGATAGGTGTTTTATGTGAATGTAATAGTCTACGATGGTGTGAGATCTAATAATATATGATAGGTGTTTTATGTGAATGTAATGGTCTACGATGGTGTGAGATATAATATATGTTTTGTGGTAATATTGAAATGATGCTAACAACATTCTGGACTTATGCGTTCCCAAAACGTGTTTGTTTTCCTCGTAATTAGAAATTGAGTGTTTTTCCTAAAATATGCATGGTTGCACATCAACCATTATTGTCGACATAAATATTTCACTCTGGCTTTTTCAGTGGTTAAATATATGACACTGTCCTGGATCTGAAGTTATTTAACTACGATACTCAGCTTTCTTGCAGTGAATGTCGAACAACGAAGTTGTGTATCATGGCACATTGAGATGTAATGACTATGTTGATCAAGGCCCGAGAAGACTGATGCAGTATCAGCCTCGACTTAAGGTCGATTCTACACCATCTATTCCGTCCACTACTGCCTCTAATTAGCATTGAGCACGTTTGTTGCACAAAGATGGACTGCGTGACGAGATGTCGTTGCATTGTCGTTAGATTGGCACGAACTGACCTACACTGTTAGAATAAAAACAGACCGCATTTATCATTCATTCACTGGCTGCCATTTGGTCGCTGACGGCTCAAGTCTGACAGATCCTAGAAAATACACGGCTAGAACGTGGTTCCAAATCGTAGATGTTACGTTAAGCCCATCTCTCGACCGGCTAGAGCAGGGAACTGGATTGGGCACTAAATGTGAATATTTGACATTTTGGAGTTATTTGCAACTTGAAAAAATGCGTTTGATCATCGTCCTAATGCGGGACAATGCTCAAGGTTATGATGCATTGAGAGCAAATGGCTGCTGAACGCTTAATCTGATTGTTGGATGCTTGCAATATCCGGCCCCAGCAAACACGAGACATTGAACCAATGTTGGGTCAATGTTGGGCCAACATTGGTTCAATGTGTCGTGTTTGCTGGTGGCAACTATACATTGCGGCATATTGTATCAATGAATATTCCCAGCAAACAGGAGACGGTGAACCAATGCTGGTTTAATGGTGGGCCAGCGACGATGGGCCAACATTAAACCAACATGTTTTCAACGTCTCATGTTTGCTGGGTTATTCGTGGTGTTATCCGTGCTGCTATAAGTAATTGGACGGCGTGAATAATGTACAGTACTGGGAGGTATTGATCCAAACGTCGACTCAATCATGGGCTAACAACTACAATGTTTGCCCATGATTGAGTCGGCGCTTGGCAAACGTTTTGTTTGTGTTTCACCTGTAGCTAGACTGGTTATCGGCATAAACTTGTCAGGCAGCCCTTGTTTTATTTAACAGTTTGTATGTAGGCCCTGTTGTTTTTATTATGCTCACATGACAGAGGTAATTACACCCATGCTCATATAGTACAAAAACTGGTAAACCCTTCTGCGAGAAAAAATGTCACTTGAGTGATGCCCGCACCGCGGAGTCGATGGCCACGTGCATGCAATTGTACTGGTGTATCGCTTTCCAGAAAATGTAAAACGGAATGGTACAGCGCTCGCTCCCTGGAGCCTGAGCCATCTGTAATAACGTTGATCCAGCATTGTACCAACGTGTGCACATTGGAGTGTGGTACTTGCTGAGGTTTGTCCGTTACGCCGACATCATCTATGTACTGCAGTTCTTTGAACACAGAAGAATTGCAGTCAGACAGCCAGCCAGCCGGGCAGGCAGCGCAGCAGAGGCACCAAAAAAGCTCTGTGGCCTTGTGGCCCCTGCTCTCCCCATCTGGCGTGCCGCGCCTGACCCCCGTGACAGAGGGCCACCTCCAGAGGGCTCGATCTCTGACCCCCACAGGAGCGGGGTCAGTGAAAAGTGAGGCAAGGGGAGACTGCGGGGCACGCCACCGCCGCTGATGGATGGGAGCGGCCAGGCAAGATGTGATCCCGACTCGGAGGGCAGCCCAGCGAACACGTGATGAAGGCCCAACGTCGGCTCAATGCCGGGCCGGCGTCGCAGACGCCGGCCCGGCATTGAGCCGACGTTGGGCCGTCGTTTCGCGGCCGGGCTGAGAGGGATCTCCACCTCAATCCCTCTGACATCGTGAAGTGCAGTCTTCATACATTAGACCCCAGAGCCAGTCCCACGCCGGCGGCCCAACGATGGCTCATAGGCGCCCCCGCGTCGCCGGTGTTGGCCCGTCAGTGTACCACCGTCTTGTGAGCGCTGCGACTTCTTGAGCTGGGTTCAGGGTCCCCAACAAATACTGACTACACCCATTTACTGGGAGATGTTGGGATTGCGCCGGCGCACCGCAGGCCCGGAAGCTGAGACACCGGCCCACCGTTTGCGTCGGCGCTGGCCCAGCTTCCTAGTCTGTGCATCTGGGGGATCGGTGGACCGCTGATCCCTGTGTATTGACACCACGTTGTCTTCTTCATCCCCCAAATGGATCAGAACGAATTGAGCCTCTCCACTCATTGGACAGGATCAATGTCTAGACCAATGAGAAAGTTATCCACGTATACGCAACCTTCGCGTCATTGTCAGCCCTGTTATGTGTGGGAAAGCGTTGTTGCTTGGATCATATCGAGACGGTCTCTTTGGTCATATACCAGGGACGGTGATACAAAGAACTTGGGGTAACAAGTTCTTGATGATACCAAGGGTATTCAAAAGAAAGTGAATGTACTTGATGATACAAACAAACTTTTTATATTAACCTGGATTAAACTGTTCTAGCTAATACCATTCTGTTCACACTCTATGACTAATCTATCAAGTCTGTGCATTATAAGCAAAACATTTCTTTGCCCCGGAAGTTAATATCTCAACTAATAAAAATGAAGTTTATTAAAAGCAGTTTGGTCAAAGTGTATTTCTAGACACTGACGGATTTCTGTTGATTTGCCAATCAGCAGCCGTTATCATGTCGTCGTGTTGCCTGTCAAAACCGCTCAACTTTAAAACGGTTGCGATACATTGGCCCGAAGCTACTCAAACAATATATTTGATATATTGATTCGTGGGAATCATCTGCAAGATGTTTGTGTACGGCCTCAAACAAAGAAATATAATATCAGTCTGACCATGCAATGGCGTTCTATAGATTGTCCTTGGTGTTACTTGGTCAGAGCAGTCCTGAGATTTCTTCTTGGTCAGTCTGTCTAATCAAGAACTTTATATAGATTCATGATGGACTCCGGCGATGCTGATATAATGTTGACCCACCGTCTGCGACGCTTGACCAACATTAAACCAATATTGGGTCAACGTCTTGTGTTTGCCGCAACCATGTGTAGCGTGCTTGATCCTCGTTGATATCCGCAAGTCTCTTATGAATTGACGTTGACCCAATGCTGGTTCAATGTTGGCCAAGCGTCTACGACGCTGTGCCAACAGTAAACAAACATTGGGTCAACGTGTTGTGTTTGCTGGATCCCGGGCGTCCCGCAAGTAGCGTGTTTGATCCTCGTTGACTTCTGGTTAGCCCCTGATGATTTATGTCAGGGTCTGATCTGATCAAATTAATGTGACTGATTACTAAATTAATTAACGAGTCAGGTATCTCCAGTGAGTATAGGTATGACCAAAGAGATTATATAACCTCATCAATAGTAAGTAACAGATGCTAGCTTCAGTACGGTCTAGGTATTTATATCACCAAGAACCTTCTATACAATGTCTTCGATATCACATGTTGAATAATGATCCGAAATAAGGAGGATGTGGCTCATTGAAGGATTGTTTGGTCTTACCATGGAGATAGTAATCTCCTTGGTCAGACCAAGGAGGTTTTATAACCTCCTTGGTCTAACTAACACGCCAGCGTCTCGGTTGCGATCCCCGCTGATCAAACGTACGTCTTTTCATCGATAGCAATACCTTTCTCCCCTGTCAATCCAGGTGATCACGTGAATGACGGCCTCGGCGAGGTAAGGAAACCATTGATTACGCCCAGCTTGCTCTGCGTGATCCTCATATAATAATATTAACCCTTGTCCTGCTATGCCCGGATATATACGGGGTTAAGGATGTTTTAGATCAATAAAAATATCACTTAATTTTGATAAAATAGTTTTTAGTAGATGCTTAGTTGATCCAATAATTTAATTTTAGACATGTCTATTTTTCATAAATAGTAATATTTTTCGTCATTTGAAATTGCGTTAGCAATTCCAGCTTCAAATGACGAAAAATAGAATTGAATCAATTCAGCAGGACAAAGGTTAAGTACATACACTGATATACTTTATGGAAGTTTTCGTAAATATTTTAGACAAATATTATACAGTCATATCACCTTTGTTTTCTGGTGATAATTTCTTGTATGTTTTTTTTTTCTGCTTTCACTCTCGTCTACCGATAAACATGATAAAAGAGGTCAATGAATTTGCAACATGTAGCATCACAACAATTCCGCATGGTGTCTGACCGATCAAATATTCATATATCTACCCACAAAGCACGAAACGTTAATTTAATATTGGCCCACCGTCTACACCACCGGCCCAACATTAAACCATCGTGTGTTTTCTGGATTTTTTCACTGTCAGCCACTGCATGTCACATACAATCAGTCAGGTAACATCTCGTTGCTAGGGTATTTTCCTATGCGTGTATAGATAATGGTAACTGTAACATTATGCAATTGTCATAAACCTATATTTTCCGCAGTGCTGAGCCAATCTCTCCAGCATCACACGGCCATCTGCTTAGTCAGCACAAAACGTTTACCCAACGCTGTTTTTATGTTGGGCCGACGTGCCAACATAAAAACAGTATTGGGTCAACGTCGCGTGGTGAAAACTCGTTTACTACATTCATGCATTTGAGAGTAAGAGGACGTGGGCGTCTGGGCTGGCTGGCTGCAGTGCCAGAAGCCCACTTGTGTATGGGGTGTGGAGGTGTATGTGCTTGATCAGAACATGGAGATGTTAAAGAGCGTGGTGGTGTTACGTGCTGTGTGTGTTTGCGTGTGTGCCTTCCGGCGCACCGCCACTAGCTGTAAATCCAGGCCGCACACAGTGACACTGATCCTCATACGCAGTCTCCTATAGCACGCTCTGGAAGAACCTGCTGACGAGCCTTCGCCTCTGAGCCTGTGCCTTCGCCCCCTTGCTGCTTCCTACTTGTCATAGAATACAGCAAACAAATATGAACACAAAAGTTGGCTGAATGTTCCCCGTCAGGTTATTCTACCTGTGGGGATTATACACAGTCAATCCATTAAATACTCTCAGCGCCTAAAGGGTCCTCCTCCTCATCCTCACACGCTGATCCACACGGATATCTCTCTCATTCATATTTATATGGGAGCCATTCTGATCCAGCTAGGACAGACACACCACAACCAGACAAGCAGTCATTCTGATAGCTAGATTAATGGATAATCAGCCATACAACCAGCCATACAACTATATAACCGACCAAACAACCAACCATGCCATTGAACAAACCCACCAAATAACGAACAAACCCACTTACCGTCCAACGAATGAACCAACCAACCAACCAACCAACCAACCAACCAACCAACCAACCAACCAACCAACCAACCAACCAACCAACCAACCAACCAACCAACCAACCAACCAACCAACCAACCAACCAACCAACCAACCAACCAACCAACCAACCAACCAACCAACCAACCAACCAACCAACCAACCAACCAGCCAACCAACCAACCAACCAACCAACCAACCAACCAACCAACCAACCAACCAACCAACCAACCAACCAACCAACCAACCAACCAACCAACAAACAAACAAACAAACAAACAAACAAACAAACAAACAAACAAACAAACAAACAAACAAACAAACAAACAAACAAACAAACAAACAAACAAGATGTAATAACAAACAAGATGTAATGATAGCGTGTAGGAAAATCTTTGCAGCACTAGTTAGGAGAGGTTACTCGGAACGTTTTTTGCGAAAGATCAAAGATAAAACATTGTGTGAATTGAGAAAAAATCCGAACAAGGGATCTTCACAAAGATGCACTACTAGGAACTGTAAATTATGTTCGACACAAGTAAATGAAGAGAGTGGTAAGACCATGGGGAGCGTACTGGATGCCGGGAATCAAATTCAAATTCCTACCACACAAAATTGTGATTCAACTAACGGTATTTACTGTATAGTTTGTTCGAAATGCAAAAAAATATATGTGGGAGAAACTGGGCTGTCCTTCAGAAAAAGGATAAACATACATCGTTCGGATGTACGGCTTAAGAAGGACACGGCAGTTGCCACACACTTCAATTCCGGGAGCTGCAGGGCGACCCATCTGAGAGTGTTGTATCTTGAAGTATTGAAGAATACAGGAGACATAACTCTAAATAAGATTGGGCGACTTGAAGCGGAAAGGAAGTGGCAATTAGCCCTGAAAACGTATTCTCCATTCGGCTTAAATACGGTACCTTCCCCTAAGGATAGTGACGTCACCCCCTTTGTTATTACCTACTCTGCAACTGCGGTGAAAGCAGCTAAATTAGTGAAGACTTCCTTCAATAAACTTAAAGCGAAGCATCCAAACATTCTGTATAAACGGTGTGTAACAGCATTTAAAAGGGGACAAAATCTACGTGATCTCTTTAGTGAGAAGTAGATTGGGGAAAGCCCCACTGGACAACCCAACGGTTACCGGATTCGACTCAAGTCAGGATCTGACTACATTAGTAAATGCATTAGATGAGGTAGATTTTTATATCAATTAGTATGATTGTTTTCCTTTTTATAAATCAGGCTATACTTCTCCTCGGTCAGTGCACTAGGTTGGGACCATGGAAAGGCATGCCCTTGAAGGGGGTATGATGAGAGTACGGTTGACAGGTTGATACCGTGTTTTATGGGGTACCAGGTACTGGAACCCTTACCCGTCCCAAACCATGGACCCTAACTCTCACCCTGACCACAAAACCAACCAAACAACCAGCCAACCAACCAAAGAACCAACCAAAGAACCTATCCACTAAACAATCAGCTGTAAGCCCGACCTACAGACAAATCAACAATAAACCCATCTTGCCAGTCAGACCAGTCAGTCTGAAGACAAAGAACACTGCAGCCAGCCATCCAGCCAGAAGGCAGGCCAATCAGCTACTTGCGCAATGCCATCCATTCTAGAGCCTCCAGAATCCATGAGATGTTTTTACGTGCACGCTGCTGTTAATCATTTAGCCATAAAGCTGAGAGCACATACACGTATCGACGTGCTGGGCGCTGTGCTCAGCATGATGGGTGGCATTGTCTTTAGGATTAAGCCGTAGACAGCCCACCGCGTATACAGATTACATCTGATCATAATCTATGTGACGTGATATGCCGGGACAACATTGTCTGACGTAAATTCCTCTGACAACATAGGGTCTTACTGAACGCTGATCCAACGTCTATGTGTATGATGTTTGCCTTTTAAGTGTATCATTTTATTGTGCTTTAGTTGACAAAAGTCAAGTGTGACATTTACTATTACGCTACATTTCCATATGTGCTGTCATACATGTCATTCGTATGTTTTCCGTGTCCGTAAAATCATCGGTATATAATATTTCACACTCGGATCGTCATACGGATGACTGGTGGATACGGCCTTAAATATGAAAACGAACTATATTTTTTTACCACACGTATCCCTTGACTAGATATTGCTTACAGATTGAATACGTTAGGACGTGGGCGATATACACGTGACTGCTCCATATGAACTATAATAGCTCTGCCTTTTGGCTTTGCAAAGCAGCAGCGTTATTAATGTGAGATGCTGGAAAGTGGGAGCACATCCCATAATTTCTACTTCTTAATGACGGTATAGTATACATTTCGATCATTGTGATTACGAGTTAATGTGCACATTAATAACGCTGTGTTATTAAAACAGGACACACGCCCCCTATCGTGTGTCATTAGGATAACTAATAGATATTTAATGACCTTCTGAAACGCAATTTATCTACTGATGGGGGTTGTAGTTAATTGATGATTAGAGTTACGAATAGCAAATTGTTCGAATTGTAGAAAGCGGGGGTTTTTGACCTGGTGATTTGTCCCTGTCAATATGATCTTATTTATCTCTGTGAAAAGCTAAATGTCAGTTAATATTTTTTGTTCATTAAAAGCTGGCCTTCCTAACTAAACGTATTATGAATACATTTTTACCGAGGTAAAAATGTATTGGTATTAACAAGGAAATATCAAAGACTTTTTGTTGTAGAAGTCCTTAATTTGCTGATAAAAGAGTATCAGCCACGATATATTTTTGGAAGTAAAGCTAAAGGCACCAATACTGGTCGTTTCAAATCTAATGGACATGAGTATAATACTATACTGATTACATCCACCACGGTAAACAAGTGTTTAATTTACCTTCGTCAAGATTTGAACGAGACTCTTGTCAAATATGTGTGAGGGAATATGTACGAATGTCTCGTATTCGTGGACTGGTATATGGAGAGAATTTCTCCTGACTGTGTCTGTAATATATTTATCTTGGATTCCTATTATTATTTCGGTTGTTGTTGATCACTGTGGCAGAATATGGAATGTCCAAGAAAACACGGAACGTTTGGACGGTGACCCAATTTCAGATAAACATTGTGTTTGGTGGGTCGCTGGGTCAACAATCAAACACCGGCTCAACGTTGGCTGTTTGCTTGGACGTATTAACCCTCTCAACTCTAATCACGATTAGAGTTTTTAATTTTTTTTATCAGCCTATCAAATCAGTGGGATCGAAATGTGTGTTTGAAGATTTGCAAATGTTTGGTCTCAAATTGAACAAATTATGTGTAATTTTCACCCACTTAACTTTGAGTGGGTGAAAAATTAAATCCGATACCTTAGCGGGTAAAGGGGTAAATACTTTTAGCTTGTGCCAAGAAAATAAGAGAGTCTAGTTTTCTTGCTGGTGGCTAGTGGGCAGGGACGTATTTTTGAGCCATTTTTTCTCACGACAATGAATTTCGACGACGAAGTTACATAAACTAGTGTGAGAAACACTCGACATGTGAATATCAAATTGCGCATCGCCGCACGGTATAGGAAAGAACTTTATGTAGATAAAATTCTTGGTATAAGAAATTCCTTGATATAAGTCAGAGCAAGGATACTTGTTTAGAGCATAGAGTTAGAGAGATGATTGTGTCATGGCACTTGAGTGGAAGCACTGGTAGGTGGCAGCACTTTACACCGGCAGCACGGTCTCCCCTGGAATGTCAGTTGAGATCGGGGGTCGGGGGTGTATGTGGCGCGTCAAATTTGTCTCTGGCCTCGGGGGTAGCGGCGCACAATGAAGCCATTGTTAGTGATGTTACACAGATCTCTGCTCCCACCAATGCCGTGCGCTAGCCCAGTGCTGCAGTAACGTTGGCGGACGATTTGTTCAACGTACGATTTTTGCTGGGAGCTGTTTGCGCCATAGAGTCAACCAACCTGATTAAAGAGCCATTTGGGAGACGTTGTTTCAACGACGCTCTAACGTCTCTAGCGTTGGCGTTTTGCTTCTTCTGTTGAGTTTTTCTCTGTAACAGTGTTCAATTGAGCCAACATCTCGACTTTGGCTCGGTCTTATAAAACGACATTTTGCCTCTTCTATTCCGGTTTCTTGGTCGCAACTAGTAACAATGTATAACAGTTCACACAGCGTTAGGCCAATTGGGCCAACGTCGTAGACGTTGGCCGAATTGGCCCAACGCTGTGTGTGACCCTGGGGTCAGGTGCGGTGCCCCCCTCCCCCCCGGGCACACGTGACAGCCATGGCGGGGCTGACCCCGGGGTTAAGAGTGAAGTAGACCAGACCCGGGCCGGCATATGTTTGATTGTCTGCCAGGCCGCCTCTGACCCCTGTTACACCTTGATGACTGACATGGGCATCTGTCCCGGACTTCTACATAGCTGCCACCGCGGATGTGCTGTACCAACAAATGCTGCGGATCCGGGTACGAATTGCTGCGTATGCTGCAACGTTCACTGTAATCTGGAATATTAACCCTTTCAGCGCGGGGACCGACTTTAGACGTCAGAATGTGGCGTCTGTGACCACTGGTGACGTTTAAAGTCGATCCCCGCACTGAAAGAATTAAAAAAAAGTGTACAATTACAGAAATAATACGCTAATTATCCCTTTCAGTGCGGGGACCGATTTTAGACGTCAAAATCTGACGTCTAAAGTCGGTCCCCGCACTGAAAGAGTAAAATATTTATAATGGGCGTAGACCCATAACGTAGGTATTCAAATGAAGCAGAAAGGGCTAACTGAAACATTAATGATGATTTCAAATTGAAAAACCCTTTGGTCCCCATGGTTTATGGAAACATATTTCAGCGCTGTAGAGGTTAAACATAGCAGAGTTGCTATATCGTCGGCTTTATTTCGCATCGCTTGTTTTTCTAGATAAGGCGAGGGAGTACTTTTGATCCGGAGGTCGAGTGCGGGAGTATTCTTGCTCAGGGGTCGAGTGCTTGCCCTCTGACCTCTGGGATCCGGTTTCGAATCCGTTTGCCTGGAAGGTTGTGTTGTACTTCGCCACTTAACCTCCCTCGTGACATGTCAGGTTCTAAACATAGTACTGTACCTTTGTTCTATTTTTATCTTGATATTAGAGATTGGGGGGGGGGGGGGGGGTGGTAATATCAACGGTTTTTCATTAATGAGGTTAAATAGGATTCCTTGTTCTGCAATTAAATAAGAATGATTTCAAAACCCGAATGATGCCACATATAACATGATTACTCGATATAATGGGAGTGGAAATAATACTAATATAGGAGTGAAGACCACACTATTTTGTTTGTTGGCTATACTAAACAGAACTGGAGTGTTTTGAAACCTTACAGATTGATCCAAGGACTTCAATAAATCCATGATTGATCCGTCTCTTGGGCATGTCTGAATTCTATTTGTCCCAGCTGCTTCATTTTTCAGTCGACGTTTGTTTTGTCTTTGATGTTCTCTTCCAAGCGTTTGAGTACTGTAAAGTGTTTGGTTTGGAATTGTTTTTACTTCCGGTTACCTCTCTAATTTTTTTTTGTCCGGTGGACTTGAGTGTTTGTTTTCCTCGACTCTGGAAGTTTTCGTTGTCTGTTATCTGGTTATGTCAGTGTTGATTATAGCGCACTATCCAAGCTAACACGATACATTGACACAATGCTGGGTTAATGCTGGGCCGACGTCGGAGACGGCGGGCCAGCATTATCCCAGCATTGGGTGAATGTTTCGTGTTTGCTGGGGTGTCAGGTGGTTCTGTATGCTGATTATAACAAGTTGTTTATCATAACACTCGAGCAGATGTCACTGCATCTCGAAAACTTCTGTTTAAACATCAAGATTTGCAAATGTTTGGTCTAAAATTATAAACAAATATGACTAATTTGTCCGAAGCTCGGTGTGACCGGTGCTTTATTCACAGTGCACGTTCGATATAAGGCTTTATCGGGGCAATGACAATGAAATATGAGACAGAGAGAGTCCCCGCCTGAGAAATGTGCATGCGACGGAAAGGTCGTATCGTATGTCGTTGTGGTAGCTTGTACTTTAGTCAACGTACGTTGTTGATACCTATCTCGGGGCAATGACAGGGCAATGTGAAATGTGAAAAAAGTTGCCGACTGAGAAATGAGTGATGTAATGGTCGCAGCGTTTCGGAGTTTAGTGTAGCCTGTGCTTTAGTCAACGCACGTTCGATAGATATTAGTCTATATCTGGGGGCAATGACAATGGAATATGTGATGGAAAAAGTCGCCGACGGAGAGAAATGTGCGATGCGAAACCACGCCCGCAATTATGTCCACGCAGAACCCAGGGCTGTAATATCTGGTGCAATTTTAAACCGCTGTGCTATACGAGGGCGAAGGGTGACAGTTTTGATTTGGGAAATAACGAAGACACGTATCGAGGTCAGCGACCCCCGCGACCCCGAGTTAACCCCCAGAGGTCAAGGTCACCTGTCGGTCTCTCTGAGCCGGGCAATCCCTTCTAGAGCGGGTCCCGCGGGGAGGTCGGAGGTGTCCTGCAGGGCACGAACCCGACCGCCTCCGCCTGAGAGGCTGGGCAGGCGGCGAGTCAATGCCGGGCTAATGTCTACGACGTTGTCCCGGCATTGACTCGCCGCCTGCCTGTTATCTCGTGCTGTTTTGACGGGCTCTTGATGTGTGACCTTGGGATGGACCATTTCCGCTGACTCGGCTGGTATTAGCCAAATCACTGCTCAAGTCCAGCAAACTCGAGACGTTGAGCCAGTGTTGTTTTAATGCTGGGGCGACGCCTTAGACGGTGGCACGACATTAAAACTACATTGGCTCAACGTCTCGTGTTTGCTGGGGTCCACGCCACGACTCACAATGCTAATATCCAGAACTCACAGCGGATACACAGTGCTGGCTCCTAGTTGGCTGCGGTGTCATTGCTTTGTCCAACGATGTGCCAACATCTTTCTAAATGGGAGCCCTTGTTCTCTGTGAAGTGTAATAAAACTATGAATTCGAATTTGTTTTTTCTTATGGGAGGTATTACCTTTTTATTTGAAATTCCTTGATTTGAATTAACGAAATTATAATGGGTTACGTATTTGAACCTCGAGGTTTGTGGTCGAACAAAGCAAAAGTTACACTGCCTTCAGATTTATACTTGCATTTTGTATAGGCTATTTCGTCGCCTCGGAGCTAAAGGATCCTATCTGCCACTCTGACGAGTGTCAGATAGGATCCTTTAGCTCCGAGGCGACGATTTCTTTCTTCGACTTCAATTTGCGCTGGACATGTATAATTATATCAAGAATGGTAACGTCCTTGATTATAAACAGCCTAAAATTATCTAGTTACAATCCGTTGGTTTATAGAATTGGATAGACAAAATCTTGTAGACCTATTTACAAAAAAAATAATACAAATTCTGCGTTAATTCCTTCGAGTTTTGGAGGAATATAAGGAGGAATATAACAAATGTTTGTTATTATTGATATAAATGTTTCTTTTTAATTTTGCTTATCATCTTCTTACATCCTTGGTGCATGTAGTATGTTCCATGTCTGCGCTGAATGGTTTTGTGGATTTATCACGCTCATCATGGGTGGTCGACCTTGTACTGTTTGTATCTGTTGAGTATGTCAGTGTGGAGTTCTGACATGGGAATGAATGCAGGACACGAGTATCTGCTCCTGAATTGTTTATCCCTTCAAGTCCCACAGGCCACTATATTGTAAACAAAATGTGGGTGGCTCATTATTTTCTCAACGACGGATTTATGGATGTCAAGGACACTACAATAGTGCCATTGATTGTTTGATTTTAATATGTTATTTTATGTCATTATATTGTTATTATATATTACATATTATTATATTTATACATTATATTTCGGCCTATGTATTAGGCTATATATAGGCCTATAGTATTAGTGCATATATTAGTTTATTTCTCATCCGGTTGTTTATCGTGATTGTTCGCTAGGGATGTGAATTTCAAATTGAATATTTCAGCCACCAAAGGGTCGACATTGCATGTAATAACATTGCCAGTGTAATATATAGAGGAAAAATCACTATCACTTGGGCGCAAGTGGAGAGCTAACAACAGATATCTGTATTGGCACAATGCTGTTTCATCGTCTTTGACGCTGTACCAGCATTGTGCCAACGCATGCCTGATACATCGTGTTAACCGGTGTGCGAAACATCTGCCAGCATTCGGCAGGCCGCCCCCTGTTTTGGGTGGGGCGGAGATGAAGGGTGTAGGTGGGGGTGGGGGGGGGTCCCAGCAAACACTGAGCCAATGTTGGTCCACTGTTGGCCCGCCGTGTGTGCCAGCTATGGCTTACGGGGAAGGAATCCACGGCGGCGCTCTCAGTACACTTTGGTCTCTTTGTGTGCATTGATTGGCGTGCACACATTTCAGCATACGCCACAAGGCTCTGGCCGTGCGCCTATTACAGATACAGCCACACAACAAGTTGGTGGGGCTGGTGTGTGGTTTGTACGAGATTTGCGGAGTGGGATAGGCACTTGTGATTTGTGTCCGCTTGTGTCGCACTGGCATCCCCCTCTCGCGTAGAGTTGCGTTCTTATTGTGGCTGGTGTATGCGGTGTATAGTGTTACCCCATACACTGCGAGAGAGAGAGAGAAAGAGAGAGAGATAGGCCGCTGTCATAACTGTCAGCGATAGCTACATAGCGGCGGCTATTTACCGGCGGCGGCGGCTCTGCGTAACTTCAGTTACCTCCTCTCCGCCAAGCCGTACACACACACACACACACACTGAGTGTAGCAGCACGGATAATCTAGCATCACACAGGCAGTGTAATTCCAGTGGATATGTTGTTGATGATAGCGTCGAGGGCCCGTGAGATCACCGGCAGTGGTTGTACGGAGCTATTCGCCAGGTACTCACTGTGACACGACCCTCTAGAGTACCTCTAGATATCATTCTGTTATCTCTACATTTCACAACTCTTACATACACCTTTTGTGTACCAGAGCGAGTGTTTACACCAAGAATGGTGGTAGATATAATAACCACGATTCATTGAGTCGACGAAGTTGTGGATAACGCTGTTTCTGCAGTGATACTCTGCGCTGGATTAAACGCGAGAATGTTGTGATTTGACAGGATTTTGACCCGCGCACAAGGGGTACAGGACAGCGGTTTTGTTATCCGAAACAGGGATTTGTGCTTGCAGCACCCACTCCCGCCAACATGCATCCCTATCTGCACGGCCATTATCAAGGTAAACTTCACAATGAAGACGTATCTCTGGTTGAATGCTGGTCCAACGTCTACGACGCTGTCCCAGCATTCAGTCAGAGTTGCGTCCGTTCGATTTAGATGCTGATCTAATCTTGCACTGTGTTTGCTCACAGTTGACTCACAGGCTGTTCCACTTGATATAATAGAGTCGTTATTGTAGTAGTGTCATGTCTCGTGTACTCACGAATACTTGTTTGTTTGATTGTGCATCATACCCGTCAAACCTTGAACCAATGTTGTTTTAGTGCTGGGCCAGCGTCTGCGACGCTGGACCATCATTAAAACAATATTGGTTCAACGTCACGAAACGCCGGGTCGAGGCTCTTTCAAATTTAGAGCAACGTTGGGCGTTAGCTGAACATAATAAACTTGTATCGGTAGTATGATCTTAGAGATAGTAAAGTCTACTATCTCCATGGTATTATTGTATTCATTAACTGACTCGATGTTTTAGGATGCGTTATTAGGATGCATTATTATCTTCAGCTGGGAATGATATTGTACGTCCTGGTACTTAGAGGGTCAGTACAGCTTCAAGGCACAGTGTGTAAAACTACGACCACCATGATGACTGTAGCCAGTAGGTCGTTTTATCATGGTCTTATATCAATGTACTTACTTTCACTAAATCAGTGCGACATTTTCGTTTCAGATGTGTCTAAATGAGGAGTGATAGCTGCTATCCTATTGGATAAATGTATTCTTTTGTTGATTTCTGTTCCTGTATTCTTCCAAGAATTGGGGTCAATTATAATTGTGATTATTTATAATTGCGTCGTTTTGGCCGTAATTTAACATGTTGAAGGGTATAATGAAAAAAATAAGTACATAATAATTATTGTAATTGTAATTGCGTTTTTTATAATCTGTATGATTGTAATTTACAAAATAGCATATGTGCAGAAATAGGTTCTTGAATCAAGAAGAATTTATTTCATGGTTAAATGACTCATTTTAATGACTCATTTTTAGTAATTTAGCCATGAACAAATACAAATTTCACGAAATGTTTACGTGAAGTAATAGCTAGCAGCGTTATTGACTGACATGATGTTTTAATACAGTGAATATGATACGGCTGATGACAGGGGCCTGTGGTCTTTGGCGCTCACTGGTTTGAAGAGGGGCTTTCATTGTTTGCACAGGAATTGACAGATTTTTCTCCACCTGCCATAACCGCAGGCAGCACTGTAGAGATCATTAGCTTTCAACTGGTGAATGTACAATAGTGGTAAATTATCTGCAGCGAATTGACATGGGTGTTTGAGAGTGACCTTTTCTGTCCTAGGTCTGCCGCTTCTCTTTCTTTTATTGCCTGTCGCATTGTTCTCTTGATAACTGCACTTGATTTAGTGCCTTGATTTATTGAGGGTTGTATGTTGAATCTTTGACATTTACTGTCATGAATTTGTATTTTCTAGGAAGAAATTGTAGAAAAATTAATGATGTGATAAATTGTCAACCTTTGTTGCTAAATGGTCAACGTTTGGAATAGATTTAAAATACCAGATTGCGATTACATTAAAATAATTGCAATTTTAATTTAGCCAATGAACACGGATAATTACAAGTTAAGCTTTATAATTTAATCGTTATTTTGAATGCTGAATACAAAATAAGTTCCATGCATCTATCATGTGGTGTTGCTATACAATTCGGTGAATAATCATCGAACATTATTTTTCTTTAACCCTTTCAAGCCTGAATTTACCATCTTCATCTTCATCCACTACAAGCCGCGAATTGCTATCGCAATTCTCGACTTGTAGTGGATGAAGATGACTTGATGTGGTTTGAAAATTGAAGAAAATTGCCATGCATTAACAAACCAGTTTCATGGAATTTTTCCTTGTAAAACCTTTGGTTGTAGGAAAATAAGGTCTGTTTTCAGGGATGTAAAATGATGCTTTAACCCATAGAACACAGACCTATTCGCGATCCACAACTTTAAGTGACCGAAAATTTGTTATTTGTGAAATTTAAATCACAACATATAGCAGTGTTTCAAAATTTAAAGCACATTTTACTTTTAACAACTGGTTATAAATACAGGTGTCAATAAAAACGAAGAATATCTACTGTAGTCGACATCAGTGTTCTAAGGGTTAAGCATCGTGAGGGCTTAAAGGGTTAAATTGCATCCAGCACTGAAAGGGTCAAGACCACTCTCTTGTTCTGCAATTCAAATCAGCGGACAATTGTGTCAGGTCGTATTGTGCATGTAATTAGTGTTGAATAATTGATTGGTCCTCATGACACGGCCTGCTAGCTGAGTACCCCGGGGGGGGGGGGGGGGGTTGACACGCCCAGCCGCCCCCTGACCCGCTCCGCGGCACGTTTGATAGTGACCCTGTTTGCCTGCCAGGTCACTTTCTCTGACCTATGTTGTTATGACATATACACTGGTTGGTTACTAAGGACCATCTGCGTGCCACAGAGCTTCTGTTTTCTGAGATCTAAAATGTGGTACCGCTGATTATATCTTTGATATCTCCGTATCCGTTCACTTCTTTCAAAGTGTTTTGCATTATAGGAGTTCCGTACCCGGCTAAACCAGGCTACTCACCTTGCGATGTGATCAAGGTAGGAGTTCCGATGCGAAGACTGAACTCTTGTTGGTGAACATCAGTGACACACAATTATTTTAACTGACTTTTTAGCGTTGCTGTTGTTAAAACCAAGGAATCTCTAGATGTTAAAACAAAGAAAACAAATTAATTCAAGTTGAATCTTCAAAGTTTTTTCGAAAATAAGGGTTTATTCACCCTATATATACAAAACATATGTAGTTTTTATATGCGCCTTTTTAATGTCGCATTTCTCACATCATTGAGAATTACGATATACCCAAGTACCAATCAAATCAATATCAATTATTATTTCACAGGACCCGTATTTTCGACCAATCCGAAGCCTACTACTTGAACGTCTTCATTGTGATGGATTATGATCTGCTACAAACTATTTTAAATCAATTTCAGTGCCATTGTATTCAGTTTGATAATTGCTTGAAAAACGTAACAGCGGACCTGGCATGACAAGGGTTAAATAACACATTTACGTGAAGTGCTGATCAGAGGGTACAGAGTGGTCGTATAATCGAAGTAATTCAAAGCCGTAATCTTAGTAATTTTAAGGTCAGGGTGCTACCCTCAAGGTCACATCCCGCCCCGGGTGTGACCTCCACAACGTGACCCCGGGGTCACCCTGTCCCAGTAAGCACGTGACGATCACCCAAGGTTGGTTCAATGTTGGGCCAGCGTCTGCGACGCTGGCCCAACATTGAACCAACATCGGGTGTGACTTTCCCGGGTTCAGGCGGTCTGTATTTCATGTTGGGATCTCACCCTGGCATTCTCGCTGACAGACCGTCAGGGGTGGCAGACCCGCCACAATAGCCGAATGTTTCCACCGGGTCAGGGGTCATCCTGGTAACTGATGACCTACGACCCCGCCAGGTCACGGGCGTGACCCCGGCATGAGGGCTGCCCGACCACTTACCAGGATAAATGAGCAGCAAATGCTGCCCTATTTGAACCCTTTCATCTCTAGATCTAAAACACTCGTATGAATAGCATGCTCCATTCTTTTATTTTGATGATATCTTCTTCTCAAGATTATAGACCCTCTAATTTATTTAAGTTTCTATCACAGCAACATGATCTATATCAGTGTTTATACATGTAGGCATTCAGTAAATTGAATCAATATGTCGTGTGATTTCTTTTTACCTATTTCTGTCGTAAGTACCAGCTCACCCTTTCAATCCACTTCAATCTAACAAATCATAAAAACTCAGGCCATTCACTGTCATTGCCATGTCTCTGGGTTAACCACGTTTTCGTGCAAACACATCAACTGTGAGTAAACACCGCTTCAGTTTTACGTGTCCATCCATTTGGCACTTGGCTTGATACGTCTTTAAGTATTAAGTGAAATGCAATATGTGTTCGTACTGCGAGTAGGCTTGATTGTGATTCCTGGTTTACATGGAAAACAGTGGTTTAGGAGCCATACTTGTGTATAGATCTTCCAGAACCTTGTTTGTAATATAGCCCGTGTTTTATTGACCCTGATGCCTGCCTGATAACGTGTGCACGGCCTCTGGTACCTGAGGGGTTAAGTCAGAGTTAACCCATGTGACCTGCTCCGTTCCGGCAGCTGTACCAACAGAATTGACCGGCCAAGCCATCAATCATTCCACATCCAGAGCCACACAGAGACGCCAGAGGCTGGCTTGATGCCGGGACAACGTCGTAGACGTTGACCCGGCATCAAACCAGCCTCTGGTAGCACGTTGACCTACTGCGGTTAGATGCTGTGCCAGCGTCGCAGACCAACAACGCCCCTTGTTTGCTCGACTGGCAGGGTTTCTTGGTCATTTTCAAGAGGTGCATAGCCCAGCAAACACGAGACTTTCACACAATGTTGGTTCAATGTTCAATGTTGGGCCAGCGTCGCAGACCGTGGGCAAACATTGAATCAGCATTGGCTGAACGTCTCGTGTTTGCTGACAACTTGTCATTTGGATAAGTTCGATCGAGGAATCTAGTTTAATAGTGTGTTTTTTTTAATGCGTCCTATTCAATCGAAATAATCATGATAATAACTCGTGTTGTGGTTGCAAATTTTAAAGAAATTGTATAGTTGTTTTTCATGTAAATAATCTGTAGGCCTATATTTAACTTCTGCTTGCGTTTTCTAGTTGAACACTGTCATCCCTCAAAAATGCCACGTTAGCGCAATGTTGTTTTAATGTTGGTCCACCGTCTACGACTCTAGCCCTACATTATTGATTAAACAATTGATTAACGCATCGTCTTTGCAGGGATTCCGGGATGGGAGGGACACCTGTTGGTGAAGATGTGAGTTGTGGAAGCATTGGCTACTCTGCGTGCAAAATGAAAGGCAGTAGCTGCTTACTGTTCAAATAAGCAGTTACTGTCATTTGGCTTAGCAGGGTGGTACCGCTTCAGGGATGGAGTGGCTGCAGTCACGCTCACACAGAGGATCTGTAACCCAACCCCAATTAGATGCCTCAGTCACCAGCCAGACTGACAGCTTCATATATCGCCCTAGGCAAAATTATTATCTTGACATATTTGCGATATTGTCGCACTCGAAAACAAGAGAACAGAATAGACATTGCTCCTGTTGTTAGTCTCGAACCATAAAGCGCTCAATTAAATCTTTTAAATTTTCACCCACTTGAAGTTGTGTCTCGCTACCGCGACCCACAACTTCAAGTGGGTGAAAATTAGGCTACTCATATTTGTTTAATTTGAGACCAAGCATTTGCAGATCTTGGATGTTTAAGCGCTCATAATATTCCTAGTAACAGTCATTTGGTCAGCTAATAAAATGGATTAAAAGCGACTGCCCAGAAGACAATAAACCAACATTGGTTTAATGCCTCATGCCTGCTGTATATAAGTCGCGGGGGAAGGGTTACCATATTTCACAATCCTTTATAATAAGGATGTTCTGAGCTTTTATGACATATTTCACTATTTGACAAAGTCATCATTTTTATTCATCTGTAAGTGCGGGTTGCGGTATCAAATTCCTTTTTTAAAGTAAACGCAATGAAATAGGTGGGTGTTACCGTCAAAAAAATTGAAGGGGCAGTATCTACATGTACTGCAGTACATTTGTACAATCCCAAGGGTACGAAATAATAATGATTATACTTAATTGTCTTAATTTGACACAAACTCGCTGCTGGATGCTGGAGGGTTGTAGAGACGGAGTGAAGAAAGTGTTTTCAGAGGTTGAGTGAACATACACCATGAATATTGAGAAGATCTCAGTCGTTTTTTGTCTTGTTTGACATGTATGTGAAATGTCTGGTGCGTGTACAAGTAGCCCTAATTTGCTGCGATATGTCATTCATAATATTATTGTCATGATTATAAAGCTGACATAGATTTATACCATCTTCAATATGTGGTACATTTGGGTGTTCTTAACGCGGAAATTCTTTGAAATTTGTCAACCGATGCAGTTGTGTTAACAGGTTAACAAACATGTATAATCGAGATGACTTTGAAACTTCGAGACGGATTAATTATTTTACCCTGAATAGCCTTGAAACATTTGTGTAGGCCTAAGCGCCGTAATTAATTCAGTAATTTGTGTCAGCTTCCTTATTAGTATGTATCTTGGCGTCCTTCTCCCTTGTGATCATATTTCCAAAATCAAATATGACCCTTTAGGCTTCAAGCACAAGACAGCTTGAAAAAACCCTTTGCCTGCTAATCACGACAATTGTATTCTAAAGTCGTTTTTAATCCGTTTTATTAGCCGATTAAACCACTGTTATTGGGAATGAAATGTGTTTTTTTAACAGCAACATTTGTTAATGTGGTCTCACATTAAACACACATGAGTAATTTTCAACCACTTGAGGTTGTGGATCGCGGTAGACACAACCTCAAGTGGGTGAAAATTTAAATAAATTAATTTGGCAGGATAAGGGTTAAATAATTTAATTTGTTGGTAACTGGGGTCGAAAGCAGTGTAGGTAGATTTATTATGGTATGATTAAGCGAACCCCTGGTATCTTGGCAGTGAAATCACCTGTAGTACAACGATGCTGTGACACGCAGCCCATTATTAAAATACCAACATTGGCTCAGCGCTGGTCCAACGTCGAGCCAATGCTTGTCCACCGTGAGCTGGTTTCGATGCGGCCGCAAGAAGTTCCCAGGAGTGATAGCATGTGAAGTAGTTAGAATAATATTAATCATCATTAGCCAGGCCACTGACGCACACTCACACACGGTCTTGTACCAGGAGGGTACTTAATTGAGTACTTGGGGCTTTATTCACACCTATTTTATCCCTTTACCCCCTCTCTCCCCTGTGTTATCTTATTTAAATTTTCATTCACTTGAAGTTGTGTCTCGCTAACGCGACCCACAACTTCAAGTGAAAGAAAATGACCCATTTTTGTTTTATTTGTGACTAAACATTTGCAAAATCTTGATGTTTGGGCACTCATTTCATTTCTAACAACATCCCCACAACTTAAAGTGGGTAAAAATTACCCATTAACCTCCCAATAAAACAAATAGAACGATTATAGGCGTTCTTAGCGCTCAAAGGGTTAACACTCATGAACAGAGAGGATACTTGTCTAACAGGCATATACTTTACATCGTCCGATTTCAAGTACCTGCGTGGTGACGGAACACTTCTCCCAGGTGGTGCACCATGCAGTTGGAAAATATGTTAATTTAGATCATCGAATTTAGTTTATCCGGTTAAGATATTGTATCTGTCTCCCGTCGTGATAGGAAAGCTCTGTATTATGTTCTCCATTGCAGGGTTCCCCACAGAAAAAGAAATCATCTGGTTGTTCTCTCAAAAATATTAACTTAGCGCGCGCGAGCAGCGTAACCCTTACACTGTTGCATAAAATTTCTAATGAACAACTGATACTAAAAGCCAATAAATTACAAAAGCAGTCACTGTCAGTTAGCCATCTTTAAAACGCAAATGGAAGGACACCACAAAACGGAACTGAAAAAAAAAAAAATAAATAAATTAAAAGATTTTTTTTTTTTTAGAATTCATCCGGTCGGGCAGCCGGCATTTCCGGCACTGTGGTGAACCCTGCATTGCAAATGGGATTATCTCTACTGTAAAAAAAGGCTGTAACTTTTTACTTTTTCAAGTAAGCAGTAATAGCGCCCAGAAAACTGAAATATTGGGGGTTGAGCCAGCAATTGCCAAATTGTATCTAGCAAAACCCAAGTCTCTGAACGTCTGGGCATGTCTGGGGGTAGGCCTATATCCCCTTGACGAGTGAAGGAAAACACTGAATAATCCACGATGCTCTATCACCCCACCCTCACGTCATCATCTGTACATCATTCTTCTCATTAATGGACTCACTGCATTGGTTTTATCGTATTGCAATGTCACTTAAATGACCATTAGTGCCGAAAAGTGACATTAAGCAATATTATACTACTACTTTTTTAAGTAATCAGTTGCTGGAGGTTGTGCCGGTTTCGTAACATACGAGGCAGTCACCATTATAGCTTATTATAATATATAATGTCATTCTTTATTACGTGCGCGGGCGCATCGTTGTGGTAACAAGATCTACCTTAAAGCAGGCATCTCGCAGAAATAATCACCTATTATCGATTTAATGTTGCTCCACCGTCTCCCATGCCGACCCGACAAAAAACCGGCATGGAGCGAACGTTTGCGTCTGCCCGGATGGCATTCAACCAGCGCAGTGGAAGCAAAAGCGTTTATTTCTGATGGAACAGACCTAATCAGGGGAACATACATGTACCGTCTCCGAGAAATTTGAAACCGAGCGAAAATGAGTCGCTGAACCAATGCTGGTTCAGGCATATTCGGGCATATACGGGCATATTCGGGCATATGCGCACAATGTTGGTTGACGTTTGGGCCGGCGTCGAAGACGCAGGCCCAACCGTCAACCAGCATTGTGGGTGTTTCCGAGACGGCGATCTGTTGTTGCTGGGGATCTGTTGGGTGGGGATCTGTTGGTCGTGGGGATCTCCTGGTATCCGTGTCTGAGGACAGATGAGATGTGGCCTTTACGTCCGGAAGCGGTAGTACTTAGCGCAGGAAATGATTAGTAAAGAGGGTGTTGCCGCGGGTAGCCCCGGGGGTCACCTTTCACATGATGCCCGGCCGTGACGTGATGTAGGCTGGGGAGGGCTGGGAGTTGGGCATGCACTGCATCTTCTAGGTATCGCTCAGTGGAAAGCAGTCTGTAAAATGTGGCGCTGTTTCTATCATTCTAAATCTGGGTCTTTAATCTGCCTTCATTATGCAGCTGCTTGTTTCTGTGGGATCGATTAAAATGTCGCGGAGCTAGTGTGTTTCTATATAGTTTGCATTTTCTATAATCTATGTATTTTATAAAGTTGATTGGTTTACAGAATTGCTGAGTCTTGTATCTTGCAGGTGAAGTTGCCAGTATCAATTCGCCATGTATGGCATGAATTGCTGAGAATTAAAATAGCGTACGATTTCCAAAAGCCAATGAAATGTGGGATAGTAATAATCGTCCCCTTGGATATGAAAGGGTGTATCTGCGACTTTATAAAGTGGCAGATACACCCTTTCATATCCAAGGGGACGGTATAATATGGCACACTAGCAGAAATACACGAGTAGTACTCAAGTGGGTATTATGTATTTATAGTAAGTACTCGGTTTATATACTGTGACGCGTCATGTAGCTAAGTAACATTGAAAATACTAATGCTTTGTGTTTAGATTTGCGCTGAAGTATCAAGCGACCGTGTCATTTAATTATGCATGTAGAGCAATAAACACGACCCGTTAATTGTTATATAACACGGTGTTTAGTGTTAGTTTAATTTTGCACCAGCGCCGTAGACTGTGGCCCAACATGAAACCAATATTTTGTGAACGCATCGTGTTTGCCGGGGCAGACCAATGAGCACACGGCTTTAGCCCAATGCTGTTTCATTGTTGGTCCGGCGTCGCTGAACTTTAGTTCAACGTCTCGCGTTTGACCTTATACGGTTCGTTGAACCAAAGTTTCTCAAAACAAAGAAGACGTTGCTCGTGCGTTGCTTTAATTCTGGGCCAATGTCTGGAAGACATAACGCGTGACATTGATTTAAGGCTGTAGTCTCTGGGTGGGTTGGCATCTTTAGCTGAGCACTGCGTCCTTAGAGTGCGTCATCAACTGTGACATCGACTCCCCCCTCATTAACTCCCGACTCAAATGGTGACACGCCCAAAAACCCTTAAAGACGCCCCTCAACTCAGCAGGTTAAAAAAATATTCTGTTGCATCGAGTTCAGTCTGATGTAGGATAACAGGGCAACTCACTCCAATTTGATTGTTTGGATTGTGCTGAAACAAACTGAATGAAACCACTGATATCGACAATAGTATTATTTTCCTGTGTTTCAATGCCCTTACTTTTAGAATTTAAATATATACATTTCGACTTAAATTTAACAAATTTAACATATTTTTACCCACTTGAAGTTGTGGATCGGGTCAGCGAGAAACAACTTAAAGTGGATAAAAAAAATTATTAGCTCCAGTGCTGCAAGGGTTTAGAAGCGAGTGTATGTGCGGCTTTACTTGGCTATTTCCGCATGAAATTAAATCTGAGCACTCGAATCACATGGACCCACTTGGAATTAAAGGGACAAATCTGCTACTTTTAAATGGCAGATTTGTCCATTTAATTCCGGGTGCATGGCCCAATGCAGTGGTATGATATATAATGTATGATTCAATATCATCTTTGTAGAAGCTTTATTATTGACCTGGCAAACACGAGACGTTGACCAAATGTTGGTTTAATCAAGGAATTCCTTGGTTTAATGTTGGGCCACCCTCGCAGCCGGTGAGCAAACGTTTCTTCAATATTGGTTCAACGCCTCTTTGTTTGGTCACGACGCATTGACAAACATTTCGTGACGTTTTTTATTATGAATTAATAAATGGAGTCACATTATTTTTTGGCGTTGCTTGTATCATCAGTAAAGCTGACACGCATGACTTCAGTTAAGTGTGCAGCATCGTGTTCACGAAATAGAAGTAATAAAACAGTCGGTGAGATGCCGGACCAACGTATGAGACGTTAGTGAAATGTTTAGCCAGCACTGGGGAATTTTGTCGTGCTCTTATAAGATCCTGATATGTGGTGACACTTCTGAGTATTTAAATGTGCCCAAGCAACTCGAGAAAAAAGAACATTTACATTAACATGACGTTATCAATGCTAACATTAGACAATGCTCAGCCAGCGTCTGCAATGTTGACACAGAATTAAACCAACAGTGGCTGACTGTGTTAGCTGTTGTGCTCCTACATGTATGTATATTCAAAGGCGTTATCTCGCGTGTTATCTTCTTTTTGTGTGCCGACATGTAAAATGTAATATTGAGACTCGCCGCCATCTCCCTTGACAATGCAGCTCATATTCTGTTCTCTATGCAAAACAGTAGACTTAGACTTTTGAGCAGTTTTTATTCGAATATTTGATAATACCACTGAATACCATGATATATGTCTTAACCTTTTAAACCCTCGCGATGCATCAAAACATTTTGCATCTCTAAAGAATGGCTAATCTCATACACGGAACGGAAATTTCGATAGCATGTTTTAATAGCAACAATATTTTTTTTCATTTGTCAACCACTCAAGTCATCTTCATCCACTACAAGCCGAGAATTGCGACAGCAATTCGCGGCTTGTAGTGGATGAAGATTATAACCTTAAATTCAGGCTGGAAATCATGGATTTCGTGTACCTACGCATCATTTCCAACATTTTCTAGAAAACAAGAGACGTTCAGTCTTAATGTTTGTTTAATGTTGGGCCAACGTCTGCGACACTGGCCCAACATTAAACCAATCCTGCGTCAACGTTTGAAGTTTGCCACGTGGACTTTCCAGTCGGCAGCACTTTAATCTAACGCTGTTTTAACCTTTCCCCAGATTTGCCATTTTGAATGGATTTTTAATTCTTTCTTTCTGTTAAGATTTAAAATGTCGCGTCTTCTGTACTGAACCCTTTCATCCCCAGGGGATGGAGTTCTCGGTGAAATATGTCAATAAATAAACAAGAATGAAAAGCGCATACTGTTTCTGTGGCAGTATGTATCATTGGTAACCCTAAGAGCACAGTAGACATTTTTTGTTTTTATTAACAAAAATAATAACTTCGAAAAGCCAGCTGTTAAGCCTTGAACATGTTAAATCTTAAAACACTGATATATGGTGAGATTTCAATTTCATAAATTTTCAGTCACTTGACACAGCTTCATGTGACTGAAAATTCAAATTAAATAGCTGAGTGTTCTATGGGTTAATCTTGAGAGAGAGATCGACGGCTATATCTGGATTAGTTAATTTACCTCTTCATGTCCATCGAACGGGAAATAGCGCACAATGGAACACGCCCGTGTTGCTCCTCTGTCTTGTAGCAAAACACATTGGCCAGGCGTTGGTCCAATGCCGGCACAGCATTTAAGACGATCGTGTAATAACGATCCGGAATTCGGTTGAGGTCTTATACCTGTTTATTTTGCAGCTTTCCCAGAAACAACCACCGTCTTTTTGTATTAATAGTTGTACTTTTTATGCCCCCCCCCCCTTTCGAGAATATGTAATTATCGTATCTGGCACTTTGCAAAGTGGCAGATACGACCCTTTAATTCCCGAGGTGGACGCTGCCTCAATATGTTAAACCAACGTTGTATTATTGTTGTGCCGCCGTCTACGACGTCGGCACAACAATAATACAACGTTGGTTCACCGTGTGTTGTTTACTTGTGGGTGATTATAGCCGTCACTGTAGGCATCTACTCACCTGTTATCTTATCCTTAGTTCTCCTTTATTGACCCTTACAACGCTGAAATATTTTTCGTATAAACCGTGGAGACGAAAGGGTTTCTTTCAATTTGAAGTCATCGTATAATTAGGCTACTGCTTGATTTGAATACACATGTTATGGGTCTACGACCATTATAAATAGTTTTACTCTTTCAGTACGGGAATCGACGTCAGATTCAAAAGTCGTTTCCCGCGCTGCAAAGGTTGATTTGTATTGTTATGTGAATTTAACGTCATTCCTTGCTAACGTTACTCATGTTTTGACTGTTTACAGGTCTGTCACAGGGTAGTAAGCCGCCGCCGCTGACCATGGTGAACTCCATCCCGCGCACTACAGCCACAGTGCCGCCACTCAGCCAGCAGCCCGCGCAGTCACCAGGTGGCAACAGTAGCGTGCAGCACTCGACAGGCGGCACCACCACCAGCAGCAGCGCTGGCGCGGCCGCTGGTGGTGGTGCCGCTCAGGCGGCAGCGCTAAGCGCCACCAGGGCGTCCAGCTTCGCCGCAGCTTTACGCAATCTAGCCAAGCAGGCTGGGGATACTGGAGGTAAGCGAAATGTTCATGTTGTAAATGTTAATAAGCCACATCAATTTGATCTGTAGCTCTTTGAAAGTAGGAGCAAACCTGTGTTCAATTGATCAATTGCTCAAAGAGACGAGGACCTTAACAAATTAATTGTATTTGGGTATTACTGGTAGGCGTATATGTTATTTTGTCAGGTGTAGCAATAATTGACAACTTTGTCAGTGAGAACACACATTATTTTTTGTTCATTAGAAACATTGTGAATGTTGACGACAGAAAAGGCGATATAAACATGATAAAGTAATGCAAGTCTGACGGATATGCTGATTAAATTAAAGAAATATATAAATACTGGACATTCATTGTGTGCCAATAATTCTGGAAAATTAAAAAAGGGATGCTGCATTTTCAGTGCGTAGCAAACTAAATAGCAAATTGGTGTGACCTTACAGTGTACTTTGAAATTTGCGTTTGATTTATTTCTTGGTGGAAATCATCAACTTTGTCCTTCTAAATCTATACGTATGTATTTTGATATACCTGCTCAGCTTAGCTCTAGGTCCACCATATCCCGTTTTGTATTATTTTTATTGGAGTTTTTCAGGCAAAGGTAAAGCTAATTGCAAATCATAACTATTTATTGATGTATTTTTCTGTGCACACATAAGCATCACTAGCAGGTTGAGGTCGAGGGTTGACATTCTATTTTCTTTCTTACAGATGCAGACAGTAGCACCAGTGAGGCCTCGCCATCAGTGTCCGCGTCGTCCAGCCCCCGGGATAACACCCCTAAGAGGGCGGGCGTGCCGGCTCACACAGTGCCTAGCTACCACCACGGTGGTGGAGCACATGTCTCCAGCATCAACTCCCCTCCCGTGGTCACCATAGCTCCCACACCGGCACACACAAACTCCAGCACCACCAGCAGCTCTATCAACCTCATGGCCATGTCCGACAGGAAAAATACGGTCAGTTTGTTGAAATTATTTTTTTTGGTCTGAAATTAAATAAGTGTGAGTAATTTTCACCCACTTGAAGTTGTGTGTCGCCACCGCAACACAAAACTTCAAGTGGGTGAAAAATTAAATTATTTAATTTAGTGTTTAACCTTTGCAACGCTCTTTTTTCAATTTATTATAAATGTCTTCGTTAGCTCTTTCTGCTTAATTTGAATACCTATATTATTGTAAGTCAACAGCCATTCTAAATATTTTAATTCTTTCAGTGACAATTTTGCAAAAACCGAAAATACGACACTTTACTTTGATTGTCATTACTCTGGCATGTAATTCTTATTGGTGGGGGGGGGGGGGGGGTGCTTAGAAGCCAATATGATCAGTGTTCGTATTTGAGGACCTTGTGAACTTTTGAACAAACCCCTAATCTGTATAATGTTACTCCTTCTTGGGGTGGAATATCATAAGTCTATCTATATGGATCAAAACATAGCTCTATGTATGTCAATGATGACAATGTAGATACTGAGGAATGGCTCACCTTATCCTATCCTATTTAGAAGCTAACAATTTTTCACTCAGTGGGGTATTTAGGGTTTAACCCTTAAACTGCTAAATTCAGTGATTTAAGTTTTCACCCCCTTGAAGTTATGTTTCGCTACTGCGACCCACAATTTCAAGTGGACCAAAATTATATGTTTATTTCGAGACCAAACATTAAATCATTTGCGATTCTTGATTTTTAAGCACTCATTTAATTACCAATAACTGTGATTTAACCAGCCAATAAAACTAATTTAAAACGACTATGTTCGTGCTTAGCGCTCCTTTCAAGCCTGAATTTACCATTGTCATCTTCATCCACTACAAGCCGCGAATTGCTGTCGCAATTCTCGACTTCTAGTGGATGAAGATGACTTGAAGTAGGTGGCAAATGAAAAATAGGTAATTTTATTAGTAAACAGTTCTATGAAAATTCTCGTTTTAAAATCTAGGGTTTTTAGGGAATTAAATCATTTTTCAGAGATTCATAATGATGCTTTGATGCTCCTTCTCTGTTTACTGACCTGCAAACCCTAAGGTTAGAAAGTGCTTACGTGCTGCCCTTTAGCTTGCACAGCTTTGCCGAAAAGGTCATGCTGGTGTAGTGTTGGGCGGGGGCCCTAGGGTAGTGGTTAGCACCGCTGCCTTTCACGCCAGAGTCCGGGGTTCGGTTCCCGGTCTCGGCGGTTTAAAAGAAACAAAATTGTTTCTTCCCCATCCACGTGTGAAAGTTAGTATTGTGGGGAGCCTCCGTGACCGAGAGGTAGCGTGCTCGGCCTCAGACCGCCAGGGCTCGAATTTCGAATCCTGTGTCTGGAGGACAGTGTCATCTCAATCATCTCACCATCCTCAGGAGGTTCTCCTGGCCCAGTTTAGCCTATATGTGCACAAAGGTGGCCTAAAGCCCGATTCATTTCATTTTGGTGTAGTGTTTTTTCGCCGTATACTGATTGTCTGTGATCAAATTTTTGGAACAGGAGCGTTAACGCAATATTGGTTTGATGTTAGGCCTGCGTCCCAGACGGTGGCCCAACATAGAACTCATATTATGTGCAGGGTGCTCATGACACTCGGAAAGCCCTTCTGAACAATCATTCTGGCAACGTCCAGGACAATAAGTGGATCCCTTGAACATGGAAGTGTGTACGTCTCGCTTTATTAGCAGGTTGAATTTAAATCACAGTTATTGGAATGATATGTGTGTTTAAACATCATGATTTACAAATGTTTGGTCTTTAATTAAACAAATATGACTAATTTTCAGCCATTTGAACATGTGGGTCGCGGTAGGAAGACACAACTTCAAGTGGATTTAAGTTTAAATTTGATGACTTTTAGGGATTTGACTGGAAGCCTGTCTATTTGTTACGTTCTATCTATAAACTATTGCAATGTCCCTTCCATTAAATTTGGAGTTTCGTATGACTGGTGCTGCATTCACTAGGTGTCGCTGATGCCATGTGTATTACAGAATATTAGCAAGGACACCTGGTGGGTCGTGGTTTCAGGCTGCTTTACTTGATAATCATTTAAAACTCATCTTTCGATACATTGTACTATCTGTTAAAGTGTTAACATTATTTTAAAATCGTCTTCTTCGAATCGTGAATATAGTACTCCATAAATTCATCTTTCGGCCTGATCGATATTTCATAAAAGTAGCGGGATACTTGACATTGCGCCGACATAATATATAGTCACAGAATTTCGCTGATTTGATGTCTTGACCGTTTTGATTTTTTTAAATAAACTGTGCTTCACTTCTCAAAGAGTGGTAAATTTTATACGAGAAAACGAGGTAGGCCTGCCTACTAATATTCTAATAAAACTAAGTTGGTGGCGCCACGTGGTGTATTGCGCAGTGTAAGATACATTTACTATTTATGGTCAGTCACTAGGTGTCCCCAGCAGTTATGACACATGATATTGCTAGGTTTCAGCTCTTCCGAAAATTCTTAATGTTTGATTGGCAGGTTAAATCAGTTATCGGGAATGAAGTGTGAAATTAAACATCAAAATTTACAAATGTTTTGTCTAAAATTAAACAATTAGTACGAGTGATTTTCACCTACTGACACAAACTTCAATTGGAACTGATTCTATTTTCCTTGGGTGAATATACATTGTTCTGAAATATACGTTCATTCCGACGGAATTGTCTCAGAATATAATTATTTGTTGATTATTAGCAGGTCACAAGGTAGATGGATAGAAACTATAAAAATGACACTTAATTTTGGGCAGAGCAATTATCGTGATTCTATGATTATTTATAACTAGTAGAAAACCAGAATGGGTGACTATAATGTGTGACAGGTTGCTATGTAGTCATCAACATTCATCAGCGAAGTGATAACAATATTAAAGTGCCGCCTTGCGAGTGTCCGTGACACTAATAACTCGCCGCTAATACCTGCAGTTGACGGGCTAGGGGGGCTATTGTATGGTTACTCCAGGTGCACGGATTGCGAGGTCTGTCCGAGCCGCAAAGCAATGCCGGGCCACCGTCGGAGACGGTGGCCCGGCATTGCTTTGCGGCTCGTCCGCGGTCTGTTATTAGCCGGTGCTTGTGACAGTGTGAGCACATGGCACGCACATCGGCCATTGTCATTGTGGGCCGTGACGTGCTGCACGGGGCCGGTGTACAGCGGCAAGTGGCCCGTAAACAGGGGCAACCTTCACCTTTACCCCCGCTCTTCCCAGGCAGGTGGACGCCAAATGACCACTCTGTTGGGAGGAGTGTCATAATGTCGGCTCATGGTTGGTGTGAGGTTTTTTGAGGTGGCGTATTATTGGACCTCGTCGTTGTGGTTTTCACTTCAGAGGAGGTAGGTCATCGGTTCAATCAAGAGGTTATTGAACCCCTTTCATTCAAATGACCACATGCCGGAGACGAGTGTGACAACGTAGGATCAGGGTTGGTCTTGTGTCTTTGGCTTTTTGGCCAGGTGTTTGCCGATCCAGAGATTTTCGTACTTTCATGGAGGTTATATATAAACTCCTTGGTACATCTTTGTGGCTCCACCGTTATGAGGCCGGTGATCGGATGATCGTTTTAAATCAGGTTATTGATTCCTGCGCTAATGTTGACCCACCGTCTACGACTCTGGGCCAGCATTGGGTCAACATCTCGTGTTTGCTGGGGTTTTTATTAATGTATAGTAACAAGTGGAAACCATGGCAACCTTTGAAATTGTGAAGGCGTGTTTACTGGTTGTAGAGGCTAAAGTGTCGAGACGACTCACCCGCTGAGTATAATAGCAATTTGAGCTGCCTCCTGGAGCTTGTTGATATCACAGTTGATATCAAGTGTTTTCACAGGTTGAGTGTTCACTGCACACCTATCAGCCTATCTCACAAACGGATCACACCTGCTTGAGTTTACTTGTCTGCTCTCACTAAATATGTTATCCGTTGCCCTTCGGCCCGATGACCTGTTTTATTATCATACTCCTATGAAATATATGATGTCGTGATCATGTAATTTTAAAACTCTAATTAATCCTGCCTAAATGTGTTGATTGCATTTATCCTACTTTTTCCCACTGAGTTATCCTACTTATCCCAATAATTCACAATGCACATCCCAATAATTCACCCTACTTTATTCCACATTTATCCTACATAAATCCACTTATTTATCCTACTTCGTCCGCCCACTTAAATCTGCTGATTTATCCTACTTGAATCCGCCCATTTATCCTATACTTAAATCAATTGATTCTTCCCACTTGAATCCACTGATTTAATCTACTTAATCGACTGATTTATCCTACTTAAATCCATTGATTTATGCTAGTTAAATCCGCTGATTTATCCTACTTGATCCACTGATTTATCCTACTTAAATCCATTGATTTATGCCAGTTAAATCCGCTGATTTTATCATTCTTAAATCTGCCGATTGATTTATCCTACTTTTAGGGATTCGACCACATATAACACATATAACCTGTTACTCTAATTAATTAGAGTAACAGGTTATATGTGGTCGAATCCCTATGATCCTACTTAAGCTCTTTATTTTATTTCGGAGAAAACATGCGGGAATGGGCCTGTTTTACGAAATATGGAATTACAGCTGGCTTTTAAATAAAAAAAGAAAACGCCGTTGTTGTTCCGGACAGTAAGCTCCTCCATTCATCACCACATCAAGTCAGTTCAGCATCTCTGTCCATATTAGTGGCGTACAGTCGGTTTCATTGATAGTTTTTGCCGGTAATGCCATAGGCAAATGCATTTATCATTTCGACGCCGTCTCTCTTTAACAGCGCGACGATCCCAGCAAACACGAAAGGTTGACCCAACGATGGGTTAATTTTGGCCCAGCGTCCTCGACGTTGGCCCAACATTAACCCATCATTGGGTCAACGTCTCGTGTTTTCTGGGATGCCGCTTGTTTTAGAGATGTTCGCCTCCAGAGGCTGTTGCAATACGGACTTGTTCTGTCAACGTTGATCCTTTTGTTCATCTCCAGAACGGATCTTGGCACAAACAAGATGCTTGTTTGATGTTGGCCAGCCGTCTACGACGCTTGCCCAACGTTAAACCAGCATTGTGTGAATGTCTCGTGTTTGCGTGGAGAGTCGTCTTGCGGCGTGTTCTGTTTTTCTCGGCGGTAACCGCCCACTTGAAACCACGGCAGTTACCGCCTTTTGACTTTGCACGTCGGGTGTTTTTCTATATTGATCTAATTGGTTGTGCACGACTCCTGCCAGCGGCGTCTGAACGCGCGCGTGTGCGCTGCGGAGCCGTAGCCTACAGGCGGCCAATTGAGAGGGATTTTAGAAGCATCAATGAGGGAATGCAAGCTGGGCGTCAGATTTCTTTCCGCACGGCCGGCGAGGATGCAGCGCGGGGGGGGGGGGGGGGTAGATCCCTACGAGAGAGAAATGGAATCTGGAGCCGCGCGCAATGCCGGGGCAGAGTTGATCCAGTTGCGTGCGTGTCGCCCGAATCCACCGCTCCACGTTGTCATGTAGTCACAGCAAATGCGATGTATTCATAGAAACAATGTTGTTTTAATGTTGAGCCAGAGTCGAAGACGCTGTTCCAACGTTAAAACAACATGAATCGTGTGTACAGGGATGGTGGTCGGGTGGGGTAGAGTGCCACGGTGTAGACATTGCCACCACAATTGCCTGCGTTGGTTTAACGTTGGGGCAGCGTCTGCGACGCTGCCCCAACGTTAAACCAACACAGGATCTGTGTTTGCGGGGTTATGCGCGGTGTTTGGGCGGCGGTATGATCACTTGCTGCTGATCTGGTACGGAGGCTGGCAGCCACAGAGAGCATCTTCTCCTATCATTATCATCATCACAAGGCTCAGGGACAGTGCCGGGGTCCGCTTTCTCGCCTGGTTTGTCCAGAGTGTTGGATACGGACGGTATGAACTGTTACGTGACTGTCGACGGCGGGCCAACATCAAAACAACATTGGTTCCAGCTCAGCGGTGTGTGAAATAACGTCACAACCGCATGCGGCTAATTTAAAACGGACCGCTCCCGCGTTGCGTTCCCGCATCTGAGGGGTTTGCCCTGCCAACCGGGGCCTGTTCCGTCCCCAGGTGTAAAGTGTAGATTGTGGTAATAGCCCAACAGCAGCTTATTGGCAGGGCTATAGAGGGGGCCACAGCGGCACTGCCCCGGGTGGCGTGTGCCAGCCCACACACATGCCAGGCAGCCGGGCAGGCAGGCAGGCAGGCGGGCGGGAGGAGGAAAATGACATCTCCTTTGTTCCCCGCACACATTGACGAAAACATATTCCACCAGGATAGGATGTAGAGGCCGAAAAATCGATGTCTGCCAGGAGATGTTTGGTAGTGGTGGTGGCGGGGCGGCCGGGGCCTCGCACAGACAGGCAGCTCGGAGTGGTCCGCGGGGCGGCCTGCGTGGTGCTGTAAACCCCCCAGCCAGACGACGTGAATCTTTATTTGTCGGCGCTTAATACGGAGTTAACACACAGGCGACCCGACACAGAGAGATCCAGTCCAATTGACAGGTTAGTAGCGAGTATTTTTAGATTGTCAGGGAATGGATGCCGGACAGGCTGCTCTTAATGGATATCGCAGATCTGCCCGGCCACGCTGCCTGAGCGTCGGATCAACGGCGGGCCAGCGTCTACGACGCTGGCCCGCCGCTGATCCGACGCTCGGGATCGCTCTGCCAACTGGATCAACAGTCAGGGCAGCGCGGGTCATGCTAATGTTCAGAGGGGGGAGGGGAGAAGCGGGCAACACAAGCTGCACGGGCGGCGATAATAAATATCAACTTATCCACCCGGGCGTTGTTATCGTACAGGCGGTGTAATACTTAGTAGCCGGTACTTAACAGATAGTACTGAATAATAGATGGTACTTGGTGTGTGCGGTTCAACCGCGGAGCTCTAGTAAATACTAGTGACTGCACGGCTTGTATAATACTATAATAGGACTGCAGGGTGTTTAATCTTTATGACTGCTGGGCTAATGACAAATCATTGGCACAATACCAATCATCATTAAGCGCGGACCACGAGTCCTCCATTTATCCATGTCAATGTACATATTGCTGCTCCGGTCAAATGATTCATCCATATCCTGGTCCGGTTATCATATTACCAAGCTGGAATTCACGGGGTTGCTGTAAACTGCTGTGTAAAGCCAAAAGGCAGTATCTGCTTACTTTAAGTAGATACTGCCTTTTGACTTTACACAGCAGTATTGTCATATCTATTGTCAATTATATTTGATGAAGCTTCTCTCAGACAGAGTGTTGTTCTGTCACTCCTTATTTGTTGGGATTGTAAATGAAATTGTTTATAGTAGTGTAATGTTTATTATAGAATATTATAATTGTCATTGGAGCTTTTTCAGTGCTGAGATTAGATACTATTACAAGTAGCTAATTTAGCCATTTATCACCCTTTCAAAGTCCGTAGCCATGGTCTGGAGTTGATGAAAAAAGGAGTAGACTGGTTATTTACCAAAATAATCTCTCTCGATATAGTTTTTTCCTCATAGGGCTAATATTAATATTTTAACACTATGTATTTGTGTTTTTGTGATCACATTAAAATTGAACCGTGGTTTTACGATTCAAGATTTTGATATGGATTGCCATTAAACACTCCCAGACCAAGTCAGCACTTGAATCTTCTAGTCTGGCTGAAATTGAATACTAATACTAATACCACAATCACTAATACTAATACCACATATAACTAATACTAATACCACATATTCGTTCATTAGAATAAAATAACAATCGCGAATGTATGGCTATTTACTTGGATAAATAGTTTTAAATGGGAATGCATGCATTTTGTGAAGATATAAAAATAATGTATCTTGTCCTGTGGGTGAGTCAGTCAGTCACATGTATATGAAAAAACACACAAATAGCATCCCAGCAAACACGAGACGTTGACGTTGGGCCAACATTAGAACAACATTGGGTTCACTTCTCTTGTTCGCTGGGGTGGCGGTCATTCAATCATACTGATATCCCAGAGGTGTTTTCCAATTGTGCAATACCCTCTCATATTCTGAAATGTCTGCCCTCGGTCAATCCACCTGATGTTGTTTTAATGTTGGGCCACGGTCGCAGACGGTGGTCCAACATTAAATCAACATCGGGTCAATGTCTCGTATTTTCTGTTGAGGAGGTAGAGGAGGAGATGATTATGTGGCCAGCTCACACCAGGCTTGAATAATGTGATTTGCCCCCTATCAGACCTGCTTACCCCGCCGTCCCCCGCCGCTCCAATACAGCGTGATGTAGTTAGTGATGATGATGTAAGAGAGACAGGTGCGGAGTTAATACACACGTAGCCTACCAGGTTATCAGTATTATCACGGGGAACGCGAGAACGGGGATCCTGTATTAATGCCCGGATAATGGCGACAATATCCCCTACCATCTTCCCGACAGCAAGGCTAGACGTCGCAGACGCTGGACCAACAATAAATCAACATTGGGTCAACATCTCGTGTCTCCTGCGGATTCAATTCAGTCTTCATATGGAGCGACCAATCTCTTGAGATATTTGTGAATTTGTGAATAAATTAAAACAAAATAACTTCAAAATAACTTGGCGTGGAAAGGGTTAACAACTTAGAATTTTGCCTGAAAAAATGAGTGCACATGATTCATTACCTTTGGCAGTAATGGGTGATATCTTGTGTTCATTGTGTAAATACCAAGGTGGCTGCATGAAATATTGATTATTTAAACACAAGTAATAACATTGCCTGCGAAATGTCGTAACTATGATTATATTTATGACGGAAGCTTTAAATAATTGATTCTTCTTCAAAATTGACATTATTCACCCATACCTGGTATTCGCCATTACTCTGATCTCTTATCTGATTGGCTGTGATTGAGATCTCCACCAATCAGGAGGGAGGATCTAGATGTCGGTGAGTTTATTGAATATAAACCAGTTGATGAGCTCGTGACATCTGGCGCAGGGCACCACGCAGTCATTAATGAAAATATAATGATAATTTTATGTGACAGTGTGAAGGTATTTTTGCTATGCTTCGAGAGGTTAACTCAGAGAATCTGAGATACGCATCATTTTAGAAAATATGGGTTGCGAGAAACACCGCTGAGGGTTTAAACACTTATCTGGGATATTACGTCCCTTTGGAACTGAAAGCCTCAAAGGTGAATCTTTCACTTTACAAAGTGGTATATACACCCATTCAGTCCCAAGGTGACTATTTGATGGCACCATGCTGGATTATACAATTGCCCCTTGTCCCAGCTTGACGGCAAGCCTTGACCTGATCAGGCAATCATCTCAGAAGGTGTGCTTGATCAATGCCGGGCCGGTGTCTCCAGCGCTGACCCGGTATTGAGCCAGCCTTCTTGCCCCTACACACATAGCAGCTGCTCTTATACTTTCATTACACAAACAGCTTGGGCGCTGCGCAGGTTTTCGGGGTCATTCTGTAAGCCAGCCACTTCCTGGGAACTACCAGAAATTGATCCTGTGCTGGTTCAATGCTGGGCCAGCGTCGCAGACGCTGGCCCAGCATTGAACCAGCACAGGTTGAATGTTCCATGTTTTCTGGACTTTGTCTATTCCAGACTAACAACCAAGACACGTCCGTATCCCTTATTCGCATCCCCCATCTTGCCCATGCAAAGCCAGACACATGCAGACCGCAGGTGAGTTTGCCTGTGCCATACACCTTGATAGCCGAAGGTGGTATCCCCTATTTTATGCAGTGTCTCGTCTTTCAGCGTATCATTTCCTAATTAATTAGGACGACCTAAATTTAGCGACGCTGTGTCGTAGAAACACGAGTCGACGTATAGTATTGCAAATATTGACCTTAAAAAAACGCAAAAACACTGTATTTCCGGTGGCCTTTTGAAGACCCAACTGCATTACCATAGTATCGATTGTAACGTCACAGCAGTAGTTATGGCAACGGGGATGGGCTGTTTTGTGATATTAGTATGATTAACTGGAGGTTAGCACTCAGATGTAGTAGGTGTTTTAGTAGATAATCCGATCAGGGAGTAGATAATGATCAGATTGTGAGACGCTGTGCTCTCTGCTAAAAATTCTGCAGCTCTGTGCAGTCGTCCATTTTGTAAGTGACTGATGCGACACTTTAACACCCAGCATTAAACCAATATCTGTCATTGGTGACCCAACGCCGACCCACCATTAAACCAACATTGGTCTGTGCTCACACCAATGAAATGTGTTTGGCAGGCGGACGTTGTCCAATGCAGGTTTATACGTTTACCCAATGCTGGTTCAATGTTGGACCATCGTCTATGGCGTGGCCCAACATTGTAACAACTTTGGGTAAACGTTTGATGGAAATCAAACGTTTACCCAATGTTGTTTGAATGGTGGTCGACGACATAGACGATGGACCAACATTGAACCAGCATTGGGTAAACGTATGTTGTTTGCGGGATTGTTGAGTCAACGTGTGATCAGAGTTATGAGTATGACGTCACCAGGAGGAGGTGAATCACTTTAGAATAATGATGTAGCACGATATAATAAAGATGACCAAGTGCCATTTGGTTTTTGAGACAATAGTTCGAGACTGATATGAGTGGGTTTGTGTCGTGCGACATTTGCAGATGTGTTTAGTGATAGCTCTGGATGTGGGCTGATGCTGGACCAGCGTCGTAGATGATGGTCCAACGTCAGCCCAACATTGGGCCTACGCCTCGTGTTTGCTGGGCTGTTATACAGTACGTCACATTTAATATGGTCTCTTATTATTATAACAATTATTGTTCTACTATAAATTGTTTGCCATTATCAATTCCAAGCTAGAGTCACGAAGCACTCTACAAAATGACGGATGTATTTTTTTAAAACCAATTGTACGATAGACTGAAAGTGTTTATCTTGGAAATTTACATCACTGGAATTTTACCGGCAAACACAAAAGTTTTCCCAACGTTGGTTAAATGTTGGTCAACTCAACCGTCTGCGACGCTGTCCCAACAGTGGAGTCAACATTGGTATAACGTATCGTGTTTAGTGGGTTTGCACCAGCATAATTATTACGGTTATCGTTTCTTTATTGCGCTCCTCCCACGCATATAGTCTGTAAAGAGTGGCTACCCATTAAACACAAAACATTTGTATAACATTTATACATTGTTAGCCCTACGTCGAAGACGTTGGCCCGACGTTGTATACATTTTATACACATGTTTTGTGTTTACTGGGTATTTAAGCGCTAGTCAAATACAAGTAATTTTCACCCACTTGAAGTTGTGGGTCGCGGTAGCGAGACACAACTTCAAGTGGGTGTAAATATAAATATCAGATAACAGGTATACATAGTTAATGGACATTTGCGTTTTTTATTGAATCATTTAATTCAATTTATGTCATTATCACATCATCATCATATATTATATTGATGCGCCACCACAGCAGGTGAAATGTCGATACGTCCAATTAAAGCGCTGTTCGTGTCATTTCATTGTCGGTATTATGATGCAGTCGGCACTGCTCGTCGCGTTTCGCTCGCTGAAATCGATGCGGAGTGGCTCGGCTGCTTGTAATTTCCAGTTGTAAGTCGGCCATTGAGGGCGGCGATACATCGATTAAACATTAGCAGGTGTGCCGTGCTGTTTGTAGTTTTGAAGAAACCCAAGCAAACACGGCACGTTGAAACAATGATGTTGGCCCAGCGTCTGCGACGCTGGGCCAACATTAAAACATCATTGTTTCAACGTGTCTTGTATGCTGGGACAGTATCCCTTCCTCAAACAGACACCACATGCGGGTAATGATTGTCTGTCTGTGTCTGCATTCAGCTGGGTTGTCAGTCCGATATTAAAGGGACGTATCTGCCACTTTATCAAGTGGCAGATACGACCCTTTAATACCGGACTGATGAGATATCAATGGTGACTGCAGCTTGTATCTGGATACTAATGGTCTGGTTGAGTAGTTATTGTATCTCTTGTGTATGCCGTAATTTATGCAATAATTTATAGTTGTACCAAGGATACTAGTATCCTTGGTTATACTGATCCAGCTGGTGATGTTAAAGAATCGTACCGCAGCCGCTAACAGTCTCTGTTTGACACACGGCTCTGACTGTTCCTCTGACACGTTTCCTAAAGATCGGTCCCTATATTTATCATTTATCTGGGTTTTTTCAAAGCCTCTTTGTCATATATTTTATTCAGTACATGATGACTTGCTACCTGTTGGAAACAAAACAATAGTCCAGTAATATGCTTTATTTGATGACGTGTCTGACACCCGTTCTAAATTATAGGTCCGCGCGCTCTGTATTTCTTTAAACACGTGAACCCTTAATCCACTAAGAGTCGTTTTTAATCTGTTTTATTTGAAGCTCAAATCAGTTTTTGGGAATGAAATGAACTCGTGTTCATTTGCAAATGTTTGGTCTCAAATTCAACAAATATGAGTAATTTTCACCCACTTGAAGTTGTGGGTCGCGGCAGCGACACACAACTTCAAGTGGGTGAAAATTTAAATTCTATAATTTAGCGCTCCAAGGGTTAATTTTAACCTGAGTGATCTTTTATTTGAGTGCCAGGATATCCTGGAGGTTTCAGATCGATACATCAACATGGCGTCCAGTGAGCCGTCTCAATAGGGATGTAACATCATATTGTACTCGATCACCCTCTGTTATTACAAATGGCACAAGACGCCGTGCCAACGCTGGCCCAGCAGTAGGCTAGCGTTGACGCTTCGGCGTCTTCAAGAAAAATCGATGCTCCACAATCAGGGGAATGGCGTTTACAATTACTCATGACAATGGATCTGTCGGGGGTGATGGTCGGGCTGCCAGGTCAATTAGTTTGCAGAAGTATGCAAATTATAGATTTGTATATTGTCTCGGGTGGTCGACAGATGGCGGGGCTGGCAGCTTGACACATGGTATGGCGGCCAATGAGCGCATTGAGACTCACGATGAGCGGGGAATAGCCGCTAATACACGCTATTTGATGGCTATTTGAGCAACCTGTTGCCTGTACAGGCTATTGTTTGGCAGCCTGATTGGATGGGAATTTATTCCGTGTTTTTGGGGTGATGTAGGTCATGGCGTGGCGGTACATACAAAATTATGTGTTCTCGGATGGATACTGACTTGTGCTTTATGTTCATATGATGTACAGAGGGTACCAAGGGGTATTCTGCACTTGGATATTATCTAGTATCTGAAATGCATATCACATACATCAGATTTTGGATATACATGTTCGTTTTATGTACAAAATATACTGTTTATCGATAGTAGTAAAGATTGGTCTATAATTATACTTTAGTTGATCTGAATAGTAGCTCTGAACTATATGCCACGAAAAATATTTTAGGATAAATTTGGAAGTTTCCCACTTTGTATCATATGTTCTAATCTAGTCTCACCCCCTTTGACATTGAACCTAAACTGGACACGTCTTGTGTCTGATGATTAGTGTCCTTACCGTAAATGAATTTTGTTGACGCTAATAATGTTATTTAATACCGCGGCGTTAAGTGAACAGGCCAGATATTATCGGGGCTGCTTATAATTAAAAATTTTGTAGCATTTTTTAAATAACAGTCCTTGGGGAGGGAAATTTGTGTTTAATTGGCATGAATTACAAACACTTGGCCTGCCTTAACCCTTAAAGCGCTGAATTATTTTTGTAAAAACCAAAGTGTTTTTTTCGATTTGAAATCATCATAACTGTCTTAGTTAGGTCTTTCTGATTCATTTGAATACCTATGATAAGAGTCTACGGCCATTACAAATATTTTTTACTCTTACAGTGTGGGGATCTACTTTAGTCGTCAGAATCTGACGTCTACAGACGTCAGATTCTGACGACTAAAGTCGATCCCCGCGCTGAAAGGGTTTAATGAACCCTTACAACGCTGATATATTTCTGTATAAACCATGGAGACTGAAGTGAGGGTTTTTTCAATTTAAAAGAATCATAAATGTCATAACTATGTTATGATTCTACACCCATTAGAAATATTTTAATTCTTTCAGTGCGGGGACCGTCTTTATAGTCTGAATATGACGTCTACAGACGGTCCCCGCGCTGAAAGGGTTAAGCGACTATGATTAATTTCACCCACTTTCACCTTCAAGTAGATTAAAATTCCAATTAGATGGCTTAGGCCGGGCATTTGATAATAGACATTCACAGACTCGTTTTATAGTCAGGTGAATCACGATGTTGGCACGACTGTGTCCTGTCGGAGTGATCTTTTGTCAGGAAGAAATAGAGAAAACTGTAATCGTGCAGTGTGGTGAGGTGTTTCACTTCGTGGAACTCTTGACATTAATATCCCATCCCGCGCGTTCTTCAATAAAAACACCGAATAGACGTCACGATCAAATCAAGGAAAATAGAATGGTCTCCTTTACTTGATCATATACAGCTTCCATCATTAACCCTTTAACCGCCGGTGCCGCATATATTCGGGTTTTCATTTTTTATAAGCACATTAAGTGCCACCTTTTAAAAATGTTAAAGATAAAATGTGACATCAATCAGCAAGATTTGAAAAGAGTTGACCTCCATTTTGTCAAATCTGAATACTTTTCACTCACTTGAAGTTGTGGATCGCGTCAGCGAGACACAACTTCAAGTGGGTGAAAATTCAGATTGAATAATTTGGCGTTTGAAGGGTTAACCCTTGCAAAGCTGAGATATTTTGGCTTAAACCATGGTGGAACCGAAGGGTTTTTTGTTCAATTTAAAATCATTATAAATGTTTTAGTTAGGTATTTCCGCTTCATTTGAATACTTATCTTATAAGTCTATCTACGGCCGTTATAAATGTTTTACTCTTTTGGTCCCCGCGCTGAAAGGGTTTAAAAGACTATTTAGCCATTAGTCGCAAGCAGAAGGCAGTAGTTTTCTAGCATATCTATTTAATTTCTTAGAATTATTTATTACTACATGTATCATGGTTTGAAAAGAGAGTTAGCCTATCTTACATTTGGCAACAATCACATTTACATAAATATTATATCTTGAAATGACAGTTGCGGTACAATTAGTAGCCGCTAAGAAAAACCACAAAAGGCATGACTTATTTTCTACCTTAAACTCGCTTTTGAACTTCTGCCTAATAGGCGTTGATATCAAGCCCTTGAAATACCAGGTAATTTATCCTGTGAATTTAATTGCAGTCACGAAAATCAATTCGTGCTGAAAAATGATAGGCCGTCTGAAGACGACCAAATTTTTCTTATATACCAGTACTATCACCACTGTCTGTCGTATTGCTATATATGGGTGGTAATAATATTTAAAATATGATAGGTGCAAATTCTCAGTTTTCTTTTTAATGGTCTATCGAACATTATACCTTACATCCTGCTAGTTTTATCAAAAAAATCGACAGTGTCATGCGGTGCTGTATAGGGGCGTGAAGCCATTGTTGGTCTAATGTTGGTCCAGCGTCTACGACGCTGGCCCAACATTAGACCAACAATGGCTGAACGTCTTGTGGTGGCTGTGAAGATTAACACTGTGTCACGGGCGTACATCCTGGTTGAGTATTTGAATCATGCATCCAGTTATACTTAGTAATTTTTATTTTCATTAAAACACCTTTTCAATTCGTGGATCTTAATATTTAATTTTCGATAGTAAAAAATGTAACTGATGAGTGACAGATAATAACTTATACCTCTTCTCTTGCAAGGATCTTATTCATACCTTTTCAATAAATTTAAAATTAATTAGGACTTCATTGATATCAGAAATGCATAACGTTATGCATTTCTGCTGATATTGAAGTCGATAAAACAGTTTGTGGCAGAGTTAATAAAATAATTTCATTTTGGATATTTTTTTCGTGTCATTTAAATCTAAATGAAAGACGCAAGAGTTTAAAAACATCAATTTTGGCGAGCATTTGCAGTCTTCAGAGGGTTAGTCTGTGATATTTCGGCATATAACAGAGGTGGGATTCAGTATTCAGAGGGTTAGTCTGTGATATCCCGGCATATAACAAAGGTGGGAATCAGTATTCAGGGGGTTAGTCTGTGATATCTCGGCATATAACAGAGGTGGGATTCAGTATTCAGAGGGTGGGATTCAGTATTCAGAGGGCTAGTCTGTGATATCCCGGCATATAACAGAGGTGGGATTCAGTATTCAGAGGGTGGGATTCAGTCTTCAGAGGGTTAGTCTGTGATATTTCGGCATATAACAGAGGTGGGATTCAGTCTTCAGAGGGTTAGTCTGTGATATCCCGGCATATAACAGAGGTGGGATTCAGTATTCAGAGGGTTAGTCTGTGATATCCCGGCATATAACAAAGGTGGGATTCAGTATTCAGAGGGTTAGTCTGTGATATCCCGGCATATAACAGAGGTGGGATTCAGTATTCAGAGGGTCAATCTGATATCTCGGCATATAACATAGGTGAGAGGACGCCACGCGTGTGCTCACCTTCCTAACAGATGTAATCTGATTGCTAATAGATCCTATCTGACCCGGTGACTATTGTTTGTTCACATTGTGTGCGCATTACACCAACAGCCAATATGGCATTGTCAGCGGCAGAGATCCACAATGGCGGCCGCGCCGATTTCCCTATCGAACGCCTTTGTCGTCGCCCGGCCAAGATACAATATTGTACACTGTCTGAATGCGTGGTCGGGCCAGCGGCGGCTCGTGGTCGAGCCGCCGCTGGCCCGACTACGAGCCGTCGCTGCCGCCATCAACGGTTGGCGTGTTGATCTGGGCCTCTCAGCTAATTGTGTCCAATTATTGGAGATCATTTGGCGGGTATTGACGCGATTTGCGAGCGGCCGCGCGAGACTCGCTAAGCGTCATGAAACATTGAGTAGCTCTGGACGGCACGGCACGCCGACGGCCCGCCAGCGGATCCATGTATACAAGTGTAATCGTGTATGTCTATAGTCTATCTGGGTAAATATACACCGTAACTGGCTGATTTTGACTTACCGTAAAAAGTTTTTTTTTGCGGAATGGACACTTTACAGATTTACAGATTCACTGTTAGCGTTTTTTCGCTAGAGTTTAAATAATTGCGTATTTTTGAGTTCGTCGTTATAATTTTTAAGCGGATACTATATATAGTGGTTTATCATATACCGACCCCAGAATAGCCACTGTGTTTACTTTATTTCAGCAACCATGAATAATTATTGAATTATATTTATAATTGTTTTCTCATTGAATTGAGGTCAGACTTGGACACATCAGGGCTATCACCATGGACACATTCAGTCTGATATTGTGAGAATAAATACTCAGGTTTTTGAAGAGTGCTAAACCTCTCAGAAAGAGTGAAAAAAATCTTTATAATGGCCGGAGAGCCATAACATAGCCTGAGGTATTCAAATGTAGCGGAAAGAGCTGACTGGGACACTTAATAATGATTTCAAATTGAAAAAAAACGTAGGTCTTTTCAGTTTATATAAAAATATTTCAGCCGTAGTCTTGAGGGTTAAACTCTGAAGAATCTTTACTCTTCAAACTGAAGTTGGGATAAGAATGATCAATTCGTTGCCTCGGAGCTAAAGGATCCTATCTGACACTCGTCAGAGTGGCAGATAGGATCCTTTAGCTCCGAGGCGACGAATTACTGATTTAATTCTGTTACGATATAATTAATTTGCTGTGCCTTGTCTGGTAAATTAGCTCTACCTTGTCAAATTAAAAATGAATACAAATAAACTGTAGGCTTTTTAATATGTTTGAATAACCCTTTCTAAATTCGAATAGTTCAATGAATAATTTTATTGTCACATTTCCACCTAGAAATGCTAGACTACACGTATACACTTGATATAAGTGGATTGAACCTATAGACATCCTCGCTTTGGATACGAAAGGGTGTATCTACCACTTTATGGAGTGGTTGATCCACCTTTTCATCCCCGTGGAGACGACATCTCGCCCAAATTTAATAATCAGATGGGAGATGCCGCCTGGGGTTCTTCTCCTATGCTGTGGTGACATTCGGCTTGCCATTCATCGCGCTCGGTGCCGCGGACACAGCCCCTCCCCTCCCCCGCGGTCAAATTGGATCAGTAATGTTTGGCCGGCTACTTGTCGCTTATCGGGCGCGGAACATAAACAGCCGCGCGGCGGAATAAATCCCGCCCGCCATCTCGTTCCGGCGCTCTCTCTCCCTCTCTATGCCCTGTCGTCTGCTCTCTGACCGAAATTGATCGCTTCACCCGAAACGCCACCCACTTTCTCTCGGCGCTGGATCGATGCCGGGACGCCGTGCCCGGCATCGAACCATCACCGGGACGCCGTGTGGGATCACAGTGATAGCTGCTTCATCGTCTGCCAAGGCTCCATGTGCAATTGCATCAGGACTGTACGCTGACGTTTGGCGTGTCCCCAGTTTCTGCACAGAAGAGGGGGACGCGGTGCCAATATCAGAGCGCGGACCTCGCCAACATCTCATGCCCTTCACTTCACGTAACGGTAAGAATCGGACTTGTACATGTGTCGTATCATCATCGCCGTCGTCGGATTTCTCACTGCAGGCAGGACATCGGGTGACACCGACCGGGTGCGTGACTGCACGGCTTGGAAATCCAAGAGGGATCGATGGAATTGTGAGGCAGTACTCTAGGCGCCGCGCTGGAGGGGGTGGTGCACGGTGGTGGTGGAGACGCGGACACGGCACAGCCGCGGCTGTCCATTAAATAACCATATATCGATTATTTCGGCATTGGTCTTCTTCTCTTTGCGGGGGTTGGCCTTGCCTGGCCTTCTGACTGAGGCCCAGGTCGTCTCTGCGTGTGTGCACGGGTGAGCTGTTTCACTTTGTGTTTATCTCGCAATGCTCATGTCCACCGTCCTGGCTATCTCATTTCACCAGGTAACTGAGAAGACACGAGATGTTGATCCAATGTTGATTTAAAGGTGGGCCATTGGATCAGCGTCTCGTGTCGCTGGGTATTGTCCATTGCCCGCACTCGCTTTGGCTCGCCGTTGACACAACGTTGAAGGTTTGCGTCTACAAATCTTTCTGAAATCATTACATTATTTGTGTCTTCAGCAATTTGTGTATTCATTCAAAATTGCAGTCTTGCTGGCAAAATACAGGAATAGCATAGATAACGAAGATGTATGGATATGATATTATGATGCCTAGAAGCTTTCAATGTGTCGGGGCTAAAAAAATAACTAAAAACGCCAAAACAAACTTTAAAAAAAATTGTGAAATATTCATTAGTGTAAAGTGAGAAGGAATACATAGATTGTTATCTGACGAAAGGCCTCAGGGAGTAGTTATGTTCTCAATTTTTTTTCTGTGAATATTTATAAATTCTTTGTCAATGAAATTGATTATTTAATACCTCATTATTATTATTGTGCATGCATAATGTATTAAGTCTATGTGTAGGTATGTGGTTTTGAGGGCACGAACTATTTGTTCCTTTTTAGGATATCACTCTTTAATAGACGATAATACTTTAAATTCGTCACTTAAGCATGTAAGGATTAAAGAGTTGTATCTTCCACTTAATAATGGTAGCAGATGCGTCTTTTCCATCTCAAGGTGGCGAAGTGGTCATTATAGGTATCTAAGTACATAACCGTAAACCTTCCGGAACGCCTATGTACTACTTGTTATACTACTCAGTACTGGCTGTTACTTGTGGAATGTTGGACGTGGTGGCCTTGGTAGTATATCACGATATTTTCCTAAACGTGGGAGAAATTGTTGAAGTCTTTTTGTAGACGAAAGGCCTCAGGGAGTAGTTATGTTCTCAATTTTTTTTCTGTGAACATTTACAAATTCTTTGCCAAGAGGTGAACCTCTGCAGAACCAGAAGGCAGAAGCGCTGAGAAATGGCAGCGCGGATTGTGTTACATCGTGAAGGCTATGGATGCTGAAGTGGAGCAGTTTGCACCCAGTTTGACATGGTAGTCTAGATGCCAAGTGACATGAGGCGTCCTACTGGTGGATCAGATGCGAGGCAACTGTGTCGGAGCGTTGGGCCAACGTCTGCGACGTTGGCCCAGCGTTCCGACACAGTTGCGGCGTTATATCGTGAATAAAGTGGGACCTAAGACGATAACCTGTGCAGACTATTCAACACCTGCGACGTTGGCCCATTGCTCTGACACAGTTGCGCCGCATTTAAGTGCGTTATATCGTGAATAAAGTGGGACCTAAGACGGTAGCCTGTGCAGACAATTCAACAGGCAGTTCTGTTTTACGAGCCGCTTTTTGGCAGTCGTTCAGGAACAGATGCGCGCTGACGGCTATCTAGTCTATCTCCACTCTCATCATACGGTGGTAGTGTGTGTATTATAGTGAGATGTGCTGATCGGGCCGCCCGGCAGATGGTTCCCACAGGCAGGAGGAGGCGCACCCTGGGGGCACGGGCCAAAATCAAATACACACGCGCGAGATGTGTTCACACCGCAAAGTGCCGCCGACCCGGCCTGTTTTGCCGTGGTGTCGACTGTGATGCGTTATGAGCTGGAATCGCTCCGGAAATCTGTCTGTTTCGGGATTGCATATCGGTTGGATCTGCTGATTTGTGGTGAGGAGTGGTGATGGCCAAGGGTCGCGCGGCGTGACCTTGTTTTACAAGGCAGGCAGCGCCAAGGGTTGCCAAAAAGCCGCTGTGCCAATTCTCCGGGGGACAAGAGTTTCTTGAGCGATGTTTGCGGTAAATACCTAATTTTTTACGAACATTATTTATTTGACTCCATACGCGAAGGTGTGTCGCCGTTAATATGAGGTCGAAATTGATTATTGCGTATTGGAAATGATACGGCACAGTAAACACTACACACCGACCCAACGTTGCCTCAATGCTGGGCCAGCGTCGCAGACGATGGTCCAACATTGAACCAACATTGGGTCAGTATCGTGTTGACTGGGCGGGCATGGTGATGTGAAACGTAGGAGTTCTTGAATAAATTGCTAAATTTTCCTGGAGAGAAAATGTACTTATTTACTGTATATTTTCACTATCTTCACACACTATACACACGCATGCATGCAGACACGCGCGCGGTCTTTTGTCGTCGCTGTCAGTTTGGCGTCGAGGCCCTTCCCGTTGTTGATTGACTTGTTGCCCATCGCGGTGCGTGTTTTTTTTTTGCGCCGTAGCATACCACGTGCGTGGTATGCGCGGCGTAATAAAAAACTACGCGTAGCGTAAGAAAAAAACACGTGCCACGTAGGTTAAAAAAATGCCGCGGGCCGGAGCGGCCGGATGCTGTGTGTAGTTAGATAACGCTTGTGCCATATCCCGGCGAACACGATAATGTTGGTTTAATGTTGGGCCAGCGTCTACGCCGCTGGCCCAACATTAAAACAACATTGATTAAACGTCTCGTGGATATCTGGCGTAAAGCGGCCAGTCCGGCGGCGTCCTGTGCGAAGTGTTAGAGGAGCCGCGTACGATGCGGCTAATAGGCCGTGGGAACACTTAAATAACCTGCCTACTTGATCCAGTCATCCAGTCGACGGATCGATTTATCTGCAGCAAACGACTTCCCAAAGATAAGGAGAAAGGGCTGCTGACAAGGATTTGCTGGGATTTCTGGATATTGGAGGATGGCCTGATTGCCAGCAACTGGAATGATCCTGTTTGGTATATTTTGGAAACGGGTATAATGCAGAGTGTACTGATTATGAAGAATATCATGTTACGTGGATTCAATATGAATTGTAAATGGCGTCTACTCCGCATTTATTGAGGAAAGATTTTTTCAGAACCTGAGTTTGAGCGCGCCCACTTGACTTCTTTCTCTCCATGGTATTTCTTTTGCAGTTTGATAATCATCAACGACATATGCTTCAAAATGTACGTGTATATCTCTGTGTTAGGTTGATTAATGGGGAGATGTCCACCCGCATTCTATAGTATACTTGTTTTAATTAACTAGAAGCCCAACGCTAGTTCAATGCTGTCGCAACAATAATATCGCCATTCATTGGTCGCTGTCTCCAAATAGAGATGTACCGAACTTGAGAATAATGTGATCAAATTGAAAAGGTCGCACGCCATCGTGAAATTACAGTTGTAATTAGATACCGATGAATACTATAGGCTACAGTAATGTATTGTCACATCAAGCTACATGTCATTTTAATAGGAGTTATCATTTTTACAGTGGTCCATTACAACGCCTAGAAATAGAGATTAGACAGCCACCGCACCGAGGGTATTGATCCTGCCGTCCTGGCATATGTGTCATGTTGTTTTTTGTATCTGCCACCTGGTGATTCATCTCTCAATAGTTTCTGGCTTCATACAGTAAGCTCAGCATAAACCAGAATACCCTGCAAACACAAGATGTTGACGTTGAATCAATGTGGGTTTAACGTTGGTCCAGCGTTGTAGACGGTAGGCCAACGTTAATCCAACATTGATTCAACGTCTTGTGTCTGCTTGGTATACACTGCCAGCGTTTTGTGAGACAGATTGTTTCCTGTTTGATGTCAGATGAGTTGTACAAGTTTACAGTATAGTTTCTGCTGTGGATTAAGGTCTAAATCACCAGCACACAGTCACAAATCCCATCACTTCTTTACTGCTTATCATCCAATAATCCGATAAGGTATATTTGTGTTTGTTTAGACCCAAAAATGAAACTATTCATTCTTGACTAAATTGTCAAAGATTGAGAGATACATACATGTTTCATTGTAGTTGGATGGTGATAATGGTCATCATTCACCTCAGTCATATTGATGTCATTCTTCTGTAACTGTGATGTATATTTGCAGTAAAGCTCATGTATGTGCTTTTTCTAATGTTTTCAGAATTCTGACAGAGGTCTGAATGTAGACGTGAAGGCCGAGCGAGACAAGATGACCCCGGTTAACAATGACCGGCGTGAGGACGAGAGGCCCCTCAGTAAGGAAAGCTCATCTTCTGGAGCTCACAGGTGAGCGCAACCTTTAACCCGTAGAACACTGATGTCCAATATAGTCTACAGTAGTATTGTTTTTTTTATGTATTATTGACCTTATGTAATGAGCTTTTAGAAATGAAAAATGCCGCAAATCTGCGATAATCGTATACATTTCGACTTAGATTTAAGAAATTAGTGTGGATCGCTGTAGCGAGACACAACTTCAAGTGACTAATTTTTTTTATTTATTATCTCAAGAGCTCTAAGGGTTGACCTTTACAACGCTGAAATATAAGTTCTTTTAATTTCAAATCATCATAAATGTCTTAATTAGCTTTTTTTCTGCTTCATTCGAATACCTATGTTATGGGTCTGCTGCCATTATAATTTGTAAAATTCTTTCAGGGCGGGGACCGTCTTTAGACGTCAGATGCTGACATCTATAGACAGTCCCCGCGCTGAAAGGGTCAACACCCTGGATACAACTCGGGGTTCAGATCACAGTTCTGCTCTGTAAAGCCAAAATGAAAACTTGTAAGCAGATACTGCCTTTTGATTTTGCACTGCTGAGTAGCCTCTCTTATTAGCACTATGTAACCAGTTGTTAAAATTAAAATATGCCTAAGTAGATATTGAAACTCAAATAACCATTTGTACTTGAATTTCGCAAATCCCGGCAATTTTCATTGTCTAGAAGTTGTGAAGCGCTGTAGACACAATTCCAGGTAACTGAAAATGGACATTTTGTAGCTCAGGGCTCCAGAGATTAAGCTCCGAAATCACTTGAAGATAGTGTTATTTTGATGGGAGTGGATGTGTAGATACATAGTGCTATTTAAGGTTAATTTAAGTTAGCAATTACAGATTCAATTAACTTAATAAAGGATAACAAACACTGAATGGCTTCAGTGATAAATACTTAGTGCTATGTTCAAATTGTGAAAAAATTATTTAAAAAAATTTTGTCCACCTGAAGTTGTGTATCGCTGTCGCGATATAGCCCTTGTGTTTCTATTGATTTAATTGGTTAAGTGCTTGGTCAAATCATAGATTATGCATTTTTTTCTGACTTACAGAATTTCCGCTCACTCCCTGATGGGTGTGGCTGCACCCACCACAAGTAGCGGTCAGGGTGAACTCCCCCGAGGATTCCAGCCGTACAGACCTGGTGATGAGCTGAGAAGTGCTTTCCCACACCACCCTTACGCATCCCTGGACCCCGCCTCAGCAGCAGCAGCAGCTGCTGCCTATTCCTACCAGCACGCTGCCCTCGCAGCGGCACCTCATGCATTCTCTCACTCGCCCTACAGGTTGGTGGCTTCTGTAATATGGTAAACATTTTCACTAATTTATTATGGGTATTATTTGGCATTCAATCTGTAGATTTGCTTGTATGTATTTCAATTACCGGTAGCGAAATTCGAAAATTTTGAGTGTAATTGATAAAAACCCTTATCATGCAATGCTAATGGATATTTTTAGAACATGTAAATTTAATCAAATTTATAAGAAATATTTGTTTCTCATATCATGCACAGTGCAATTACATTCAGTACTTGATATTACAGAGTATTACAGAGTAGAACCTGCTATGAGCAGCCACCCTTATCATGAGTAGCCAATCTCCTTCATGAGAGGTTGACCAAAATGACATTTTTGTTTACAAATGCACCTCCTATGGGCAGCCACCTGTATTGTATCATATTTTTTAACATTTTGATTGATTTTTTACCTTGCAGGCTGGATGATCAGTTGTTGCTGGAGCGTTACAGGATGATGCAGCCGGGCCTTTTTGGCGCCTATGCTCCACCTGGAATGATGGGGCATCACGGTGTACACCCTCTACTACAGGCTGCTGCGGGCGCGGGTCGCTACCCAGCAGAGCTGCTGAGTCAGCAACACTTACCGTCGTACATGGCAGCTGCCGCCGGCGCCAAACTGCCAGAACACATCTCTCCTGGACTAGATCGGTAAACTGTCCCAAGCTACTATGTCAGAGAGAGAATAAATTATAATTATGTTACTCTTTGAAATTTTTCTTTAGCCCTTTAAGTCCTCACGATGCATTACGCATCATTTTACATCCCTGAAATCATACTTAATTTCCTTCAACTAGGGGTTTTGGAATGAAAATTTCCATGAAACTGGTTTACAAATACATTGCAATTTTCATTAATTTTTCACTCACTTCAAATCATCTACATCCACTACAAGTAGAGAATTGCGACAGCAATCGGCTTGTAGTGGATGAAGATGACATTGGTAAATTCAGGCCTGAAAGGGTTAATTGGAAGCCAGAATTGCTACTGCAATTGCCATCTTCAAATAACTGAAAATTACTTTTAAACTCTAGACCTCTTATTTTTTACAATTTTTGCTTTATTAGATAAATGAAGTTAGTGATTTTTTTGTGTGTCAATTTCTTCCAAAAAAGCATCAGATGAACAACTGATACTAAAAGCCATTATATTACAAAATCAGTCAGTTAGCTATCTTAAAATCGCAAATAGAAAGACGCCATAAAACGAAATTTACCCAAAGCAGGCTGTGCTTGGTTTTTGTTGGCCATAGCAGTATAAGGGTTAAGCTATAGAATTGCAATTTTTACCCACTTCAAGTTGTCTTGCTACAGCAAACCACAACACAACCACAACAGATGTGTTAAAAATTACTTATATTTATATTTGTGCAATTTTAATCAAATATATGCCAATTTTGCCAGTATAATGCACATTTCTATTTTATAGATCTAAATCTGAACAAGAGTTGAGACAAGAGCGGGAGAAAGAGGCTGAGCGTGAGAAAGAGAGACTGGCTGAGAAAGAGAAGGAGATGGAGCGTCAGCGAGAGAAAGAGAAGGAGGAGCGAGAGAAAGCGGAGAGAGAAAGAAGGGAGCGAGAGAGAGAAAAGGAACGGCAAAGGTCAGCACAACGAGAGAGAGAGAGGCACCGACATCTCGATCACAGCAGAAGTCCCATATCAATCAAACGTGAAGACCCCACAGGTAGGTTCAAGTGTGTGTCTCAACAGAGAGCAGTAAGAGAATATTATAATATTGCTGAATGTTTAGTTGAACATTATGCTCATCAATATATAAAATAAAATGCAAATTAATTTTAAAAATTCCATGTTGCCATAATTGTTGAAGTCATCAAAGGCTCTGTATGATTTAAAATGTCAATTTAATAATATAAAGATACATGTATTACATTTATTTTCATAGGAATTTGATTGATCGTACTATTTTTCAATATTTTCCTCATAATATTCTGATCTTGATCCTGATCAGCTTTTAAAATCATAATCTTGAATGTCGTGTCAGAGCTTATGTACGGTATGTCATCAAACGCACATTTTGATTTTTTGTAACAATACTTATGATTTTAATGAATAGCACTGGGATCAATCAAAATGCAATTTGTGTGTTTTGCAATGCCTATTTTGAATTAAAATGTATATTTCTATAATTCTCCTTTAAATGCTCTAAATGACCTATAATAGTCATATATTTCCAATGCCTATTTTTTTTTAAGTGGCTGGGACCCCTGCATTATTAGCATTAGAATTTGTTTATTCTTACAATCACTGTCTTTGGTTTAGGAATGAAATCACGAGAAGGATCTTCCTCCATATTCTCGGCTGAGCGTCTTATTGGCAGCAGACCTGCAAACTATTCCACCAGCAACTCCAAGGAGCCGCTGGACCTGCATAAACCTTCCTCCACCTCATCCTCCTCCTCCCAGAGGGATCACATGTCACACAGCCAGGCGCACAGCCAGCACTCCAGTATATACTCCCAGCATGAGAGCGAAAGGCAGCGCATGCATCAAAGGGTTGGTACACATGTCACCCTTAGCACTACAGGGGCATAAGTGCAACTAAAAAGTGACACTTATGCCCCTGCTGTGCTAAGTTACGCCAAAAAATCATTTTTAGTAGGATTTCTTTCTCAAGAACGTTTTTATAGGTTATTTATGTCTCGGATCAGCAAGATTGTACTCTAATTTATAGTACTCTAATTCAATGGGTAAAATAATTTTCACCCACTTGAAGTTGTGGATCACGATAGCGTGACTCAACTTCAAGTGAGTAAAAATATTTTAGGAATAAATTTTTGTGATAAGTTTTGTGTTTAAGTGACCGCTTATTTTTTCAGTTTCTCATGGAGCAAGAGGCTGTGATGAGAGAAAAGGAGAAGAGTGAGCGTCGCCCTCCTTCACATCAGAGTTTGTCCAGCCACCACAATCGTTCACACAGTCCATTGGCTCTCACTACTTCACGTGCCAATAATGCTAGTCACATACCCAGAACTACCAGCTCCTCTGAACACCCGTTCCATAGACCTTTTGAGGGCAGCGCCGGTATGTCCCTCCTCAGTAACGGCTATGAGAGGGAGTCGTATCTGGAGCTCGAGCACAGACTAATGGTAGAGAAGCTCGGGGAAGACAAGAAAGGCAGTGACCATGGTGTGCAATCTCATTCTCAATTGTTGGACTACAGAGCTGGGAGTCATCCCAGCGCGCACTCGACACCGCGCCGAGAAGCCTCCAGTGAGAGAAACTCATTATCCGAGGGCATGCAGGCGCGATTACTAGACAGTGAAAAAATGCACAACAATGTGATCAAGATGGAGCACGGCGGTCTGGGAATGCCGTCATCCAGCTCGTTTCGTTCCACGCTGGGCTACAGTAACTTCCTGAAAGCCCACGCACATCACTCACAGCAATCTCAGCAAGCTGGCCTGTCCAGTGACCGGCTAAATAAAGACCTGCCACCACACCTACAGCAACACAACCTCTTGCCAAATGACCCTGTGATCACCAGCAAACTAGACTTGGATGAGAAACATTTACGGGATGTCAGATTAAATGGTATGTAGGATGATATTTATTCATTCTCCACTATTGGCTCAATACCAGGTCAATTGATCAGAGACCTCTAAGCACGACTATAGTCATTTTATTCCATTTAATCAGTCTATCAAATCAATGTTATTGGGAATGAAATGAGTGATCTGCAAATATTTTGTCTCAAATTAGGCAAATAGTAATTTTCACCCAATTGAAGTTGTGGGTCGCAGTAGCGAGACACAACTTCAAGTTGGTGAAAATTTAAATTATGAAATTTAATGTTTCACAAGTCAAATTTTCAGAGATGGGAGTTATTTAATGAAACCGATCAGCTTTAATTTATTGTTTCAAACCAAGACAGCCACTGGATTACCTCTCTTACATATATTATATTTATTTTACACAATAAATTATTAGCAAACACCTCTTCAAGCTGTAATTTTGTCAAATTTATGCGTCACATAGCATATTTTGAATAAAAAAGTGGTTTAGTGCGTGTTTTCAAAACTATGTCATTTTTCTCCCCCATGATGTGAGATTAGTTGGGTGGTTAAAAAAGGATAGAAAAATATTATTTAAAAATATTTACAGAAAAAACATTGTTACAAGTCATGGTGTGCATTGTTTTTGTCAAGTTTTTTACCTCTGAAATTATTTTAAAAAGATTAAAATGTTTTTGATGTTGGGTAATAATTGAAAAATAGATCTATTATATGAAATAAATTCTATAAGATGAATATATTGAGATGAAATACTAGTAGTATGCTTTAGAGCCACAAGTGAATGATATATTTTTTATTCACCTGGTGCAATTTATTCAGAAAATATTCCATTTTGAAATGTTTTTATTTCTATTGTATCGTCAACACAAAAAAGATTCAAAGAAGTGATGAATAATTTGACGATTATTTCTTTTGTCATTTTGTGTCATGACTGACTATTGTACTGATCTGTTTTCAGAATTAGACTATGAGAGATCTATGAAAAGAAGAAAACTGTACCAAGAAACCAATGTCAGTCCGCCAGACCTTGAATCTTCAAGACATGATGACATTCTACACGGTCGCGGTATGCCTTCTACACGGTATCATCCTGATGATCTCAACCACGAGCCTAATTATAAATATAAAGCTCGTTTTTTGTTCAAGCTAGGACTGGAGCCTGTGCCACCCGAGCGAAGAAAACGTAAGATACAGCAGAACTAAACAAGATGTTTGTTTATTTTAGTGATTAATATATTTTTTTTTAATTAATTTTGTTGAATCATTAAATAATATCTCGTCGCCTCGGAGCCAAATGATCCTATCTGCCACTCTAACGAGTGTCAGATAGGATCCTTTAGCTCCGAGGCGACGTTCTGCTAAACAATATTGATCATTGTGGCATTAAAAACTGCTTCATCACCTTTAATTTTAATTTTCAGAAATGGACATAATAAGGCAGGTTTGCGAGTGGGACAAGCAGCGTCGCCAGCAGAAGGTATTACAGAAAGCAGCATTGACTCACGACAACAATCATCTGACGTCCAGCCAGTCATTATTAGGTTTGTTATTAAAAATAAATTACTATATAATGATTGTTTATAATATTCTGAGACTAAAACTCGCCATCGACTCTGTGTTGGATAATCCCTTTAACCGCTACTTTGTCTTATTTCAATTTGATACCAAAAATTTGTTGTTTTAACACTCATTTCATTCCCAATATTAGTGATTTTATCAGCTAATAATTAAAAGCGATCATAGTCATGCTTAACGCTCAAATGTTTAAAATCTGGTCCAATCTTACAGAGAATACATTACCAGTTCTGTATATTGTAATTAATGTAATGTATAGCATGTAATTTAAGACATTTATTACGAAATATCCACAGGTATCGCCACTTCTCTGAAGCGCAAGCACGGTGACGTTGACTCCTCGTCATTTGGATCGTCTCTAATGTCGTCCTATGCAGGAGCAGACTTGAACTTCACACAGCAGCAGCATCTGACGCTGGCCCAGCTACAGATGCTGAGAGCTCAGAAAGGCTCGGCAGAGTCTACCCCCTCGGCAAATAACCTACTGCTGGAAGTAGATCGTTCTGTGATACCATCGGAGACACAAATGTCAGCAGGAGGCGGTGACAAGCAGCGCGTGTTAAGTCGTGAATTTGCCCAGGAATTTCATCAGTCTGTGCTGCAGACGACGCGCCTGCAACAAGATACCGTTAAGCATGGTAACCATGACTGTTGAACAACATACAGTTTTTTCAGTTCGAACTGTTTTTAATTTGTATCATTGAACATTTTAACTGATGTCAAACAGACTCAAACATGACCAAACAATGCTTTCATTTTTTTGGACTTGACTTTTTTCAATGCACAGATTAGTGCAATGAATATACATGTTTCAAACTACATACTACTTCCATTGTCATTTTGTACAGTAATTGAAGAAATGATCTTTTTACATTCACTTTGACAGCAAATACAATTAGATGTATCTATTTCATTATTTTCACCCTCTTGATGTTGGGTATCTCGGTAGCAAATTAGGTTAAAATTAGGTGACAATTTTATTTAATCCATCAAGTTTTAATGGTGATATATTTTGTGTTGTTCAGGTGTAGGTCACAGCGTGGAGCCGCCCAGAGACACAGAGAGGGCTCGTAATCTCAGTAACACAGGCACACCACAACAGTCCACATCCGAAAGAACTCTCACAACTAATGTCACATCACAGCAACGTCTTGCCCCCAAATTCCAACAGGCCGACCCCCACAAAGACCCCGTAGCTGCAGGCAGCAGTGGCATAGCTCCGACCCGCCCATTCACCGGACTTAAGGTTCCCATCATAGAGTCTCGTTTCCTATCCTCCAGACCGTCTTCAATCACACAGTCCAGTCAGTCCCCCGTTGACGGGTCGGCCAGCTGTGAGGGCTGGACGCGCTGGCCAGGCATTGAAGCCGCCATGGAAGCCTACCACAGACATGCTGAAGGTAACTTATTATCTCAACTTATGTAGTATTTGAGTTGCAGCACTGTCGATAGAGGGTATTTTCTGATACTTTTAAGTTGATATGCATCTGTGGGATGCTTCCTCTGTATTGCAACAAAGTCAAACTTACAATGCATCCTAATCAAACTTACACGAGACATTAATCTAATGTTGGCTCAATGTTGGCAAATCGTCTGCGATGAAGATTGAACCAACATTAGTTGAACATCTTGTGTTTGCTAGGATATATCTTAAATTGTAATGATCTTTTTGGTGTAAGATGGTGATGATATTCTGTTCAAGTTAATTTTTTTAAAAGACCTCAAATCTGTCATAAGTGACACCTTTGTACCTCTCTCAAGAAATATTTGATTGTGTTCACGTTTTTTTACAGAGCAACGAGAGGAGTACTCAGTACTTAAAGAGCAATGTCGACAACTACAAAGCCACAATGCCGAACTTAACCGAACGGCAGAGCACCTCAGTCGACATATGGGGGTATGTAGAATTGTAGATTAACCCTTACAGCGCGGGGATCGACTTTAGACTTCAGAATCTGACGTCTGTAGACTTCAGATTCTGAAGTCGATCCCCGCACAGTAAGATAAAAAATATTTCTAATGGCCGTAGACCCATAACATAGGTATTCAAATGAATCAGAAAGCTATCAAAGACATTTATGATGATTTCAAATTGAAAAAACCCTTTCATCTCCATACTTTACACAAAATAATTCAGCGTTGTAAGGGTTAAGTAGTAAATAATAAATGTTCACAATACTCTCCACTTCTAGAATGATTTGTTATATTGTAACTAAAATCTTTCATTTGTTCCTGATCCTTGGATTTCTAGCTCCATTTCCAACTGCAAAGCAAAAAACATCAGATAATGGAAATGCAGCACTACTGAAATAATCCTGTTGCTATGAAGGGATGGATATGACAATCTTAGAATTGAAAAAAAACACTACTTAAATTATTGGACAAATGTTGAGAATTTTTAAAGGTGTTTAGTTCTTTGACATGTTTGGGAAGGAACTATAAATCCGGTTTCAAAATCATAATGGTTATTAATTTATTGTTACACCCTGGGAATAGTCTATTGTGAACCATATTAATGCTGATAAATCCCAGTCAATAATTATTTCTGTTAATAATATATCATGATTTATAAAGATATAAATTTATCACAACAAATAGTTATTAATTTTTCTCCTCTCTTGTTATATTTCAGGAACGAATGCAAAACAAGCAGAGAATGGAAGAGGAACGACTTCATCAGCAAAAATCTATTGACAATCTCAAAAAGTGCCTTAAATTCCTTCGATAACAGATACTAAGCTTAGTGTTCATCTCATGGAATAATTACAATATTTATACAGACGCTGGCAAATGTGTACGATGGGACGGACTGCAAATCTCTCGATGTCGTTGAGAGGAATTATTGACTGTTGCAAATAAGTAATAATAACTACTACTGATTATTATGATATATACAATGAGGAAATGAGTATAGGCTATTATATAATTATTATTATTGCTGTACAGCTGCAGTAGAAATTGTCACTGGGCACATTTTTGTACAGATTTTGTTTGGTGCACCTTCTATGACTTTTCTACAATGAACCCAGCAGACGCGAGACGTTGAACCAATGTTGTTTTGATGTTGGCCCACCGTCTTCGACGGTCTTCGACGGTGGGACAACATTAAAACAACATTGGTTCAACATCTCGTGTCTGCTGGGAATGTGCATATTTAATTATTGTTGGAGGATCAGTGAAGAATATATGTTGGTTAGAGGTTTGGCCAATGGTGGGTCAACAGTGGGGTGATTGTGGTGTTGCCGGGACATCTAGTGTTGCAGTGTATCATGGGGCAAGCGAGTCGTCCACCTATGTTGGCTTAATGTTGGTCCACCGTCTGCGACGCTGGCCCAACATTAATAATTTAACTCTGTAGTGTCAACGTCGATTTATGAATAACAGGAAAATCTGATAGACCATTCAAGTGGCTCCGTTTCAACAAATATGTGTAATTGTCACTCATTTGAAGCTGTGGATTGCGGTCAGCGAGGCACAGCTTCAAGTGGGTGGAAATTTAAAATCAATAACTTACTGCTTTAATCCTTGAGATACACTGTAGTACTAGAATGTAGCACTATAGATTAACCTACGTGGTTAGTTTATGGTCGTAACCCACCTAATGTACTCTGCTATTCCTGGAGTGAAGGCTAGTGTGGCTTTCTGATTTAGGGAAAAGACAAAAATCACAGAACATTGTTTACTGTTTACTCCGATCCACTGTGTTGTCCATAATTTAAGAACTACAGATTGGTTTCTAATTGATATGACCGTGTATGTTTGTTTATTATTTCCAATATTACTGTATTTCAGTATCATTTTTGAAATGGTATAGGTTTGTTTTGTTACTCGCTTAAAAAGCATCGATTGATCATCATTAAAGGACCAATGACCCAGGAAATAGCGGAGTAAATTTGATAAATATTATTTTTTATACAGTTTTCTTTCATATATAGATTTATTTGCTGATTTTTTTCAAGGCTTCTGAAAACAAATCGATTTGTAACAATACCCCTTGTGATATAATTTATTTTATTAGAAATGAAATTCTCATGTCAGATAAATAATACCATAATGCATACATTAAACCAATGTTAGGTTAACATAAGGCCATCGTCATACACGTTATTACAATATTAGCTGGCTCTGGCTTGGTATATGCTGGGTCGCTTGTTGAGGTCATTTAACTACTTAAACCACTACAGGGCTGTGATCTGAGTTGAGCTAAATCAATACATTCATGGAGTTGTTTATCAGCTTTCATATTCTCTGGCTGATCACCTCGGTGCACGTCACTAGGGACGTTTTTGGGAGACCTTAGCCTTAAATTAAATAATTTAAATTTTCACCCACTTGAAGTTGTGTCTCGCTACCGCGACCCACAACTTCAAGTTGGTGAAAATTACATATTTGTTTTGAGACTTGGAGTGTTTACATTCAATTCATTCCCAATATCAGTAATGAAACAAATTAGAAACAGGTAACAAAACAAATTAAAAACGACTTTAGTTGTGCTACAGCGCTTTGAAGAATAAAGTGCTTGTCACGTTTATGGACCTTTTCAGGCTTTGTATTTGTCCTTCATACAAGAAAATTTGTAGGAGGAATGAACATTAATTGGCAGCGACCCACATGTCCACGTGGGGAACTGCAAATTCTCTCCATGAATGTTTAAGATGGAGTTAACTATGATTTCTGAACACCCACCAGGTTCACACAAAATAAGGCAGCATTATTAGAGGAGTAGCAGTGCTTTTCTCTCTCTCTCTGCAGAGCAGGATTCTATGTTAATATATATTTATGTATCGGTTTTCTGTTAAGAGCAGTGTGCATCGTCTCCCTGGTACTGGTCCTGGCAGTGTCCGCGCAGTTCTCCTTGGATTTTGTCCTCGGGGCCTGGGGTCGTGGTTTTCCCTGGTCTAATGTTGGCCCAGCGTCGCGGACGGTGGGCCAAGATTAGCCCAGCATTGGGTCAAAGTGTCGTGTTTGCTGGGATATACTTGAACTCCTGGGGCCGTATTCTCATACAAGTTACGATATATCGTAGGCTTCTGAATGGTCGAGATTGCTATCGTAACTTGTACGAGAATACGGGCCCTGAACCTTTTAAAGCTAATCACATCGATACTCATTTTTAATCTGTTTATTAGCAGGTTAATTCACGTTTATTTGGATTGAAATGTGTGCCTAAACATCACGATCGGATGTGCAAAAGTTTGGTCTGCAATTAATTAATTTTCACTCACTTGAAGTTGTGTGTCTCAGTAGCTCAGTAGCTTGTTGTGGGTGAAAATGTAAATTACATAACGTGAAGGGTGAAGTTGAGTTTTGTCTCATCTTTCCCTCAGATTCTTCCAAAACACATCCTTTGTTCCACTAAAATTTCTATATCTTTTCCACTGTAAAGTGGAGTCCAAGGGGAGATTGTCCAAGAGAGTACAGGCTCAGACCAGGGCTCGGTTTTATCAACAGTTACCCTGGACTTTCAGTTTTAAGTTCATTGACTGGTTGAGACTTGTTGATGAATTGTCGACACTTTGACGTATGTCGGTTGGTGAAACCGAGACCAGGTCAAGGTAGCGGACGATGTCGTTGACTTTGTACCAATTAATCTGTTTGGTTGTTTTTGCTAGCTTGCATTACATTCTCATTGGCATTATTATTATTATCGGTATTTTATATGATAGCATAATTTTCTAGTTTCTAGCTGTAAATACTGACAGCATTCTTGCCAGCCACCCAGCATCATTCCAAACCTCTATATAATTTTTGTGAAATTAATTTTATTAACACTAATGTATCTTATATAAACGCTCTTTATTTTTTTTAATGCACTGCATTCAAGAAAAATGTTACCATTAAGGTTAGGAAGTTTTGAACTGTCACATGCTATAATTTATCACTTCTGTATTTAATTGAGTGATTTTCAATATAATGCATTCAAGAAAAATGTTACATTAAAATTAGGAAGTTTTGAACTTTCACGTGCTATAATTTCATCCCTTTCGTTATTTAATTATGTGATTTTCATTCATCTTGAGATGGGAACTGCGGTAAAAATCTCACTTCGAGGTGGATAAAAATGAGAATAAAAAGCTCGCGTGTTCAGAGGGTTGATGGTCTCCTTGGAATCAAAAGGTCCTATGATTCTAAGCAGACGCTTTTTAACCATATTTAAATGTATATATTAAATATTTAACATCTTCAATCGGAGGTTTAAGTTGAATTGGGAATAAGGAACCGGAATTACCCAGCAGACACAATACATTGCACCAACATTGGCCTAATGTTGGGCCATCGTCTGCGACGCTGGCCCAACATTACGCCAACATTGGTTGAGTGTTTGCTGTGAAGTGATTGGTTGCTGATTTATTCTGCTGTCATGTGCGTCATCATTGTCAAGAACTGTCGTGATTGGTACAGAAGGAGTTGAATTAAATATGCCTTTTAATCTATATACATAATAATGTCTTCAGTGTTTTTATTTGCTGCATTATGCGTTCGTCACTAGCGTACACACAGTCAATGTGGGGCTGCCTCGTGGAATACATGGACCAGTGTTCGCGTAATGTTGGTCAGCATCTACGACGTTGGCCCAACATTGGTCCAGCCGCACGACATATTTTGAATAAAATTAATTGATTTAAAAATACTATAATACCATAATAATAAGGATGTTATTACTTTTTTATTATCACCCGCCCGTAGGGGAAGGGGGATTTTAGTCGCGCCAGGATTCTGTCCAGGTCAGGTTTTCTTGTGGGCGCAGAAATTCAAAAACTACTGGTCAATTTTTTTTGAAATTTTAACATGACATTCCTAGCAACATGGCGATGTGCAAGTGATTTTTTAAATATGCTACCAAAATTCAAAATGGCCGCCAGAGGTCAACTTCGAAAAATTTTGTGGGCGCAAAAGCTCCAAAACTTGGAAGTCAGAAATTATTCAAATTTCACTATCACATTCCCCAGCATATGGAGATGTGCAGGTGACTTGGTTTTACTGATATTCAAAATGGACGCCACGGATCAATTTCAATTTTTTTTTGAATGCGCCAAAAACTTAAAAGTAGTAAATTATTCAAATGTTACAATCACATTCCCCACCATATGGAGATGTGCATGTGATTTTTTCAAGGTTTACGGAAATTAAAAATGCATGAGCTTTATAATTTTTGTGGGCGCAAAAACTAAAAAATTGAAGTCAGAAATAATGTGCAGGTGATTTTACTGAAATTTAAAATGGTCGACTTCTTAAATATTTGTGACCGCAAAAACTCTTACCTAATTAATGGCGGGGGATGATATAGGACTTCATGCCTCTTGTTTGAGTTAATATATGGATGGAACCGATAGTTAATAGCTGGGTGCAAATAGGGTCATATATCTTTATTGTCGCTTGCGGTGGAACCAGAAGTTAGGGGTCATTGAAGCCTTAGAATACGAATACAAAAAGTTTATTTGTTATGCCATTGGCCCAAACAAAACTACACAAAATAGAATTCGTTCAATAGTACAATGTTAAGAGTGATAATCATCATACATCACAGTATTGTTTGCTACGTTTAAATGATTTAATATGTAGGACCTACACAAACTATTTATTAAACTTTCATCCACACTACGTAACAACAATTGGAATGTATTTACACTTGGTGCACTATCAAACGGAGCAAGGTATTTTGAACGTAAATCGTGATCAACATGACAATGGAGAATAAAGGGCATTTCCACGGTGTCGGACGTATACATCAGACACTTTCCGGCTCTATGAGAGCCCGTGTTGTATCAGTACAGCAAATTTTAGTTGGGCAAATAGTGTGAACCAATGAGATGTAGTAGCCCAAGTAGAAATAAGTTGCCCATGTTTCCTGCTTTGTGAAAAATGTCGCAAAAACAACCCGGTGTCGGACGTAGCCTACCAGAGAATTACACTTTTTGTGTCATGCTTAATACAAGTCACATTTTCTGTGATGTGTGAGGGTCTTTTTAGACTTAGTCTTAATTTATACTTATAATAAAGTCAGGTGATCACAAAACATAGGAGAGCAGCTACATTCATAATTATAGCTAAGAGCACATGCAGGGCAATGTTGGACGTACCCGGTTTTGGTGTTGAACATACACGTCTAAAATCACCAAATAATAATTGTTGAAACTACACTAAATACATTTTGAAAGCACGCTTTGGGTGTTATTATTGATAAAAATTGTCGAGAGGACAGTTTAATGCAAGAACGATTAGACAAATTATTCAATTGATTGTGGTGTCGGATGTTTAGACAAATTAATCAATTGATTGTGGTGTCGGATGTACACCTCAGAAACTTTCAAGAGTGGGAAAGCTAGTGATGTAATAGTACAGTCAATTCTACTTGAACATAGAATAGGAGTCGATTAGAGATCGTAACTGCAATATGAATAAACAACCCAGTATTGCGGCATCGATAGTAATTCACAAAACACCATGATGTCAGACGTACCAGAAAATCACACATTTTGAGACATGTTGGATAAACATCAAATTCGCTGATTATGTGAAGGAATTTGTCAAACTTGGCTTGTGTATATACTGACTAACGTCTTCTGATTACATACCATGGGAAACCATCTTCCTCCTTAGTCGTGACTAAGAGCACAAGGCAATATACTATGGTGTCAGACGTACCTGTTTTGGTGTCGGATACATGTCTGAAATAACCCAGTAACAAGTGTTAAAACTGCCATAACCATACACTAATTTTATTACAACTGGTTCAATACTTACATATTATGTGTTGTAACCATGTCGCTTCTGACTAACTTTGCGACGCAGAATCCATTTCTGGTATCAATACCGTCGTTATAAGAATAGGTGCCCTTAAAACCTTTTTTATGTGACCTTGAAACATCATATCAAAGTAAAAAATCACATTTAGTTGTCATAGTGAATATACAAATTTCACATAGGTCCAATAGTTACATGTGATTTGTCGTTTGTGACTAGATTCTGGCGAATAATCCATTTCTGGTATCAATAAAGTCATTCTAGGCATCAGTAACCTTAAAAACCTTATTCTATGACATTCAACCTCCGTATGAAGGTCAGAAATGACCAACAGCGGTTATAGGGAAAATACAACTTTTCCACACAAGTTTTATAAATTCGGCGATAGGTATACTGATTTATCTTCTACTTACTGTGAACCTATATTTTTTCTCAATGATCCTTTTAAGTCTTTTTTTTCAGGTTGAAGCATTGATCATCAAACCAGGTTTTATCAGCTGTTTGTTTTCTAGGACGACAAGAAAAAGACATGCAATCTGCAGCTTGATTAACGTCTCACAATTTAGAAGCAGCATTAACTTCAATAAATTATTTTCCAAAGTGATTATGAATCAACATATGTTGAAAAAGTTGTAAAACATTTCGGATATATGTTGGCATTTGCCCGTGACGTCAGCAAAAAAGAGTATGAGGAAGGTCGTGTTTCTCTGATTGGTTTTCTGAAATGCGTATAGCATGATAAATGGCTTCTATAGGCATATGTTGTGAGAGTATGTTTTCTTCCACTTTAAGATTAAAACACAATAATCTAGGAGATCAATTGAAGCAATTAAGAATTCAATTACGTTTTTACCGTGTAGCCTACAGAAATGTAAGTGAAATTACCTGAAGCTGTGTGAGGTGAAATACCATTGAAATAGTTAGCTCAATGGCAGCACCCATAGACAGCAATGATCTACCAACATTTTCAATAATTATTTTCAATAAAATCTTGAGAGTTACGAGATTCGTCAACAAAGTCATCACAAGTATTCGAAATATCTATATCATTAAAAAATATGTAGTTTATCAGTATGACTGTTTAGATCACCACATAACATAATGCTGTAGTTATTATTTCCTAGTGTTGACATGATAATTTCTTATAAAATAACAATACTATCAGTACTATCTTTATTAACATAGTATGGTGAGCCAGCTGGATGTATATATGCTGCTCCATTCCTAAGTTTAACCCCAAAATGCCAATTATTTAATAAAAAAGAATAAAAATAACACATATATATATGCTTGTGACAAATCAAAATGAATGATCTGAGACCTGAGCACTGAGTAGGCCCAGTGACGAAGATTAACATACCACATGTAATACTAACAACTTTACACTGTAATCCCTGTGGTGTTCAAATTCACACTTTTTTGTGTTTACCAGCTGTTTCACGTATAGTGACACATTGTTGTATTATATAAGCTGTGTGGCGAATGTGCCAGTAATTTTGGTGATTATTGCTATCAGACAGTTTTTGTACTGCTCTATGTGTTGTATCGTAGAGTAATGTCTAGCAGGTCTAGGACTACAGTTTGTTTTTAAATTGTAAATATTTCACGCCCATCCGGAACTCATACTGTCAGAAGACCAATTGTTTATCTCTAGGCCTGTGAAAATTGTCTTTTTATAGGGTCAGACTCAAAATGTCTTTTTCGTACCTCGTTCTGTTATTTTTTTATGTGATCTTCCGCCATAAACAGAGACACAGATCTCGTGTTGTGTGTACGAAGAAGGCATGTCATCCGCATCTGCTGATAGGCGTGTCCAATCCAACACTGAACAAGCTACTATGCTTGCTCGTGTGCACACATCGAAAACTTTTCAGTCCTACCATCTACCGACCTAGGCCAATTGTATTTCTGCCTCTCCTCCTCTTGCTATCAGGGGATGTCAGTTTAAACCCGGGTCCAACAATTTCAAATCGCATTAGGATGGCGACGGTAAATGTAAGATCGTTACGCCAGAAATCTGCATCCTTTTCCGATTTGGTGACCACCAAAAGGACGTGTCGGCAGCCCTTGCTGACATGACACCGCAGGGCTATAGTTTGATACATGAACCACGCCGAGGTAAACAGGGCGGCGGCGTGGCAATTATGCCCAACAATAAGTTTGATGTATCACCTTGCAAAATTCCACAGTATACCAGTTTCGAGTCAGTAGGTTGCAAAATATTAGCTCGGCTTTTTAGTGCACATGTAGTATGTATTTACAGACTGATTGAATATCCTCGGTTTTTTTCGATCAATTTCAAAATCTGCTCGAAAACCTTTCATCCATCCCAGGATGCATCACTCGATCAGCTAGTCAGATATTATCTTCCATTTCCCCATCAGATGGCTTATCTGACCACCCAACAGTTATAGCTGAACTACAGAGCGATCTTCATCGTCATAGAGCCAAGAAACAGATAACATACAGACGAATCAATCAAATTGACATAAATAACTTTAAAACAGATATTGTTAAATCACAACTCATTACAAATCCAAAACTGTCTGCTGACAGTCTTTATAAACAATTCCACGATACATTGTCATCCATTTTGAATACTCATGCTCCTCTCAAAACAAAATCAGTTTCTCCTAAACCGCCGAATCCTTGGATTACACCAGCAATTCAAGCAGCCAAACGGACACGACGTTTGAACGCATCTGGCGGAAATCTCGTTTTTTATCAGATAGATCAAAATATCCTAAGCAAGCCCACCTGTGCAATAGAATGATGGAGAGAGCTAGGCGAGAACATATTGCAAATTACATTTATGAAAATGAGAATGACGCTGGAAAACTTTGGAGGGCTGTCAACTCGGTACTACACCGAGCTCCTAATACATCAATGCCTACCACAAGTGATATCATCACACTTTGCCACAGTTTTTCCACCTTTTTTGTAAACAATAGGAATGAAATTTTGCGATCTTAAACACAATGTGCCTCATATTCCACCACCAGAAATTAATTTTCCAATGACACCATTCGAACAAGCCACTGCAGATGAATGAATGAAATTAATCCTTTCTTCCCAGCACAAGTCCTGTGATCTTGACCCATTGCCTACCAAATTATTGAAATCTTGTCTAGATATATTGTTAACTCCCATCACAAACATTGTCAATTTGTCTTTGGAATCCGGCTCTTTCCCAGACGTTTTGAAAGTATCACACATCACACCCTTATTAAAGAAACCATCACTGTCTAAGGATGACATGAACAACTATAGACCAGTTTCGAACCTAAATTTCATTTCTAAAATAATTTAAAAAAATAATTTCAAATCGTATCCGGTCCCATCTAGACAAAAACAACCTATCAAACCACAATAAATCAGCATATAAACCTATTCATTCTACACAAACAGCCTTGCTAAAACTTTACAACGACATCTGTATGAACATGGACAGTGGCAAGACCACAGCATTGGTCTTGCTGGACCTTTCCACAGCCATTGACACCTTGGACCATAGCAGCATCATTGAGCTCTTGTCCGGCTGGTATGGTATTTCCGGAACAGCTCTAAATTGGGTCCGTTCCTACCTATCAAATCGGGTGCAAAGGGTTAAACTTCTGGATAAACTTGGGGAACCGTTCAAGACGGATCATGGTGTCCCCCAGGGCTCTGTCCTGGGACCACTCCTATTCACTCTATATACAACGCCCCTGAGTAGTGTGATCAGTAGGCATAACATCTGCCCCCATCTGTACGCTGATGACACACAGATTTATCTTTCTCTTTTCAAAACAGATCCTGAGTCACTGTCGCTGGTCCAGCAGTGCTTGCAAGACATCTCCGACTGGATGATAGCTAGCAAATTTAGGAAATATTTCCCTACAAAATTACCTGATCGTGATGTAACACCAACTGATTCGGCACGAAATTTAGTGGTAGAATTTGACAAGGATTTCAATTTTAAGAAACATATATCAAGAGTTTGTCGATCATGCTTCTATCATATACGTGATTCGGGTCGCTTGCGCAGATGTTTAACAGCGGCAGTGACTAAGACAATAGCAACTTCACTTGTTTCGAGAAAGCTAGACTTTTGTAATTATATCCTCTATCACATTCCAAATCGCGAAATAAACAAGGTGCAGAGTGTTCAGAACTGCTTGGCCAGGGTTGTAACCCGTTCTCCACGATTCTGCAGTGTTACTCCTTTGTTAAAATCCCTACACTGGCTTCCTGTTCAATTCAGAATAAAACACAAAATATGCACCCTCACATATAAAGTAATACATTCATGTCAGCCAGTATATCTACATAATCTGCTCAAGCCTTTAAACAGTACCCGTAATCTCCGCTCCTCAGATGATGATCAACTGGTTGTTCCCAGAGTGAGTTCAAAGATGGGCGAAAGGGCTTTTTCGGTTGCGCCCCCCCCCCCCCAGCTCTGGAATTGTATCCCTCTTGAGATTAAAAAATCTAAATCAGCACAGTCATTTCGGAAAAAATTGAAGACTTTATATTTCGGCCAAGCCTTTCCATCCTAAATCCTCTGTGTCCCGGCATGCTGGATCTACGAATTGGAACGTGAAAACGGACAATGATAATCGAGCCTGATTCGGATTTGCAGCGCCTCTGAGCTCGGGACACAGAGGATTTAGGCGCATTAGAAGTATTTCATTTCATCAAATTTAACGACAAATCTTGGATTAGATGTCACAGAAAAAACGATGTAAAACATTACATAATATGTACTCGTAACTTACAAATAATGAAAACTAACTAGTTAAATATGGAAATAAACGTTTATGGATTTTAATGGTTAATGTTAGTCAGCATCAGATACGGTTTAGCCTAATCATCAGTTAGGCTACGTCAGCGTCGTCATTAATATTAACATTTATTTCTTATTTAGTGGGCGGGGGCCCTAGGGTAGTGGTTAGCACCGCTGCCTTTCACGCCAGAGTTCGGGGTTCGGTTCCCGGTCTCGGCGGTTTGAAAGAAACAAAAAATGTTTCTTCCCCATCCACGTGTGAAAGTCAGTATTGCGGGGAGCCTCCGTGACCGAGAGGTAGCGTGCTCGGCCTCAGACCGCCAGGGCTCGAATTTCGAACCCTGTGTCTGGAGGACAGTGTCATCTCAATCATCTCACCATCCTCAGGAGGTTCTCCTGGCCCAGTTTAGCCTATAAGTGCACAAAGGTGGCCTAAAGCCCGATTCATTTCATTTCTTATTTAGTCGACATTTCGCTATTTCTATGTCTCAGTTACTTTATTTATCGAGAGTAATCATGGTAACGTAGCATAATAAATCATTTTTTTTAAGAAAAATGGACAGAACGAGTTATGTCGATATGCTGTTGTTATAAATATGCGGTTATCTGAATATTATTGAAAGTTGTTAGTTGCAGGTTGGTAAACTTAAGCGGACACACGATATCAAAGTGTATTTTTGATAAAAGTCATTTTTGATTCATTCTTTTCAATAACATGTAGATCTGTTCATATGGAGCATATATAATTATTTGTTTGATTTACCCAACTAGGATTATTTATTTGTTATTAATTTGCTATAAATCAATAATTTAAAGATCAATATCAGTAGTGTGGTGTTACCATTATGTTTTCTGAGGTTCTTACGCTGGTGATAAATTTAATTTGTATTCCTTTTTCAAATTATATGGCCTTAGTTATTAAAAGTATCAGTAAAATTATATTATCTTATGCTGACAAATGTTAATTAATTGCTGTATTCAGTATGTAACATATACTATTTGACCTTTCTTTAACATCTCTAATGTTCAGTTACATAAAGTAACATAATTATAATTCAATTATTAATCATACTTTACGAGCATGCAATGTATTCAAAATAAAATTTATTGGACAAAAAAACAAATTGTTTTTTACGTATGATTTGACAAACATTTTTCGTATCAACAGTATCAAATCATTTAAACAAAAAAACCTACATATCATGGTTATATGCGTTAATAGTCTTAGTAGTTTTTTTGAATTTTTAAACGTACTATGCCAAAAAAATATGTTTGCAATCAGGTCTTTCAAATTATTCTTAGACCATAATAAATCTCATTTGGGTTCTACCCTAATTGAGCCGGAGACAAAATGTTATTATTTTGTAACTGCTGATCTTTATTACTCTACATTGCCTTTTGTGGCTCTTTCTTTTATTCGGTGAAACTCAATAGCTTTGACCTCGATTGTTGTCACCGAGCTGGCTCATACAATGAAGTAAGGGGAAGGGGGTCTTATATAACTTTGTTTTCACCGAGTTCCCATTCAAAACGGTTTCCGGAGACGTCACTGCGTTTCACAGAATAATCTTCATATCCGTTATGAGGTCAACCACTTACATTTATGGATAAATAATTTTCATTAAAATTGTCAAGTCCGAAATATGTTAACAAGTGTACCGTATGTGTTCATATGTTGTAATCTCTGTAAATTACATAATGATCTCTATTGCACATGTATTGAATTTTTTTTTAAATATACTCTCTGAAGTAGTATGTATACTAGAATAAACTGTCAAATTCGTGTGATGATCATGGTGATATACAGGTAGAATCTCACACGACCACAATGTGATCAAGAGTGTGTTCCTGAATCACTACAAGATTCTGAAAGTTTGAAAATCAGCCAATGTGTCCTCATCATCAGGGGGCTATACCAGAGACATGGAAACGTCATCTAGTGAGGAGAACCGAAACGTGATTTAGCAATAATATGATGCCATTTGTCCTCGCATATTTATTCGATGCTAACATTTGATGATGCTTTGTCCTACTCTTATCGAATGACTTCAAGGGTTCTTTATAGTGCAAAATACCATAGACAGCACTGCACACTCCAGGCCTTGGAACAGATTGGACTCCACGAGGCCTCTGAGAGTCTAGCCTTGTTGTAGGGAAGATGTGTGATAGCTAACACTTGGTCAGCGCGTCTTCACTGTTCACACCAGCCGCTGTATACAGGGTGTTAGCTCGCGCTGGACCGCTCTCCTGAACATAAGATAGAAAGTGTCCATTCTCTTTTCTTAGTAAATTTTGTGGAGAATCAAATTCAACGACTTTTCCTTCGTCCAGAACCTAAAATATTAGTATAATGAGAATAAAATCAATTGGATAGAGATAGTAATAATAAATATAATTTGTGGTAATTTTTGCAAGCAATTTGAAGATTTCAGAACATATATTGTTGATTTTACATCTGGTTTTTTTAACAATAATTTATTATGTATCAATGTTTTTATCACTAAGATATTCAATGAAAATTTTCAGTCACTTGAAGTTGTGTCTCGCTACCGCAAAACAACCTCAAGTGACTGAAAATTTGTGTGATTTGCGAAATTTAAATCCCAACATGACCAGTGCTTTAAAATTGAACACATTTTTTACTTTTAATAACAACTGCTTATACAGATGCTAGTAAAAATACCGAAAATCTACTGTAGTTGACATCAGTGTTCTAAGGGTTAACGTTATTATGCTACATACCAAAACACGATCAGAGTCTATTATTGTTTCCAGGCGATGAGCTATAGTGATAACTGTGCACTGTTTAAAATATTCCCTCACGTTCCTTTGCAATATAGCATCAGTTCTGTAATCAGAATAAACAGAGGTTTTTACACGAATTTTACAACATATTGCTCCGTTATCGAATTTTTGCTGTTCCCTGCAATAATTGTGAACAGCTTTTCGATATTGACAATGTACAAAATAACTACCGTTACGACATAGAAGTTTTAAATCAACCTACTCTTTGTCTATATTCGCTGTTGCTTCGTCTAAGATAACAATCTTACATTTTTGAAGCATCGCTCGAACCAGACATAACAGTTGGCGCTCACCCACGCTGAAATTAGCGCCACCACCACCAACCAAGGCTTCTAATTGATCAGGCAGTTTGACAATTCTCTTTTTTAGTTGACACTGCAAAGAAAAAGCAAAAATATATGTGTCATATGAAGTGCTGATTTTTTGTTGGAATTCGTTCATTACTTTGAGTAGCAACAGTTTCGCTTGGAAACAAAATAATTATAACGTCTAGGCTGCAAATTGAATTAATTTTCAATTGAATAATATTATTATGGTGATGTTTTACAAATTAGCGATGATTGTTTTTAGAACAGACTTAACCCTTTAACCGCCGGTGTCGCATATATTCGGGTTTTCCTTTTTTATTAGCACATTAAGTACCACATATTAAACATGTTAAAAAAATAAAATATGACATCAATCAGCAATATTTGAAAACAGTTGACCTCCATTTTGTCAAATCTGAATAATTTTCACTCACTTGAAGTTGTGGATCGCGTCAGCGAGACACAATTTCAAGTGAGTGAAAATTCAAATTGAATAATTTAGCGGTTAAAGGGTTAACCCATCGTCGAATTATTCGATTCGAATATTCACCCACCTAATTTTGTGTCTTGCTGACGCGATTCACAACTTCAAGTTGGTGAAAATTATTCAGATTTGACAGAATTGTGGTGAATGCTTTTGAAATTTAGTTGATGGATATCACGTTTTATCTTTAACATGCTTAAAAGCTGGTAGTTTTTGTGCTAATAAAAAAATTAAGAAACGATTATAATCGGGACTGGCGGTTAAATGGTTAACCCTTTGAGTCACATCATTATTTTGGCAAAATTTCACTCAAAATGTGATGTTAGCATACGGTACTCTTGTTATTCTGTCACTAGGGTAGATAACGTGAAAATTATTAGGAGTCATATTTCAATATTCTATGTTATGGATCAACGACTATTTTAATACAAACGTCAGATTCTGACGTCTAAAGTTCTGAAATTGGAAATTGGAAATTGGAAATTAACTTGAGATAATTCAGCAAAAACGATACATGTGCAACATGCTTGTTTATTACTGGTGCATATTCTACGTCGCTAGCTCAACAATGAAGCAGCATAGTCCAGTTGCTGCTCTTATGTTCAATAGGGACCTAGAAATGATGAGAAGTGTAAGGTGTTTCCATTGATTCCTATTTTTCTAATTTCACAAAACAAATTTAGGATTGTTGCCCAAGTGGCAACTTTGGGCAACTTTTCTTATTGGCATAAATAAATAATTAACATTATCGGCCTAATCTGCGTTATGATATAAGCTAAGCAAACGTACGTGGCTGCTGTTCTACTTTATCAATCTACACATGCAATATACCATATGGAAGGTAATTAAATTCCCGTTCTAACGATGTATTGCATGATACAGTGCATTCGAGGGTTATCTCTACATATTTTACGTTGAAACATGTTTTTTTATTACAAATAAAATCAAAATAAATAAATAATTAACATTATCGGCCTAATCTGCGCTATGATATAAGCTAAGCAAACGTACGTGGCTGCTGTTCTACTTTATCAATCTACACATGCAATATACCATATGGAAGGTAATTAAATTCCCGTTCTAACGATGTATTGCATGATACAGTGCATTCGAGGGGTATCTCTACATATTTTACGTTGAAACATGTTTTTTTATTACAAATAAAATCAAAATCGACAACAAAACAAGCTAGTTAACATGGTCAATGGAAACGACTAAATAAAACATAATTACTGGCCATATCTATATTTCACTTATGTTTTCTGAACCCAGAAGTGTATTTGCTTAAAACTGAGTGGTATTTAGATTTGTACATAGCATATATATTCAAATTCGAGAATATTGCAGCCTTTTTTTGAAAATGTGTGTTTTTAGCCTGGGCTGAAATATAAAACATCGAACTTTGCTCGACATTTGAGGGCAAATTAATTTTTCCGCTTGTTTGTGCATAATTTGTGCATAATTTGGCTGTGTTGAATTCGAATATGTCGGTTAACATTCTATCTTTGGTGTTATTCACCTTCAAATAAGCAAAACAAAAAATGGCCTCCAAAATCACATCTGTTCTATATTTTTGTTACATATTATTGCACGATTTCTGGTTTCTGCATGATTTAGAGTTGATACATTTATGTTTCATGTTTTTCTATCAAAATGACCTATATTTGACCTTCAAGTTTAAAATGGTTACCGCTAACACACAAATAAAAACAGTTTTTATGCACGTGAACTATAACATCATAAACAACATTTTTTTAATGGAAAACTAAAAAATAAACTACGCAATACGGCAGATTAGGTTGCAAGGCATTCGACACTGTGTTTAATCACAGTATATTCTTACATGCTTTAATGTGCTTAAAATTTAAAAAAAGACGTCATTATTTTAATAGTAAATATGTAAAATGGCGTCCATCTTGGATTTTACGATAAACTATAGGTCAGGCGATAAACAATAAACACCCGAAATGTTTTTTTCGGCCCCCCAAGTCATACAAAATACAAAAATTGAGCAATTTCGAGCCACAAATAAATTTTATTTACATTTTGATAGTCATTTTGTTTCTTGTTCACATGAAGGTGAATTTCGCGGCCATTTTGGATTTTTTTCATTTAAATTTTCTCGTCAGTAACTTTCATTTTCGGTCTAATAAGTTAACACAAATAAATCATGTTATCGTCAACATTTTTAGCGGTATACTTATAGTAGCAGTACATATATAAAAAAAAGAACGGACATCTAGTATTTAAAGGTCAAATACAGGTTATTTCTTTCCAAAGACATTAGAAAAAAATATATAATAAAAACGTTGAAGAAACTATCAATTGTGCTTTCGTGTGTGAAAAAACCCCATAGAAAATACGGGGGTTTCTTTAAATTTTAGCAGCCATTTTGTGTTTTGCTAATTTGAAGGTGAAGGTCACCAAATATAGAATGTCATCCGACAGATTCGAATAAAGTACACACAAATTTTGTGAAAACAAGTGGATAAAAAATTATACACAAAAATTCCGAGAAAAAAAAATCATGTTTTAGATTTCAGCCCATGCTAAATACAAATATTTTCATGTAAGGCTTTAATATTTTTCCATTAAAAAAATATATTATGAAAATAAAAAATAAATAAGACTCATTTTTAAGCATACACACATCTGGGCTCATAAAATATAGGCCATATATGGATATGTCCAATAATTACTTTTTATTAACTCGTTTCCTTTCACCATGTTGAAACGTTTGTTTTGTTGGTTATTTTGATTATTTTATAATAAAAAATCATGCTTGAGCGTATGTGGAAAGATAACTGCTTACTCTACTGCAAAGTGTGATATATCATTCGAACGGGAATTTAATTATCCGTTATATGGTATATCGCGAGTGCAGATTGGTTTTTCAGAACATCAACGACATACGTTTGCGTAACCCTACCCCCTAATTTTACACAGGCTCGGGGGTACCCCCATATAAGCGGTCAAAAAAAATGTTGCCCAAAGTTGCCGTCTGGGTAACAAAGCTGAATATGTTCATTATCCATTGGGATCATGAATCAATCAAAAAACATTACACTTCTCACAATTTTTAGGTGCTATGGACGGCAACTAGACTAACATTGGGCCTACGTGTCGTGTGTTTTGAGAATGGAGAACGACAGGGGTAATATTTATCTTCGCGGTTACCCTTTAATAAGTCGTTCCTAATCCGTTTTATTAGCCGAGTAAATCACTGTTTTTGTGAATGAAATGTGTGTTTAGACATCAAGATTTGCAAACATTTGTTCTCAAATTAAACAAATGCGAGTAATTTTAACCTACTTGAAGTTGTGGGTCGCGGTAGCGGGACACAACTTCAAGTTTGTGAAAATTTAAATAATTAACTTAGCGCATAGGGGCTAATGTAGTCCATATTATCCTATTTATTTTACCATTTAAGCGCTCAGCGCGAATGTTATCGTTGTTAATCAATTTTATTAGCAGGATAAATCACAATTATTGGGGCTGACATGAGTGTTCAAACATTAATATTTACAAATGTTTGGTCTCAAATTGAACAAATATGAGTAATTTTCACCCACTTGAAGTTGTGGGTCGCGGTAGCGAGACACAACTTCAAGTGGGTGAAAATTTGAATTAAACCACTTAGCGGGTAAAGGGTTATTTCCTATTTTAGGCTACCTGTTCTAAGGCTTTCCATATTTCTAAATCATCACGCTGCCGGAGGGGATCAAGATTCTGACGTAAAGTACAATTGAATAGCACGGGATCCTGTAAAAAATCAAGGCAGTGTTTAATTCCAATTTAGCAAATATAAGTCCGTGAACACAATTATACTATCCTACAAAAGAAGAGAGAAAATATGGCTATGTGTATTAAGCGAGCATCATAGTTCATTATAAACGGTAGCATGACAACTATAGTTACGCTCAATATGAATACAGTTAGGGACATACTGATCTGCGAAGCCAATAGGCAGTATCAGCTTACTTGTAAAGTAAGCAGATACTGCCTTTTCTGGAGAGCCAAAAGTATTTTTGTTTTGGCTTCTTAATTTGTCCATAATAATTATGTCAACATGTCCATAGACTAGACTTGTGTATGTTTTTTTTCAAATTTTGTGTTGCCCATTTACCAGTTAAAAGATAAATTTAATTTCAAACATGCATATCCAAAATAAGAAATACAGGAATAACTGATAAATGGGTTTTTCGGTACACGTGTTACGTTGCTACAGCAGCCCCCAAAAAATAAAAATGATGATTTTTTATGACTTTGGCCTGATTGTGTCGCTTTAATATGAGTTCCACTTACCTGAGGAATTGATGCCAGTTTTGATCGTAATTCATACAGACTGATATCTGCCACGTCCACCCCATCTATGAGAACCCGACCAGTTGATTCAGTCAATCTGAACAAACACCTGATCAGGGAACTTTTCCCGCTGCCTGTTCTGCCAACCACACCTATCTGAAGACAAATATAGATATATACTTCACGTTGACTTATTAGACGTAAAACTACGTGTGTGACCCGACTTTGAAACAACATCGGGCCGCAGTCTGGTGTTTGTTGGGGGGTTGCAGTGGGAATCCCGTCCAGTGCAAGTACACGGGAGATGCTGACCTATGCTGGCTCAATGTTAGGCCAACGTCTACGACGTTGCCGCGACAACAATAAAACGTGTAACATGTATTTGTGGCTAAAAAACCGTAATTAATGTGACAGGCCCTGATTAGAAAACAAATATTTAACATCCGTTTTCTAAATCTTTTCCCATATATATTTTTTCATTTTGTTGTCTTTTATCTTTATCCTAAGTTGATCAGAATAAGAAAAGAAAAGTGCATCTCACCAAGGATACTAGAACATGTGTTCTAGTATCCTCACTGTCAGCGAGCACTAGTGCCGAGTCCACGGCAACAACCCATCTTCCCACGCAAGGCTCGCTGCTCCCGAGGTAGCAGACTAGCTTAGCGAGTGGCCCCGGATTTCTTCCTCAATTTGAGGGAGTTCTTATCTAAACCACAAAATCGTAAAAATAAAGGTGGGGCGGGCAATGTAATTTGATCGGCATCATCGTCATTGGAATGCTGGAGCTGTAGATAATACATCCTGTGACCCTTCCCAACAAACACGACACGCTGAACCAATGGTGCCTAAATGCTGGGCCAGCATCGCGGACGGTGATTCAACATAAAGGCGATGTTGGGTCAATGCATTACGTTTGCTAGGTTGCCTCTGTGTGTACAAGCCAGGTCCTGTATTCTCGTACAAGTTACGATATATCGTAGGCTTCTGATTGGTCAAGATGGCCATCTCGACCAATCAGAAGACATGTAACATGTACGAGAATACGGACACACTCTGGTTCTACGTTTTATCCCCGGATCTCTACCACGTTTCGTGGTAGCTGGCGCTGTGCCAATTTTAGTGAGGTGGCCGGATCTTCGGTTCCGGGGAGGAGAAGTTGAGATAGCCGGAGACAGTTTTATGACTCCTAATGTTTTGATGACGACGGGAGAGCTCTCTGATTAGATGTAGTCGCCTGTGAAATGTGAAATCCAAACATCTACCCATATCTATACTTGCTACATATATGCTTGTCACTGTATGTAATCATTCTATTCAACTTGATAACTTCAACTTATTATTTTAATATAATTATATAATATTTAAATTATTGAAAGTTGCAAATACAGCTTATCTTCTGAAATTCAATGTAATGGCTATTCAGCGGTAATAATTTAACATTGTCAATGCCATTATCAACTATTGGATTACTATGTAAAAGATATATTTATTTTTCTTCTATTTGTATTCTAATCGAGTTTTATATTTTGTTATAATCTTTAACAATTCAGGTCAATTCAAATTCAATCCGGTAACTTATATAGCACATAAATCCTCGGAGAAGCGCAGAATCCAAATAGAAATCAGCTCAATGTCGAGAGTCAGAGCTTGAGTCGTCAACTGGGCGTCGAATCTCCGAGGAATTAGGGGGGGGGGGGGGGAAAGGCCGAATCGAAAAGAAAATTCTTCAATTTTTTTTAAATGAGGTGACTGTACTCGCAGTTCTCAGATTATTAAAAACCGGCAGTGAATTCCAGGTGGAGGGAGCTGCAACTGCAAAAGCCCTTGACCCCCATTTTGTTCAAAAACGTGGAACAATTAACATATTTGTGTTGGAGGATCTAATTTGCAATCTTGAATTTTGAAGTGTGACTAAATAATTAAAGATATATGTAGGTTGGTGAAAAATGGAGGATTTAAAAGTGATGGTACAGAGTTTAAAACGTATGCCGTATTTTACTGGTAGCCAATGAAGACAATATACGAGAGGCTTAGATCTGCTAAAAAGAGACGCCTTACAGAGGCTTTGTGTATTCGGCAGACGCTTGTATTCGGCAGACGGCAGACGCGACAGGCAGACGCAGACGGCAGACGCAGACGCAGACGTTCGTATAGCAGATTCAGACTTTGAAATCTCGAAAGTTTTGAAGTCTTTTTGAAGTTGCTTTATCAATTATACGCACAGGGAAGACTGACTTTGCATCTCCAGGCCTTGAAAATTACTCCCCCACTGGATCCCCTACCACCCTAGGAGACCATGCCTTCCCAGCAAACACGACACATTGTTGGTTTAATGATGTTGGTTTAATGATGGCCCATCGTCTTCGACGATGGCCCCACATTAAACCAACATTGTTTCAATGTGTCGTGTTTGCTGGGTAATTACTGCACTTCTAGGATGTTTACTATTGTCATTTTCATAATGTTGAATTATTATATCGTGTTTGCTGGGAACGTGTTTTCACAAACTGTTCTCCTTCCTTCAACACCAATGGAAGCTGTCAGGTCACAGTGCAATATCAAAGGAACTGTTATCATGATTCCAGCTGTATATCCAATATATCACCTTAGCGATAGCTTGATATGTGACACTTTTTACGGTAGTGGGATGTGTAAATCCTTCCAAACACAGTCCCAGCCTCGAAACTCAACGCTCCAGTAAACACGATACCGGGGGGGGGGGGAGATGGGTGTGATGGTGGTCGGGTAACCTTGACCTAATTTCAAGGTTACGGGAAACAAAATGGCTTGTAAGTGTGATAACTTCATAACACATCGAGCCTTCATTTTGTTACCTCATGTGCATGATACTAATCTGAAGGTCGATTTTGACATTTAGTGATCTTGACCTAATTTCAAGGTCAGCAAATCACGGAAACCAAAATGGCTTGTAAGTGCTATAACTTCAAAACGCCTTCACTTAGGGCCTTCATTTTTTACCTCATGTGTAAGAAACTAATCTGAAGGTCAAGCTCGACATTCAGTATTCGCGAGGTTTTATTTTTCGCGGATTTCGCGAAAATTATAAATATGCGTGCTATACTTATCATCGAAATCGAAAATTTGCGAATTTTATACTTTGTAAATGTAAAAAGTCCACAAATCACAAATTCGCGAAAATCTAAACACGCGAAAATTACCAGATCTACAATATATATGGTGAATTTGCCGTCTGCCGAATACACGCGTCTGCCGAATACACACGTGTCGCGTCTGCCGTCTGCGTCTGCGTCTGCCGAATACACAAAGCCCTTTGCAGATTACACATGCCAGACAATTCTGTACCCGCTGCAATCTTTCAATGTCCCTGTCAGGAAGATTGTACAAAAGGGAATTGCAATAGTCAAGATGACTAGTAACTAGAGCACATGCAACAGATTTTGCAGCTTCTGGGCTAAGGTACTTCCTAATACGTCGAAAGTCCAGGATGTGATAGAAGCATATATTTTGCCTGGGAGATTTGTCGTTTGAAGTTCAAATCACAATCAAAAATGAATCCCAAATTTCTAACGAATACCTTAGGAAGTGTGTTATGGTCAAGTAATAATATAGGAATAGATCTTTGAACTTTTTTCTTTGGTTTTTAGAACCGATGATGATAAACTCTTTTTTTTTCATGGATTAGCTTTAGCTTCGAATTTGTCATCCAAGTGAAAACATCAGTAATAACACAGTATTTCAAATCAGTTAGGGATTCTAAAGCTTCAGAACCGGATAGAGATATATAAATTTGTAAGTCATCGGCATAGAGATGATGTTCTACATCATGCTCAGCGATGACGAGACTGAGGGGAGCAGTATTTAGGGTAAAAAGTATAGGTCCAAGGACAGAGCCCTGGGGCACACCAAATGATATATAAACCACATCAGAAATATAATCCTGATTTTTTACCTGTTGACATTGGTCGCTCAAGTACGATGTAAACAAGTCAAGAGCTGTACCAGAAATTCCATACCACGATGACAAGCGGCTAATTAGCGTGAGGTGGTCAATTGTGTCAAAAACAGCAGATAAGTCAAGGAGGGTGAGTGCTGTCACTCTGCCCTTCTCCATATTGAGTAAAACATCGTTTTCGACCTTTAAAAGAGCTGATTCTGTGGAGTGGGATTTCTTGTATGCTGATTGCAAATTATTAGACATCGAATGTAATTCCATGTGGGAAGTAGGCCTAGGCGAGATGCGACAACTTTCTCCAATATCTTTGATATAAACTGAGGTTTGAAACTGGACGGTAATTATTTTAATTCATTTTTATCTAGCATTGTTTTTTTAGCAGAGGTCTAATATATGCTTTTTTGAACTGGTCCGGAAAACACCCTCTTGGAGAGATTTACTGGTGATACTAGTGATTGGTTCAATAAGGACGTCGGGACAATCCTTCAGTAATATAATAGGAAATGGATCAAGATCACTTGAGGTGCTTTTTGATTTCATGATTAATTTTTTGATCTCTGTTTCTGTTGCCAAAGTCAAAGTATTCATTAAAAAATTATGTTGAGCGAGGGATGCACGTTTCCGAGTTCATTATCGTCCAGAAATTTCGAGCGAATAATAGTAATTTTATCAACAAAAAAGTTTGAGAATTTTTCACCAATTGTTTTGAGTGATAGATTCTCAGGCAAAGAGGGAGCAGGAAATCTATGAAAGATGTTGTTTATAGATTTCCAGAGCTTCTTTGAATCTTCAGAATTTTCTAATATGATGTCAGCATACAAATTTGCTTTTGCTTTCTCCATAATTCTATTGCACAGATTGCACTGAACTCTGTAACGTGATCTATCGTGTCTGTAACGGGTTCTGCGCCAAACTCTTTCAAGCGATGCCGTCGAACTTTTGCTTCTAAGATTTCTTTTGTCATCCAAGGGGTAGGGGGTCTTTCCGAAACAGTTTTAGTGAGTAGTGGAGCAAGTTTGTTTAAAAAAGTTTGGAGAATGGTAGCATATTGTTTACAAAGTTTTGGAAGTTTTTTCTCAGGTTTAGTTTTTAAATCTGAGTTCAAAATGTCATTTTTCAGATTATCTAAATAAATTTTGTTTATCCGCCTAAAAGGAATTTTCTTTTTAACACACTTTGGTCTAAGAAATTCTAGTTCTGAAAGAACTAAAACATGATCCGAAAGCCCATCACAGGCTGAGACTGATCTAACTACTGGGCAGGATGTCCTAGTGATAAGTAGGGCCTAAGTCAAGCCAGTGTCCCTGTATGTGTGTCGTTCAATTTACATGTTGTTCGAAATCAAAAGATTCAAGAATATCGCATAATTTAATAGTAGTGGGACTTTGTTTTTTTCAAGATGAAGATTGAAATCACTGAGTATGTAAAACTCAGATGCTAGAGGTATGAGTAATTCCAACAATTCCTGGAATTCCTGGGATAACCATTTAGTTAGGCACTTAATTTTTCTGTAGAGGCCACCAATGGTAAACAAGGGATAAAAGTTCAAGTGTTTACCCTCTACAGTCGCTAGGGCCCACTATAGAAGATTACAATGTTACTTGATTTGATATATCTCTTTTCAGCAAATTTATTTGCTGGTAGTATCACCTGATCACCATGCTATATCTTGTTTTCTTAGTCTTGTTTTCTTATATTTTAATGACCTTATACAACAACGACCGCGACAACAATAAAACGTGTAACATGTATTTGTGGCTAAAAAACCGTAATTAATGTGACAGGCCCTGATTAGAAAACAAATATTTACCATCCGTTTTCTAAATCTTTTCCCATATATATTTTTTCATTTTGTTGTCTTTTATCTTTATCCTAAGTTGCTCAGAATAAGAAAAGAAAAGTGCATCTCACCAAGGATACTAGAACATGTGTTCTAGTATCCTCACTGTCAGCGAGCACTAGTGCCGAGTCCACGGCAACAACCCATCTTCCCACGCAAGGCTCGCTGCTCCCGAGGTAGCAGACTAGCTTAGCGAGCGGCCCCGGATTTCTTCCTCAATTTGAGGGAGTTCTTATCTAAACCACAAAATCGTAAAAATAAAGGTGGGGCGGGCAATGTAATTTGATCGGCATCATCGTCATTGGAATGCTGGAGCTGTAGATAATACATCCTGTGACCCTTCCCAACAAACACGACACGCTGAACCAATGGTGCCTAAATGCTGGGCCAGCATCGCGGACGGTGATTCAACATAAAGGCGATGTTGGGTCAATGCATTACGTTTGCTAGGTTGCCTCTGTGTGTACAAGCCAGGTCCTGTATTCTCGTACAAGTTACGATATATCGTAGGCCTCTGATTGGTCAAGATGGCCATCTCGACCAATCAGAAGACATGTAACATGTACGAGAATACGGACACACTCTGGTTCTACGTTTTATCCCCGGATCTCTACCACGTTTCGTGGTAGCTGGCGCTGTGCCAATTTTAGTGAGGTGGCCGGATCTTCGGTTCCGGGGAGGAAAAGTTGAGATAGCCGGAGACAGTTTTATGACTCCTAATGTTTTGATGACGACGGGAGAGCTCTCTGATTAGATGTAGTCGCCTGTGAAATGTGAAATCCAAACATCTACCCATATCTATACTTGCTACATATATGCTTGTCACTGTATGTAATCATTCTATTCAACTTGATAACTTCAAGTTATTATTTTAATATAATTATATAATATTTAAATTATTGAAAGTTGCAAATACAGCTTATCTTCTGAAATTCAATGTAATGGCTATTCAGCGGTAATAATTTAACATTGTCAATGCCATTATCAACTATTGGATTACTATGTAAAAGATATATTTATTTTTCTTCTATTTGTATTCTAATCGAGTTTTATATTCTGTTATAATCTTTAACAATTCAGGTCAATTCAAATTCTATTCGGTAACTTATATAGCACATAAATCCTCGGAGAAGCGCAGAATCCAAATCGAAATCAGCTCAATGTCGAGAGTCAGAGCTTGAGTCGTCAACTGGGCGTCGAATCTCCGAGGAATTAGGGGGGGGGGAAGGCCGAATCGAAAAGAAAATTCTTCATTTTTTTTTAAATGAGGTGACTGTATTCGCAGTTCTCAGATTATTAAAAACCGGCAGTGAATTCCAGGTGGAGGGAGCTGCAACTGCAAAAGCCCTTGACCCCCATTTTGTTCAAAAACGTGAAACAATTACCATATTTGTGTTGGAGGATCTAATTTGCAATCTTGAATTTTGAAGTGTGACTAAATAATTAAAGATATATGTAGGTTGGTGAAAAATGGAGGATTTAAAAGTGATGGTACAGAGTTTAAAACGTATGCCGTATTTTACTGGTAGCCAATGAAGACAATATACGAGAGGCTTAGATCTGCTAAAAAGAGACGCTTTACAGAGGCTTTGTGTATTCGGCAGACGCTTGTATTCGGCAGACGGCAGACGCGACAGGCAGACGCAGACGGCAGACGCAGACGCAGACGTTCGTATAGCAGATTCAGACTTTGAAATCTCGAAAGTTTTGAAGTCTTTTTGAAGTTGCTTTATCAATTATACGCACAGGTAAGACTGACTTTGCATCTCCAGGCCTTGAAAATTACTCCCCCACTGGATCCCCTACCACCCTAGGAGACCATGCCTTCCCAGCAAACACGACACATTGTTGGTTTAACGATGTTGGTTTAATGATGGCCCATCGTCTTCGACGATGGCCCCACATTAAACCAACATTGTTTCAATGTGTCGTGTTTGCTGGGTAATTACTGCACTTCTAGGATGTTTACTATTGTCATTTTCATAATGTTGAATTATTATATCGTGTTTGCTGGGAACGTGTTTTCACAAACTGTTCTCCTTCCTTCAACACCAATGGAAGCTGTCAGGTCACAGTGCAATATCAAAGGAACTGTTATCATGATTCCAGCTGTATATCCAATATATCACCTTAGCGATAGCTTGATATGTGACACTTTTTACGGTAGTGGGATGTGTAAATCCTTCCAAACACAGTCCCAGCCTCGAAACTCAACGCTCCAGTAAACACGATACCGGGGGGGGGGGGAGATGGGTGTGATGGTGGTCGGGTAACCTTGACCTAATTTCAAGGTTACGGGAAACAAAATGGCTTGTAAGTGTGATAACTTCATAACACATCGAGCCTTCATTTTGTTACCTCATGTGCATGATACTAATCTGAAGGTCGATTTTGACATTTAGTGATCTTGACCTAATTTCAAGGTCAACAAATCACGGAAACCAAAATGGCTTGTAAGCGCTATAACTTCAAAACGCCTTCACTTAGGGCCTTCATTTTTTACCTCATGTGTAAGAAACTAATCTGAAGGTCAAGCTCGACATTCAGTATTCGCGAGGTTTTATTTTTCGCGGATTTCGCGAAAATTATAAATATGCGTGCTATACTTATCATCGAAAGCGAAAATTTGCGAATTTTATACTTTGTAAATGTAAAAAGTCCACAAATCACAAATTCGCGAAAATCTAAACACGCGAAAATTACCAGATCTACAATATATATGGTGAATTTGCCGTCTTCCGAATACACGCGTCTGCCGAATACACACGTGTCGCGTCTGCCGTCTGCGTCTGCGTCTGCCGAATACACAAAGCCCTTTACAGATTACACATGCCAGACAATTCTGTACCCGCTGCAATCTTTCAATGTCCCTGTCAGGAAGATTGTACAAAAGGGAATTGCAATAGTCAAGATGACTAGTAACTAGAGCACATGCAACAGATTTTGCAGCTTCAGGGCTAAGGTACTTCCTAATACGCCGAAAGTCCAGGATGTGATAGAAGCATATATTTTGCCTGGGAGATTTGTCGTTTGAAGTTCAAATCACAATCAAAAATGAATCCCAAATTTCTAACGAATACCTTAGGAAGTGTGTTATGGTCAAGTAATAATATAGGAATAGATCTTTGAACTTTTTTCATTGGTTTTTAGAACCGATGATGATAAACTCTTTTTTTTTCTTGGATTAGCTTTAGCTTCGAATTTGTCATCCAAGTGAAAACATCAGTAATAACACAGTATTTCAAATCAGTTAGGGATTCTAAAGCTTCAGAACCGGATAGAGATATATAAATTTGTAAGTCATCGGCATAGAGATGATGTTCTACATCATGCTCAGCGATGACGTGACTGAGGGGAGCAGTATTTAGGGTAAAAAGTATAGGTCCAAGGACAGAGCCCTGGGGCACACCAAAAGATATATAAACCACATCAGAAATATAATCCTGATTTTTTACCTGTTGACATTGGTCGCTCAAGTACGATGTAAACAAGTCAAGAGCTGTACCAGAAATTCCATACCACGATGACAAGCGGCTAATTAGCGTGAGGTGGTCAATTGTGTCAAAAACAGCAGATAAGTCAAGGAGGGTGAGTGCTGTCACTCTGCCCTTCTCCATATTGAGTAAAACATCGTTTTCGACCTTTAAAAGAGCTGATTCTGTGGAGTGGAATTTCTTGTATGCTGATTGCAAATTATTAGACATCGAATGTAATTCCATGTGGGAAGTAGGCCTAGGCGAGATGCGACAACTTTCTCCAATATCTTTGATATAAACTGAGGTTTGAAACTGGACGGTAATTTTTTTAATTCATTTTTATCTAGCATTGTTTTTTTAGCAGAGGTCTAATATATGCTTTTTTGAACTGGTCCGGAAAACACCCTCTTGGAGAGATTTACTGGTGATACTAGTGATTGGTTCAATAAGGACGTCGGGACAATCCTTCAGTAAGATAATAGGAAATGGATCAAGATCACTTGAGGTGCTTTTTGATTTCATGATTAATTTTTTGATCTCTGTTTCTGTTGCCAAAGTCAAAGTATTCATTAAAAAATTATGTTGAGCGAGGGATGCACGTTTCCGAGTTCATTATCGTCCAGAAATTTCGAGCGAATAATAGTAATTTTATCAACAAAAAAGTTTGAGAATTTTTCACCAATTGTTTTGAGTGATACATTCTCAGGCAAAGAGGGAGCAGGAAATCTATGAAGGATGTTGTTTATAGATTTCCAGAGCTTCTTTGAATCTTCAGAATTTTCTAATATGATGTCAGCATACAAATTTGCTTTTGCTTTCTCCATAATTCTATTGCACAGATTGCACTGAACTCTGTAACGTGATCTATCGTGTCTGTAGCGGGTTCTGCGCCAAACTCTTTCAAGCGATGCAGTCGAACTTTTGCTTCTAAGATTTCTTTTGTCATCCAAGGGGTAGGGGGTCTTTCCGAAACAGTTTTAGTGAGTAGTGGAGCAAGTTTGTTTAAAAAAGTTTGGAGACTGGTAGCATATTGTTTACAAAGTTTTGGAAGTTTTTTCTCAGGTTTAGTTTTTAAATCTGAGTTCAAAATGTCATTTTTCAGATTATCTAAATAAATTTTGTTTATCCGCCTAAAAGGAATTTTCTTTTTAACACACTTTGGTCTAAGAAATTCTAGTTCTGAAAGAACTAAAAAATGATCCGAAAGCCCATCACAGGCTGAGACTGATTTAACTGCTGGGCAGGATGTCCTAGTGATAAGTAGGGCCTAAGTCAAGCCAGTGTCCCTGTATGTGTGTCGTTCAATTTACATGTTGTTCGAAATCAAAAGATTCAAGAATATCGCATAATTTAATAGTAGTGGGACTTTGTTTTTTGTCAAGATGAAGATTGAAATCACCGAGTATGTAAAACTCAGATGCTAGAGGTATGAGTAATTCCAACAATTCCTGGAATTCCTGGAATAACCATTTAGTTAGGCACTTAATTTTTCTGTAGAGGCCACCAATGGTAAACAAGGGATAAAAGTTCAAGTGTTTACCCTCTACAGTCGCTAGGGCCCACTATAGAAGATTACAATGTTACTTGATTTGATATATCTCTTTTCAGCAAATTTATTTGCTGGTAGTATCACCTGATCACCATGCTATATCTTGTTTTCTTAGTCTTGTTTTCTTATATTTTAATGACCTTATACAACGAGCTTTTATGAATTAAAAATGTCTCAAATCTGCGATAATCATATACATTCAGACCTGAATTTAGCACATTCAACTAATTTTCGGTCATTTGAAGTTGTGGATCACGGTAGCGAGACACAACTTCAAGTGACTAAAATTAAAAGTTATTAGCTCTGGTTACTACTTGCGGGGTTACTAACCTTTTCCAGAGGATGGACTGTCATGTCCACGCCGGTCAAGGCAAGGGGAGACTTATCTGAATATTTCAAGGTTACATTTTCCATTTGAATTCGTCCATGGCTTGGCCATTCTTCTGGTAAGGTGTATTTTTTCTCGTGGTCCGCTTCCTGAGGTAGTGCAGTGTATTCTAATATTCTTTCCACACTTGTCATCTGTTGAAATATTAGACTCGTCACTGAAGACTTGTCATTCGGCATAGTTCCCAGCTTGTGGGCCTATCGGTTTATTTTTCAGCCTTTAATTTTGTTTTCAATTCATGGTGTTGCGTCAAAGTTAAACCAACGACATTGGCACTGATCTAACGTTGATACGACGTCATGTGCCAGTTTTTTATTATCTGAAAACTGCAGTCGACGGGGGCATTTTAGTGTCAAAAATCGAATTGAAAATGGGGGAAGCGGAGAAAGTTAGTTACAAGTTGTGCAACTGAGCTACATGTACAATACTATATAATCTGATATAAACTTGCGGGCACAGTTCGTGGTCACGACATAAATAAAATAGTTAGACTTCCCAGATACTTTTTTAAATTCCGAGAGTGTATTTTCATAGTAATATTTTGATAATTGTAAGAGTTAGGCCTATTTTGCTACAAATGGACAGCGCTGAAATTTAGCGTTTGATATGTGGCAGTTCAACTGAATAGGATAATTATTTAATTTATATTCATGTTTTTTGTTATGCTTCGTACATTCAGGTGATGTAATTCAGTTTGTACTGAGGTCAAGTATGTTAAAATAAAAATTGTCACCCACTTGAAATTGTGTCTCGCTACCGCTACCCACAACTTCAAGTGGGTGAAAATGTTAGTTCAAATACGCACGTGATCTTCCAAAGCTGCCATCAGTATAACACCATAAGGCACCTGCTCTAAGACGGCTATGCTATTCACAATAGCTAAGGCAATGAATGCCAACGGGATATCTGAAATACACGTACATTGTTATTATCAATTAGACGAAGTGTAAAAATCTTATAATTGTCATTTACATGATTTTACACGATTCTGATGTCATAGTTATGTCCATTTTAGTTTTGAATACAACCATTATCTGCATCAAGAGGTGAATTTTGATACAAAGATCACCTTTCTATCTTGCATAATTATTAAGAGGTTAGTTGTATTATTTTGCACCACCATGATGGCGGCCATTTTGAATTTTGTAAAACAATTAACAACTAAATTATATCAGTAGATTTGAAATATCTGAAGCTGAGGACTTGAGGAATAAAGCTGAGGACTTCAAGTCAGCTGTTCGTCCGGCCGTCAGTCCGTCTGTCCATGTATCTGATTGTTTGGTTAAGCAATCTATTATTAGCATTATCTTTAATACTCACCATCAGACAATGCCAGAAGTGTAAACATCATAGCTATCAAGTAGACATTTCCAATCAAGGATAGATACAAAATGTGACACCTCCCTGCTTGACGTAAAATATACGTGCAAGAAGTGTGGTTATCTTGAAAGTCATAGAAATCTTGTAAAAATGCCTGCGATTCTTCAAACGTCCTTATTGTGATGATCCCTGTTATAGTTTCTGAGAGGTGTGTGTACGCCGGAGAGCGAGCTCTCGCCTCAAGGCGCTTCATATCTCTGATTGTTGGCAGACAGAAACGGGTGACCAGGTAACAGTAAACACAAATTACTGGGAAAGTCAACGCCAGCCATGGCAGCACCATGCATGTCACAATAAACGTCACTAACGGGTAAAGGGCAAACTGAAAAAACACACGAAACTATACGTTTTCAAGAATTTTACGGTGGCATTGTCTATAACATTCAACCCTTTAAGCGCCAAATTATTCAATCTGAATTTTCACCCACTTGAAGTTGTGTCTCGCTGACGCGATCCACAACTTCAAGTGAGTGAAAATTATACAGATTTGAAAAAATGGAGGTCAACTGTTTTCAAATATTGCGGATTGATGTCACATTTTATCTTTAACATGTTTAAAAGGTGGTACTTAATGTGCTAATAAAAGCTGAAAACCCGAATATATGCGACACCGGCGGTTGAAAGGTTAACCCTCTGAACGCTAAGTATTTTTAGTTCAAAGGTTCACTCGAGTGCTTCAAGCGAGTGAAAATTGGTGAGATCTTGGAGGCTTTTTTCCAATTTTACAACCACGAAACTTTTTTCACATTCAAAATATACTGTCTTGAGTTGTGAAGAAAAGGGCTGACCACAATTACAGATGTGCTTAGCCCTTAACCCTTTAATCGCCGGTGCCGCATATATTCGGGTTTTCATTTTTTATTAACACATAAGGTACCACCTTTTGAACATTTTAGAGATAAAATGTGACATCAATCAGCAATATTTGAAAACAGTTGACCTCCATTTTGTCAAATCTGAATAATTTTCACTCACTTGAAGTTGTGGATCGCGTCAGCGAGACACAACTTCAAGTGGGTGAAAATTCAGATTGAATAATTTGGCGGTTAATGGGTTATATATTTCCATGTTATACACACAACACAATGCCTAATTGGACCCTCTTAGCCCCCGGTTATTTAACCTTTTTCAGTCACATCGAGGCTGAACCGAATGAAATACCGAAATGTCTCAAATGACAGCTCAGCACCTCCTTCCCAGCAAACACAAAACATTTGTATAACATTTGTACAACGCCGGCCTAACGTCTTCGACGTAGGTACAACATTGTACAAATGTTTTGCGCTTACTGGGTTATTGTGATCCCAGCAGACACAAGATTTAAATCAATGTTGGTTTGACGTTGTGTCTGCCTGGATGGATTATAGCATTTTTTCAATTGATAAATTTTATTCAAAAAATTCCATTTGGCAAAAAATAAGAGACATTGACGCAATGGGAATGCTGGTTTGATGTCTGCAACGCTGACTCAACATTAAACCAGCATTGGGTCGATGTATCGTGTTTGCTGGCGAGAGAGCTAAAATGCAGCTCGATCCAGACATATTTTCCGTAGTTGCATTGGGTTGTTTTATTTGGAATTTTCTGCTTAGCCCACGGATATTATCCAACGTTTATTTTATAAAAATTATATTTAATTTAGTAATAATTATTTATTAACAAATATTCAAACTGTTTCGTGGTTCTACATACCTCGTTCATATCGCCCCAAGTCCAGTGTAAATCTTCATCTGCTATACCTAAATCTCTCGAGAATCTGTTGACAATACCTCCTATAAAATAATTTTCTTCGTATTTTCTCATTTAAATATCATTTTTAGCATTTAATATAGCGACAAAATTAATAACAAAAATCACCACACCTAAGAATCATATTCACCACAAACATGAAACAAGATGAATCTGAAAAATAACCCTTCTTGAATTTGTAAAAGTATTCTTGACTTACTAAATCTAATTCAGCTGGCATAGATTGCTAATTTTAAAGTTAGTTTGTTTTGGCGTGTCCCTAGTAGGAGAACGCCTCGAAGGGGGGGGGGAATATAAATTAATGGAAAACATAGTGACTGATTGACTACACTCACCCAGGCAGTTATTAAAATTAAAGTGCTCATCCACAATACAGCCGAGGAAATCTCTTTAATTGTTTTTGTTAAATAGTCCAAGGCCCTGGGGAGGGGTGGAGGCAGATTATGTTAATGTGCCAGGGAAGTTCATACCCTACTACTAACACCGTCAAAAACGTTCATCTGATTTTTACGAAATTTATTTCATGAGATGTGCCAAACATAATATGCCTTTAAACTTGGAAGATTTTCCCATAACTAGGGTGCCATAAGAGAAGTTATCACATTATCATTTTGGTCTGGGTAGTGGGTGATCCAATATACACACTGGTTCAAAATACTATGTAGAAAGCAAACACCCACTCCTGCAATTTATGGTGACACAGGACGGTTTCCATTGATTATCAGGCAACATATTAAAGCTGTAAAATATTGGTGTGGAATTATAGACCTATCTCAGAACCACCCTGTCAGAAATGCCTACGATATGCTATTAGAGCTAGATGGCACCGGATTCACAAACTGGTGCTCGCGTATTCGGTCTGTCCTTGAACTAACCGGGCTAGACCAAGCTTGGGAGACGCAGCACATTGGCAATACAAATAAATTCATGCTTTCCTTTAAAGATTCAATTGTTAGAATATTTACACAGCGGTGGAGACAAGATATCGAGAGTTCAAGTAAGGTGCGCACATATTCATTAGTGAAAAAATCTTTGTGTGTGGAACCATACATCTTAAACATAAAGGGGAACCACCTCATAACAGCAATGGCGAGATATAGAATGAGCTCACATGATTTAAAAATAGAGAGAGGACGATTCAATAATCCAATAACTCCAATAAACCAACGAATATGCACAAGGTGTGAATCAAACGAAATTGACGACGAAATACACCTTCTTCTCCACTGTAATGCCATGAACAATGAACGCGAAATCTTGCTTAATTCTATAGCAGGAATTATCAATATGCAACCAACAAATGATATTTTTCTACGAATTATGACATCTAGAGACATAACAGTGGTGAAGTCGCTAGCATTTATGGTTTATCTATGGTTGTTCTAAACAAATTAGGGGTAAAAAATATTGAGTATGATAAATGTAAATTCATCTTCAAGCTGAAATATTTTGTATGTGTGTCGTGACTAGCATGATTAATTATTATCATCATGATCATGATTATGTGTCATTATTATCGTTTTAACGTTACATTTTTATGTAGAACAATCACAAGTCACCTGTCGCTATATTATCCATATTATCATGCCTTCATGATCTGACTTGGGTATTACCACATATCAGGACGGCTGTTGCTCTCGGAACTTATTATATGGCTTTTTAGGGCCGGTTAGGGACGTTGTTATCAGACGAGGTGGGGCCTTATGGAGGATTTCAGAGTTGCTAAGTCAACTGATTTTCTCTATGAGGTCGGGAATGTTTTTCTTCGATTGTAACTCCTAAGTATGTGGTACTAACTAGGTCGTGAGTGAAATGGTATGAACTAAACAATATAGTGAATTAAAATAAGCTGTAATGTTTTTGTGCGAGGGCCATATAGATAATAAATCACTAGTTAATTAAACAAACTTTATTGCTATTGTGTGAGTGCCATGTCCTGCGTGAATGGCACGCATAATTATTATCCGTAATTTTTATTCTTATTACATCACTAAGTCTCCAACACTCGATAATATGGATGGTTCTGATGCTATACTTTGTTGGCAGTCGACGAACCACCATGTCCGACTTTTATTAGTATGTATATATGGTGTTTCGATGGTATTACTGTTATTATGTTGTTAAATTTGCATCACTAGTCTATATCAGGGAATCGCCGAGTTCACAGCGACTGTGCTTGCATGGTCACATGGCTCGGAGCTACCTGTGTCGCAGATTGTCACATTGATTGTACTTGCATAATATGATATTTGATTTTTAAAAATATCGTGTAATTTTTAAACATTGTCTTAATACATTCTCAAATTACTGTAGCATAATTATGCACTTGTATATATTCTAGGTCTCTACGCTTTCCAGAGTGTCTTTTTTGCTACTATATATATAATTAGCATGTCATACATAGTAGCTATTTTATCTCTGGTTTTGGTGCGGGAAACAAAATGATAGACCTTATGTTACCCTGGCAATGCCTTTCAATCTTATTTTAAGTATATACCCAGTGTTTCTTATGGCAATGCCAGTTAACATGATTTTAGTTATGTATGTCATACTATGTATATTGTCATATGATTTTAACAAATTAACAATGTTGTATATACATGTACATATCTCTATTTCTATGACAAATAAGTCTGGATTGACTTTCTTTCTGTCAATAAAATATCTATCTGTCTGTATGTACATGTATACACCGGTCTCTCCCATTCTAATTAAGCGGAAAGAACTAGCTAAGACATTTATGAAGATTTAAAATTAAAAAAACAACTTTGGTCTCTTGGTTTATAAAATAATATTTCACCGTTTTAACCCTATCAGCTCGGGGAACGTCTTTAAATACGTCATAATCTGACGTCTGTATAGCTCGGGGAACGTCTTCATACGTCAGATTCTGACGTATAAAGACGGTCCCCGAGCTGAAAGAATTAAAATATTTCTAATGGCCGTAGACCCATAAAATAGGTAATAAAATGAAGCGGAAAGTTCTAACTAAGACATTTCATATCCATGGATGATTTCACATTGAAATAATTTCACATTGAAATAAACTCTTTGGTCTCTATGGTTTATACAAAAATATTTCAGCGCTTCAAGGGTTAAGGGTTGATCAAGTAAACTCACCGCTAGATCTGGTTTCAAAAAATGAGAGAGGGGTCCCGACTACACGTGTCAACATGCTGTCATGCAGACGTTTTCCAGCAGTGGTGGAACCCAACACGAAAAAGAAGGTGTACAATACGATGGCGATCAGGGACGTCACAGTCGCAATTCCATAAATGTTTCTTGTTGTATTTGTGTCAGTATTTTCGTGGCTCGAGTTAGTTTGAATCGTGTCTACCCTGTAAATGTTGAGAAATCGTGCCCTTGGATAAGAAAGGGTGTATCTACCACTTTGTAATGTGGCAGATAGACCTACACCCTTTCAGATCCAAGGAAACGACGTGTGAAATGAAAACACCGGTAGGACCAGCTGGAACGGTCACGTGTATGAGTTACTGAAGAGCTGTCGGCTCTATGAGAAGCACATCGAGTAGGCCTACCACCCTTCAAATATGACAGTTATAAAACGTGACATCAATCAGCAGGATTTGACAAAATTAACCTCCATTTTGTCAAATTTGAATAATTTGCACTCACTTGAAGTTGTGGATTGCGTCAGCGAGACTCAGCTTCAAGTGAGCGAAAATCCTCATTACATAATTTGACGGTGAAAAGGTTAAAAAAAGTATTTTCAGCATGGCTGGTCAAACGATCTTGACATCATATATTGTTTGAAGGAGAAATCTCAAAAAACAGGAGACGTTGAACCAGTGCTGGTTTATTGTTGGGCCGTAAAAACAGCACTGAGTAAATAACGTGATTGCTGGGATCTGGTAATTATAGACATGGCGATCAGAAACAGACGGAGTTTAGATTTTAATATCGTCATTGACTGGAAGGCTCTTGGTGTAAAAAGACGACGAATAACGCTGTAAGCATTATATTCTTGCACTTCTTAGAAACACCCACCCTCCCTTATCGGCTGACTGAAACACTCCCAATAACTCATTCCTAACACCTCACTGCACGTCATCATCTGTACATCATTCATTTACAGCTACGTATTGCTGTGTTTTTATCTGTCACAAAGTCATTAAATGACTCCCGGACGCAAATTGACATCGAGCCACAAGTTCTCCTACTTCCCTACTTACGCTATTTATGACTTAGTACCCCGACCATCATCATTATTTGCATTATAACTATGCAATAATCATCGTTTAAATTGATTTGCTTATTCTTCTTTTATATTCATATATAATTTTATATACAAACCATTGTGTAAGATTCCAGTCCGCAACAATTCTTAAACTCTGGAAAAAAATTAAAATTAAATTTCCCATCGTCATAAAATTAAATGATGCGCCTAATTTGTCGTTTAATTTACTGTTATGTTTTCTGTTCGTATTGTTTGATTTATGTTATGAATTGTTATTTAACCACAAGCTGAAACGCCAAATTAGCTCATTAAAAACTGGTGGGGGATTGCAAGGCACCAACTTCACCTATATTAGTCCGGTAAAATTAGGACAAAAGTTGATAAAGATCGGACAAATAGGGGAGAGATGAAATTTTGGGTATTGATTCCTGAGCCCTATTTGAAAAACATACTAAAAATCCCCCCTATAATCATCCTTGTGCATTTATCGCTAGAGGGAAAAATCAAAAGTGGCCTCCAATAATACAGGAAGTACCATAATTTTTTTTCTACATGTAATAGAAAGTTGTTTTTGGTGGGTAAATATAGGGTTTTAATACCAAGACCTCTGTTACAGACCAGCAATAAGCTCTAACTTCTACATTACATGTAGTTACGGTGGTAGTCCGAAATGGCCTCCAATAATACTGAAAGTATCATAACTTTTTCTAAATGTCATAGAAAGTTGTCTGTAGCTAAATATAGGTTTTTAATACCAAAAAATGTATTACAGAACAGCAAATGGCATAAACTTCCATATTAGATGTAGTTACGGAGAGGAAATTCAAAATGGCCTCCAATAAAACAGAAAGTACCATAGATTTTTTTTCTAAATGTCATGGAAAGTTATTTTTGATGGCTAAATATAGGTTTTTAATACCCAGAAATATATTACAGAGCAGCAATAAGCTCTCACTATGTTTCTTATGTGTTTCTGTTATTATAAAAACAAGTGAACACACAGACAAGAGAGAAATACAACAATCCTAGCAAGCACATTAAATCGTCACCTTGGATATGATATTTGCCACTTTGCAAAGTGGCATATACACCCTTTCATATCCAAGGGGACGATATTTTGGCTAGATTTGTTTAAATACGTACATTTGCCAGCAATAAGAAGAACACATTTGCAGAGAATGTTACAACTCCAGCCAATCTGATGTACTTAAAATATACAGCTAGTCCAACGTTACGATTTCGCTTGTCAGAATTCAGGCACCTGTCCTCCTGGAATATTACAATCGTTATTAATCATGTGAATTCGGTAAGTAAGCTTACAATAATATATATATAAAACAAATAATGTAAACTTTAAGAAAGGTGTGGTTTAAACTATATATGGTGGTCTAAACTATATATCATCATTTCTAGATTCGTAGACCGAAGCTTAAAATCTTAGATTATAAAATCAATAAATGATGATTCTAGTTGATACGATGTTTTTATATATATTTTTGAAGATATCCACCATTCATAACATGACATTGATTTAGATTGTTAGCTGCGAGTTATGTTTTCACCTTTATTGAAAAGTAACTAAAAGTGAGGGCATGATGCTTATTAAATCACAGACAAATACAGTACATTATGTAGGAAAACTGAAACACACACTGTCCCTGCTTTCAACAATTATTGTCGGTCTCTTGATGTCAACGCCTAAAATCTTGGTCACTCTAGATCTAGGTCAATGAGATGGAGCATACACTCGTTGTACACTTACGCACGCACCTCATATTGTTTCTCTCTGTTTTCTTGTTGCTGTAAGTCAACTGTTGATTTGACATCCCTTAATGTCTCACTCTTTGTTATTAGTCTCATCGTGTCGTTGTTGTTTGTTAATGTCTGGTAATTGCCCTGAAACTGCACCTTGCCCTACAAATAACGTATTCGCGGGTAATGTGTCTGCTGTATATAAAAAAAAGTAGTTACACGTACCTCTTTCGTTCTGGGATAAAGTGCACTAAACCCATGTGTCATTTCTGCTGTACAACGCCAAAAAGTAGTTTATTGATTTATAATTTATTAAAATATATTGGTACAGGGTGTATACATATTTGCAAAGATTCTTTATTTAAAATATGTGCCCTGTTAAACATTTAACAATACAATACATTTCTAAAGAATGTGATATTGTAAATGGTATATATACAAATTATGAACCTTTTTAAAAGCACATGCTATTATGTGGATGTCAGGTAACACAATGTTAAAATCGGCATTGCCATGATAGTAGTGTAAATACATGTTTCCCACACAAACAATCAGAGATAAAAAACACATTTTTGTAAATGATAAAAATCACTTTGGAAAAGCGTAGAAACTTGAGTAACATTATATTAGGACAACTTGACTTTCACAGAGGATACTGTTTATAGATATAAAATAAAGAAAAACGACTGACTTGGTTAAGTATGATAATCCAGTCACTGTGTCTGGCGTGATCTAGGTTGTGAGTCACCAGGACACGTGTCTTCCCCGACAGGAATCCTTTAATACATCTAAACATAAAATGAATGAGATACTAGCAATCACAAGCTGGAACGTTGATGCTCGGCATAGGGCATCTTCCCGACAGCAAGTTCGCAAACCTCGGGAGCAGCGAGCCTTGCGTGGGAAGATGGTATAAGCCTACACAATAATAATCGACGTGGTCATAAAATGTCGTATAATGAGTATTAAACTAATTTTGCATTAATAATAATAAAATTGTTTTTGCATAGCATACATACTGTTCGTGTGGCACATAAGATTACTACTGCTCATACGACCTGAGCATTCGCGTGCCATTTTAACTCCATGAGGAGCATAATACCCTGACACCATTTTTAGCACACATTGCTATCTGTCTCCTGCCATTGGACTCATTTAATACCCTAAAAAAATGTATTACAGAACAGCAAATGACATTAACTTCCATATTAGTTGTAGTTACGGGGAGGGAATTCAAAATGGCCACCAATAATACAGAAAGTACCATAGCTTCACCTGAGTGAAGTGGAGTACATGAGGACAACGGCTCATACTTTTTCTGAGTAGCCAAAGGACACATCGTCGAGATACAATGATGGCCCAAAGTTGAGAGAAGGGAAACATGATATTTCCCCGATAACCTATCTGTATCAAAATCAAGAAGGAGTGGGCCCAGCGAAATAACCGTCAATACACTGGTCTCCACCTTAACTCGACGAGGCTGCCCTTAACGTGATCGCCTAGTCAAATTGAGAAGGCAGAAACAATGATTCTCTGAAAAACCCACACGGGACCAGCGGGTATCGAACCCGGGACACATGCATGACTGGCGAGGTTACTCAGGCGCTCTACTAGCCATTGCGCCACGTCCCCTTCGCTGAGTGAGCCCCAGCCTCCTTCTCAGGGCCACACTAGCACAGCTAGGTGGCCCTGCTACAGAGCTTTGAGCATCTCTTCTGTAATTGCTGCGTTCTGATAGGGCCTCAAAAACTGGTGTCTCGTGACCCACACCTGACCCTGAAACTTTGTCAAGTTCGATGTTTTCTTGCTCCTATGAGAGACAAGTTTATATAATTATGTCTCCCCTATAGTCCAGGAATTTTAGGCATTTTCAGGGGTAAAGATGGAAAAAAAATAATATAAAGCTGAAAATTTCAGGAGTTGTTCAGATGGTCATCCTTAATGACCTGTAAAAAGTCCCAAAGTTTCCCAGGAGCGGAACATGTTTTTTTTCGCGAAAATCCAAAATGGCCGCCAGATGCCATTCAAAAATTGTAACATACGAAGAAGTTAACATATATTCCTTTGTAATACCTCTTTTTCACTTATTTTTCACGGGGAACTCATTTCAGGTGTTCTTCTTAAGTTTTAAAGCCTCAATCAAGTTTTATTTGCAAAAATCCAAAATGGCCGCCTGATACAATACTGAAATTGTAACTGATGAAGAAATTCTAATATATTCCTTTGTAATATCTTTTTTCTGCATAATTTTTCACGAGAAATTTAACTTTGGTCCTATTTTAACATTGTAAAGCTTATGTCATTACACAGTTAAAAATGGCCGCCATTGAGGTGGAAGAACAATTTCAGAAATTATGTTATTTTATGTCTACATAATGTTTTACTTGGAAACATAGTGACAGTAAAAAGTATTTCTGGAATCAAGAGCGGTTATGCTATGTGGTTTAGTCCAGTAAATTATCATCGGTGTTGCTCCAGCCTTTCATGTGATAATAATAATTATAAATTAGGATGCATGAAATTCATACGGTGACAACAGCGTGCGTTGTGCCATGTCACAACAACTTACCACACCAAGACGGCTCAACGTGTCCCTGGTACTACTAATTTTCTTTTTCAGCACTAAACTTCCTTTAACAATTCAGTATATTTTAAAAGGAAAGATGATTTAATAAATTAAATAATGTATGTAAATTTGTATGTGTTATTACTCAATATAATATGATTTCGTCATTCATAACAGAAACACGGGAAGCAGGGACACAATAAACATAATTCACAAAAAAATCAATTTATCTAACGAGACAAATCAATTACATCCAAAGCAGACATCAATCAGATATAAAAAGGATGAAAAAAAACAGATTGAGATTGGAAGCAAGAAATTGGCATGCATTTTTGCGGACATGAGTGTGGTGACTGACAAGTATCTGTTGAGCGAGTCAGCTTAATAGCAGGTATCTTAAAATGTCGGGCATTGTAATTTTTTGTATGGAGAATAATACTATGTTATAATGCAAAAACACAATCAGGCTTATCTAATGAAGAACTGCCATAATTATGCATTTAGATGCACTAAAAGAACTTTCATAATATAATAATCAATATTATTTTGTGTGGTGGTTATTTTTAAGTTTGACAGGTTTGTTGATATTTTTGTTAAAATATAGAAACAAAAATGTAGCAATTTAGAAATTGTAAACATTTTTAAACATGTTCAAACAAAACAATATTAAATAAAAACTAAACAATCGTATGAGTAACGTCAATAAAATAATTCAGGTAGGCCTATTATTACATATTATGGTGGTCATATTGAAAAATCACGGTAATTTTTGATTTAAGGTTTGGCTAACACGCTGTTCTCACAGTACCCTCGGGTGCGTACACAGACCAATTTTGGTGCCGTTATCACCATTCATAAATTGATATTACACGTTTATATGCCCCATTCAGGTTTTAGGATATAGACCTTCCCAGCTGAACCACACAACAAAATATCTGTCATCTATATATTTACACGTGTCGTTATTTCAAGTGAATATTGCTTTCCGTTGCTTTCTGCACAATCATGGCAATATCGTGAAAGAAGGAAGGGACTATGCCCTAGTCTTATCGAATAACTTCAAGTTTTCTTTATAGTGCACAGTGCTATAGACATCACTGCACACTCCATTCCTATGAACAGTTTGGAGCACTGTATAGGCACAACTTCGACGCCTAACATCCGACCCGACCAGGATTTGAACCCAGTAGCTCCGAGCATCGAGTCACAGCAAGATCGAATGGGCCATCGGGACGGCCTCGTTATTTCAAACACAAACACACTTATTCGGGTTCCTATTGGGCTAATGTTGCATCAAATATATATAAACATGACAAAAAGGGTATGGGACCTTCCCTAGGATCCTGCAGGCTGGTGTGTGATACCTTGCATTGGACCCTTATGCCCGCATGTGAGGTGTAAGATCTTGCCTAGGACCTTAAGGGCCTAGGTGTGAGTGCTTGCCTAGGACCCTGTATGCTCTAATGTATGACCTTGCCTTGACCTTGGCGGTTGGAGTGTAAGTCCTTGCCTAAGACCATGCGGCCTCACGCTAAATCCTTGTCTAGGACTTGAAGGCTCGGGTTTGAGACCATGCCTAGGACGCTGCGGGCTCGGGTGTGAGTCATTGCCCAATACCATGCGCGCCTGGGGTTAATCCTTGCCTATGATCCCTAGGCTCGAATGTGAATCCTTGCCTAGAACATGTAGGGTCAGGTGTTATACCTAGCCCAGGCCCATGGACAATGCATGTGCGTGTGTGAGTCCTTGCCTAGCTAGTCACTGGGGGCTCGGTTGTGAGACCTTGTCTATGACATGTAGGCACGGGTGTGAGTCTTTGCCTAGAACAATGCAGCTTTGTGTGTGAGACATTGCCTATGACCCTGTGGACTCGAGTGCGAGCCCTTGCTTAGAATATTTGCTTAGGACCCCAGCTGAAGCAGTAGTAAATAACATCTATCACTGACATGTCTTAATGTACAAGAATTCCATGGCAACAGATTACCACGGCACTAACAGACTGGGGATGTCAATTTTAAAATAAAAACCTGTAACCAGTTTTCACGGAGCTTGATGCAGCACCTCCCGATTAATGAGAATGATTAGGTGTGGTTGCCAAAGTTGGTTGCATGTTACGATGCAGCAGGTCTGCGAGGTACACAAGCTGAATGGAAACTGGGTACAGTAAGCCATCTCTAATTAATGAAATCATATTGATGATTAGGAAACAAAATGACACATTACTCTCTCAGCCTAACGTTGCTTTATTGATTGAATATGATTTTTTGGCTATCATGTATTATGAGATAAATACATTAAAATGTGTACTGCATATTTTTTTTGGATATAGAGTTATTTGTTACTGGTCATTAATTACTGGTAATTTATAGATTTAAAAGCTTATATGTATCTCGAATACCAATGACAATTGCTCCCAATAAAACCTTAAATGGCGGCCATCTTGGATTTATTCTTCAGCGAGACCTTAAAAGTTACTAATAACTTCAGAAATGAATTCAGCATGAAAAATCATGTGGAAATGAGGTATTACATTAAAATATATGTTTAATAGTTCAGTAATTACAACTTCAACATAGCGCTTGGCGGCCATTTTGAATTTTGTCAAAAAAATATGTTCCACTCCGGGAAAAACCTTGAGACTTTTTACAGGTATTAAAGGAGGACATACTGGTAGTCTATAGATTTAAAAGCTTATATGTATCTCAAATACTAATGACAATAGACTTACTCCCAATTAAACATCAAATGGCAGCCATCTTGGATTTATTATTTAACGAAACCATAAAAATTACTACTAGCTTCAGAAATGAATTCAGCATTAAAAATCATGTTGAAATGAGGTATTACATTAAAATATATGTCAAATAGTTCATGAATTACAACTTCACCATGCCGCTTGGCGGCCATTTTGAATTTTGTCAAAAAAAAAATGTTCCGCTCAAGGAAAACTTTGGGACTTTTTACAGGTAATAAAGGAGGACATAATGAACACTTCCTGAAATTTTCAGCTTTATATTATTTTTTTCCATTTCAAAACCTAAAATTCCTGGACTACTATACTGGGCTAGATGGTTGGCTTTATATGCCTAGTATTATTATGACCAGTACATGGAATCAACCTGTGTTGTACTATAGTTGGTCCATCCGATACAATGTTGGCCCAGCATAAAAGCAACATTGGATCTGCGTCTTTTATTTGTGGTATTGCAGACTTGCTTTTGCGTAAGACAAGTATACCAGCAGAATGTGCACAGTGGTTGTAACAACTACTCTTTGTTTAATGTTGGGACAGCATCTCAGATGATGCATTAACATGAACCCAGCGCTGAGTCATCGTTCTTACTGGTGTGCAGTCTGAGCACGATACACTGACCCAATATTGGTTTAACGTTGGTCCATTGTTTGTGACATAGGCCCAACAGTAGGAAAACATTGGGCCAGTGTAGACCTATGGTGTTTACGCTGTGGGATTGACAATTGTGGATTGATCTATGTCAATCGTCTACGACGCTGGCCCAACATAAAATCAACATTGACCACGTATTTAGAATGTATCTTCTGACTTATATAATACTACTATATTAAGATAGTCAATAAACATGACACATGTACAGATGTAGGCCTATATCGCACCAGACAATACTGAGCACATAATGTCAAGCTTAAATATTCACAGGATGTCAGGCCAAGCTGGACACGAAATAAAGCATTTTAGACGTAATGATGTAGTCAAACTCCTCCCTGGTCCACCCCACCCTCTCTTAGACATGTTAAAAGAAGCTGTTAATTTCATGAAAATAGTCACGTGCCTCGCCATGTATATTCCTTGGCCTGACCATGTGGCTTAGAATGTCAAGGACACCATTTTTGCTAGGTATTGCCTTATTGGCCAGAAAAAAATCAGGTCAAATTCATGAATATCTCTACAGAACACATTCTACAGAGTAATCAATCAGAGCCACTAGCTGACGCTAGTGGAAGGATAGTGGATCTGATGAATGAGAATGAGTGAGCCCATGCGGCATGTGAGAACTTATAGAGTACCACGATCCACCAATGCGCCGCGTCACTCGAATTATAAACACCAATAATCTTAGTCGTGTTCGTTTATCTCAATTTTTTTTCAATTGAAGCGACACAATCAGGCCAAAATCATTGTTTAGCTCCTTGATATGTTCCTACGTTTTCAACATGTCCATGGACTAAAATTGCGCATTTACTAGTAAAAAGAGTATGTAAGTAAGAAAGAGATGCTATTCCTGTATTTCGTATATTGGATATCGACGCATACAATTAAAACAATACAAGACCAATGATGACATGTTGGATTTTTAAAATGACACATCGCTTCATATCCCAAGACGTGAGTTCAAATTCTCCACTCACACGATTTTTTTTTATAGCGATATAAACATTTTAAGTGACATATAGGCTGGATAGGAAAAAAGAATTATATGACTTTAGCCGAACCAACTAAAGTTTGACTTGACAGCAATGCTAAAATATTACAGGCCTAATACATTTACATTATTTCAGTCTTGAAATTACTGTAGATCTGGTAATTTACGCGTGTTTAAGTTTTCGCGAATTTCCGGTTCTGGGACTTTTCACGAAGTTTAGAATTCTCGAATTTGTCTTCCTCACGAAATTCGCGAATATTAAAAGCTCGCGAATATTACCAGATCTACAGTTATTTGAAAGCTTAACATGTGATTACTTGTTGAAATAGGTTAAAATATAACTTGGGGCAAGAAAACTTTCTTACTTATCAAAAATATCATTCCCCACTTTGTTGTCAACTGCATACAAGGGGTCATCGAGCAAATACACATCTGCTTCGCGGTAAAGTGACCTGTCAAAAAGAAAAGATTATTTAATTTTATTATTATAAAGCTAAGCGGCATTGCCATGTTATGTAGATTGGGGTAATATATGTTTTGCGCTTAAGAAAAACAGAGATAAAATAACTAAATAAAATAATACAGTAGCAAAAAAGTCTCACTGGAAATGTAACGTTCAATTAAATCCGGAGGCCCTATATTAGTTCCAGCAGCAACTCCACCACATTCAAATACCTTTGCCTGCTAATCACGACAATGGTCTTTTTTATTCCGTTTTATTGACCGATTAAATCACTGTTATTGGGAATGAAATTACTGTTTAAACATCAAGATTTGTAAATAATTGTTTTAAATAAACAAATATGAGCAATTTTCAACTACTTAATGTTGTGCATCGCGGTAGCTAGACAACCTCAAAGGGTTAAAAATTTAAATAAATAGACCTAGCAGGAAAAGGGATGAATGTACTCTACCCTCGTGAAGCTGTGTCTCGATACCTCGATTCACAACTTCAAGTGATTGCAAAATACAATTGGGTTGAATTTCAGTCAAATATTCTCAGATATGTTTGCCCAATATTGCCTTAATCATGTTAATTTGTCTGTCTCTCTTGCGTTTGTTGATTACCTTGCCAGTGACACTCGTGCTCTTTGTCCTCCACTTAATGTCAGGCCTCGCTCTCCAACCTCAGTTTGATCTTTTGCTGGGAAAGTTTCAATATCCTGCAAAATACAAGTTATCTTATATATTTATAATAGGTTTTTGTTGAAGTGAAGAGGCCATTGCAGAGCTCGTTTATTTCATACAATAGGAAAAATGATAATGTACGTATGGCGATCATTTTGAATTTGTAGGAGGGAATATGCAAGAGGGACGATTTTCTGAAGGTTTCAATGTGAATTGTTTTTAAGCACGTTTTAAATTAAAAATATCATTTGGAGATTAGTTAAGATACGATGTTTTGCACTGAACTTTGACATACCTTGTTCAAACAACTGGCAGCGACCACAGCACTGTATCTGTTTTGATATCTGTTCTCATCGAGAAGAATATTTTGTCTTAATGTCCTAGACAGAAGCCAAGGCTCCTGGTCGTAGTAACTCAGCTTACCACAGTAGCTAATCTTGCCAGCCTTGATGGGGTGCTCTCCTGCAATAGCCTTCAGTAACGTCGACTGAAAATAGGGCACTTGGCTTCAATAACCATTAAAGCGCTGAATTTTTATATAAAAAACATGGAGACCAAAGGGTTTTTTCAACGCGAAATCATCATAAATGTCTTAGTTAGTCTTTCTAATTCATTTGAATGCCTATGTTATGGGTCTACGGCTATTATAGATTTTTTTTACTCTTACAGAGCGAGGATCGACCTTAGATGTCAGAATCTGAAGTCTACAGACGTCCGATCTTGACGTAAAAATACGGTCCCCCCGCTGTCAGATTTAATACTTTATGAAACCCTCACATTTATATCTTTTATATGGTACCTATTCATCAAAAAGTAGGGCTCCATTAAAAAACAGACCCACGTCACATCGTATTTTTTGTTCGATGTTTTTTTCTACAGCACCGCCCAGCCGTGCATAATACACTACTACTTTATTCGTGGCTTTAAAAAGTTTGAAAAGTACTATATATATATATACAGCGGTAGTTACATAAATTTTTAACAACAATCAGAAAAACAGAAAAAGTGTTCAAAATGTGAATTGGGTCTGTTTTATTCATTGAGTCCTTTAAATGTTCAGTTTAAGCCAAAATGACAATAAGCTAAATATTATTGAAATCAAGAAGCTAGGTGAACAGTTGTACATAAAACCTGTTTTTCATAAGTTCATTTATTTTGTTTACCTTTCCGCTTCCGACAGGACCCATCAGCAACGTCAAGCCACCCTGTAAAATATTTAAAATAGACAAATATGTTATGTCCATTATAATTTATAGCCTACGACTTGCCAATTTACAACAGCGGGACATGAGAAGCTGTGCACCAAATCATTTTTGCTCATAGAGACACCTTCACACAATTTGTTAATTTGTTTTATTAGCCTATCAAATTTAACAAATATCAGCAATTTTCACCCACTTGAAGTTGTGGGTCGCTACAGTGACCAACAACTTCAAGTGGGTGAAAATTACTCAGAAATTTGTTTAAGTTGAGACCAAACATTTGCAAATCTTGATGTTTAAACACCCATTTCGTTCCCAACATCAATTATTTTATTGACCAATAAGACAAACAAACACGCTTACCGGTGTGAGCAAGTTGAACCAATGTTGATTTAATGGTGTGTTAGCGTCACAGACGGTTGACCAAAGTCTATGGTGGGCTAATGTCACAGCAAGGTCTAATTCAAGATGGCCGCTATTAACCTATGTGTATCATGATCATTTTTTTTTTCATTTTTAACACTAGCATCAAGTGTAATACCTCTTTTCCATATGATTTTGTAAGGTGAATTTAGTTTACATCCTATTTTTGTGATCAAGGTCAAATATCAAGGTCACAGCAAGGTCAAATCAAATATGGCCGGCATTATGCTATGTCATAATCAAAGTAATTTTTTTTCACTTTCTCAGCCCTATAATTAGGTATAACACCTCCTTTCCATTTCTTCTATATTCCGGTATATTCTTCAACAAATGACCCTGATGGCGGCCATTTTGGATTTGACCTTTTTGTGACCTTAGCACACCACAGAAGTTGGTAAACTTTTCTTTCTTTCTATAACCACAAGGTCATTATGTACCTAAATACAACAAAAAAGCTGTTGTCCGAAACTTTTCCTATCTCAGACTAATATACTATTTAACGAGGTGGACTAAAACAACTTACCCGGGGGACAGTGATGTCTATATTCTCTAGGTACTCCGTCTGAAGCAAAAATGCATTTAAAATCGTGAAAATTAGCCTTAATTATTCTGAAAATATTTGTCAAAGCATTTTGACACAGATAGTGATTAAACTATTTTGAATATTTTATATAAAACCTTAGTTATATTATATTTTTATTTTACACTCCCATTGCACGGTGGCTACAGGTGACACCAACATTAATGTTTAGAAAACATTTCTGCAATCATTATTGAAAAGATTTATGCAATTACGATTGACAAACATTTATGCAAGTACGATTGAAAGCAATTTTATGCAAATTCAGAAAACATTTATGCAGAGACTTTTAACCCTTTTAGCACGGGGACCGTCTTTATACGACTGTAGACGTCAGATTTTGACCGATTCTGTTCAAAAATATTCCAGCGGTGTAAAGGTTAAAGGGACATGCCCAGGTCTAAAATCATAAAAAAAATCGGTGATTTTATTTTATCTTAATAATATGACCATATGATGTAAACATGTCCATAGACTAGAACTGCAAAAGTTTTTTAATTTTTGTGCTGCGCATTCACCAGTTAGGCTAGATATAGAGACGAAATTCCTGATTTCTAATATCATTGACTACCATGTCAAAAATAAGAAATATGGGGCTTTTGGGGACACATGCTTTAAACCACGTTAGAGAACAGATTCTAGAGCAATAAATCAGGGCAACTGACACAGTTCGTGGGGAGGATCGCTGATGGGAATGAGAGTGGCCTGAATTTTAATTAAACCTTACAGCGCTGATTTTTTTTGTATAAACCATGGAAACCAAAGGTGTTTTTTCAATTTGAAATCATTATAAATGTCTTAGTTAGCTCTTTCTGCTTCATTTGGGTACCTAAGTTGTGGATCTTTGGCCATTATAAATATTTTATTTCTTTCAGTGCGGGGACCGTTTTTATACGTCAGAATTATAAAGACGGTCAACGCACTGAAAGGGCGATGGGTCTGCTATTAGATGCTATAAATTATAGATTTGTTACAATCAAAACATACATACACATAGACCATCAATTTCTATTCCTTCCATTGTTATTTTCTTCTCTTGGTCTTGAACTAATCGCTCTTCAAACAGGAATGTCTAAAAATGTAGAAAAAAAGTTGAAACTGACAAAAGATGGACTCCGTCGACCGTAGTATGCTTAGTTTCATTTCAACATAATTATTAGATTTGAATAATTACTTAGAAAACGGTGGTGAATAGGTAGGCCATAATTATGCAGTAATTCGTAAATTTACGACAAATATTTGTTTCATTTTATTCCCAGAAAACACAAAACATATGCATAACATTTGGACAATGTTAAAGAAAGGTTTTGTGTTTGTTGGGTTCCTGGTTGTCACCTGTATACGGGACAAGGCTATTATGACCTGTGATACAAAAAGCCATGCCGCTGGCATAAAAAACGCCACTGGTAAATGAAGGGTGTCCATGTAGGCCAAAGATCGGAAGCTGCCCCCCGTGTCTAAAGTGTGGCCCAAATAATCAAACAGTATTAGTCCAATCATTGCGCACAATCTGACATTGATCCACCTCAGTGACCTGTAGATTCCCATCAGATATTGCCCCTTTCGTATTTCGCTTATTTCTTCCCTGTAAAAAAGGATTGTTACTTAAAGCTATGTACATATTCATGTAATATTTGTGGATTAAATATTACATCTGAAGAAAGCTCGTAATATTAAAGACTGCATGGGTAATCTAAATGAAAAATGAATTTATCTATGTCTATATTTATGCAGCATGAATATTAAAATGAATAAGTTCGTTTTGTAAATTCGTCCAGCTAGTCCAGCTGACTGCTTGATGTGGTCAAATGATATTTAGTCGTATACATATATATAGGCATACATGCATATATAGTGTCCGCTGTGTTTTAAAACAATTTTTCCTTCACTTTTATTGTGAAAGATGGTTGCAATAACTTGAAAATATAACAATATAACAATATAACAATAACACAGTAAATAATTAACTCCAGATGGAACCACATAGCTACCACACATATGTAGTTAACAGGTTATAACATGGTATACGGCCAGTATAATTTGTTAAATTCTTTAAGTGCGGGGACAGTCTTTAGACGTCTATGGACGTCAGATTATGACGTCTAAAGACGATCCGCGCGCTGAAAAGTTTAAACTTGCTGGTTTCTGAGAAAATTACTTGGTCGATATTACAGCGCGGGGATCGACTTTAGACGTCAGAATCTGACGTCTGTGGACGTCAGATTCTGACGACTAAAGTCGCTCCCCGCACTGTAATAGTTAGCATATTTCTAATGGCCGTAGACCCATAACATAGGTATTCAAATGAACCGGAAAGAGCTAACTGAGACATTTATGAAGATTTCAAAAGGAAAAAACCCTTTGGTTTCCATGATTTTCATAACAAAATTCAGCGCTTTATGGGTTAAACTTCACGTCAGTGTTCACCTAAATCTTTGATTGGTCGATATAAACCTAACCGTTTTTTATTGATCTCGACCAGTAACAAGTCTGGGAACTTTTCAAACATTACGATTTCACATACTTTCTCATTGGAATGATCCTCTCAAGAAAAACATTTTCCCAACACAGCATTTTGATTGTTCTGATGTATGCTATAATCTCAGCCATCAGTCCCACTCGCTTTCCAGTACCCTTTGTCACTGTTTTCCTTAGAAAGAGGTGATACAACATTTCTAAAAATTCATTACATTTTCTTTCGTAAGCAATCTATATAATATAGAAAAGTTAATATTAATAGTCATCAATATTCAATTTTCATTTTCAACATTATCAATATTCAAGTTCCCATGATCAAACACGAGTATAGTATCTGATGGAGGTTGCCAATCAGTAGAATCACTGTAATATCCCAGCAAACAAGGGACGTTGATCCAATGCAGGTTCAATTTTGGCCCATCGTCTTCGACGCTGGTCCAACATTGAACGAACACGGGGTCAACTAAACATCTCGTGTTCACATTCGGACAGTTTTTAGTCTTTCTGTTTGTCCATCAAAAGGAGAACATTTGTAAGTGAAATGTGCATTACATTTGCACAATTGACAAATATTTTTGAAATTATTGGCTACAAATACAAGTATTTTTCCCACTTTTACGCAATTCAGTGGGTACAAATTAAAATTTAATAATGTAGCCTTTTAAGGGTTTATTATTTCGTCCATTGTTGGGTTGATGTTGGGCCAGCGTCGAAGCCGATGGCTCAACATCAACCCAACATTGGGAACTTCTCTACCTTGAGTTCAAACAAATCTAGTTTAATGGCTGACCTCTTCTTCCCCGAAAAAGTAGCTGCCACTGATGCCACCACCGTTATTAACAGCATGATACCAACAGCGATGAGAGCCACCCAGCCCAGGTCCTGGTACATGATGTAGGAGATAAGGATGATGAATGGTGGATTCACCACCAAGGATGGGGCAAATATCATCGCCTAGAGTCACAGAAGAAAACAACAACACAATAATATAACAAAAACATGATTTTTGGGGGCGATATACTTTTTTATTGGCCCGACGCAGATGCCAGCAGGGCTGCTGGCTGCTGCGTACACACAGATGGTCTAGCAGCCCTGAGCGTAGGGCTGATAGCGAAATCTTATGCCCGCATAAAGTAGCAATATTTTAATAGTAGCGCCCTCTCAAGTGATAATAATTATTTTTTCCAGTTGATTGAGAAAACAATGGAAAACTGCTTTGATGTATTTATATCTGATAGGAATAATGAATACAGCATTTTTATTTTATGTGAAAAATATTAACCCTCACACCGCTGAGCGAGATTATGGGCGTTTTTAATCCGTTTTATTAGCCTATCAAATCACTGATATTGGGGAGCGAATTGAGCGTTTAAAAACAGCAAGATTTGCTAATGTGTAGTCTCAATTTAAACAAATATGAGTAAGTTTTAGCCACTTGAGGTGTGGGTCGCAGTAGCGAGACACAACTTCAAGTGGGTGAAAATTTTAATTTCAAATGTAGCGCTTCATATTGTGAAACAAATAGAAAATAGGTAGCCATGTAGCCTGATATTTTATTTGCGGATTTTATTTTCACTATATTTCAAAAATACAATTCTAACTACGAAGCGTAGACCCGCGGAATTGTACCGACCAGATGGAACTTTTCTACGTCTGTTGAGAGCATAGTGATTATCGTCCCAGTGCATTCTTTTAGTCGAGCCTCGTCTGTTTCTAAAACCTAAGAGATTATTACTAATAAGCAAATACAATGGATACACTGACAAGACACATTCCCGGATAAATGTTCATGTAATAATCACATAAAAAACACAAATCGTCGTCAAGTTATGGACATTTCTGCTTACTCTTCAAAAAACTCTTAGCAAAATAACAAATAACACCTACAGTAATAGTTCATAGCTCTCTTACTTTGAGTTCAAGTAAATCTAATAAGTACAATGGCTAAAAATAGTAATCTTGAATAAATAATACATATTATTACGCATCGACTGTATAGTAATTACACAAATCAGTATTTGGTCTTACAAATTAATATCAATACAAAATGTACCTTTTTATAAATGGCCGCACTGAGGCCTGCTCTGATTTTGATGGCTAGGATCTCTTGTCGTCTAAACTGATGGGTAAATACGAACACGAACAGGACGCTGCATATCGCTAGTGATGCGGCCCATATAAAGCTACCATTTCTATCTCTGTCGTTCAGCGATTGTAATATTCGGCTCATCAGATACGGATGCAAAGCTCGAAAACTTTCCTGAAAAAAAAAACAGTTTGGAGGTTTGGCAGGATGAATATTTTATGAACATATTTTTGTATAAAACAAGGACCCTGAAGACCAGAGGTATTCTTCAATTTGAAATCATGAGCAATGGCTCTACATGACTACGTATGTTATGAATCTACGTCCATTATAATTTTTTAAGTTCTTCTAGTAATGAAACCGTCTTTAAGCATAAAAATCTATCAGATTTTGACGTCTAAAGACGGTCCCCTCGCTGAAAGGGTTAATTTGATCTTCATATTATATACATCTGAATGTGATGTTTTTCAATAACGTTTCTTTACACAAAACGTAGGCCTACTGGGATTTATTAATGTTTTTGCTAGTGGCTGCTAGTGGATTAAACATTAAAAAATGGTCTATTTTAACCCTTACAGCGCGAGGATCTGCGCGTCTGTAGACGTCAGATCCCCACACTGTAAGAGTAAAAATATTTTATAATTGCCGTAGACCCATAACCATGATAACATAGGTATTCAAATGAATCAGAAAGAGCTGACTAAGACATTTATGATGATTCCAAATTGAAAAAAACCCTTTGTTTTCCATGGTTTATACGAAATTATTTTCGCGCCTTAAGGTTCAAAGTTGTCAATCATTATTTGTTCTCACAGCAGTATCCACTTGATGCATATAAATCTGATTCATTTTACAAATAACAAATACTTGCTGTGAAAAAAGCGAAAATAATGATGGGGACAGTATCTTTCCAGAAAACACGCAGAATATAAAAGAAAGCGATAATTCCTGAATTATTCTTGGCTGTACCTCCTGCGTGCTGCGCCTTCCTGGTAGCTCTGAATCATAATAATGTAATGTGAGTATTTATATGGCGCAAATATCCAGCCTGGGGCTGCTCATGGCGCTTTATTACATCATATCACCCCTCGTCATTGGACCTGTTCGTTAATGTACCAATTCAACTCCACGCAGAGCATGCAAAACTACAACTATGTTGCGCTAGTAACTTTATTGCTATTCCTGTCCCACCAGGTACTCATTTACACATGAGTAAAGTGAAACACTTGAGAGTAAAGTGCCTTTCCCAAGGCCACATAATTGATACAATAATGTCCCAGCGTTAAGAGCGGAAAAACATGATATTTCTCTGAAAATCCTGCACCCAGCGAGCCCTGAACTCGCGCGGCATGCAGCGGCTAACTGCAGAATAAACCTATCAGCATCTGAGTATTTCTTTTTCATTTTGTTGGTCTGGAGATGTGAAAGCCCAGAACGTCTTTATTTCGATTAACTATACCATTTTCCCTAAACTCTTTGAGCGCTATGCACAAATATAATCGTTGTTAATCCATGTTATTAGCAGATTAAATCACTTTTATTGGGAATAAAATGTGTTTCAACAGCAAAATTTGCATTTTTTGTCTCAAATTGAATAAATACGAGTAAATTCCACCGATCTGAAGCTGTGAGTCGCGGTAGCGAGACACAATTTCAAGCGGGTTGAATTGGTACAAAAATAACTCGGCGGGAAATAGTTAAATGAGGTGTATACAAATATATAATCTAATGAATAGATGCGACACGTGTGCTTAAAGGGTTAGATCAGGCTGATGTCAACCTGTTTAGTTGACAGTTTAATACACTTAAACTGTGTCTCGCGGACTCAATCCACAGCTTCAAGCACATTACTCAGATCTGTCAAATTGGAGGTCATGTGTTTAAATTTTTTATTGTTATGTGCCATATTTGTCATAGGAATAATCTTTTAAAGCCACAATAACATCAAATTTATTAGCAGATTAAATCACTGTTATTTTGAATAAAATATGTGTGTCAACTTCCACATTTGCAATTATTTTTGTTTTGCAAATAAATGCATTATGAGTAATTTCCACCGACTTGAAGTGGTGGATCGCGCCTTTAATAATAAAGTGGCAGTTACACCCGTTCATATCCAAGAGGACGACATTTGTTCAAACACGCTTGATGCAACAGTGGGACAATCTTGTTCTTTTTTGTGAAATTAGTCTGAAACACTTGATATATCATTTCATAGATAAAGTGCAGAAACATGATATACTATACCACACAATAGAGTTTACATAAATCATATAAACCTGTTAATGTTTTCCATTAACAATGTGGTCTTTTGTTCTGGCAAAACTTCAAACACGTCGTCTTCTGTCAATGGGCGATTATAACCCTTCCTCAAGAAACCAAACAGCCACCTGTTGCAGGGAGACACAAAATACAAGATTCAAGGTAGTGTGGTCAAAGTACAAGATATAGACGCCATTAATTCTATATTCGTAGTAGGCCTAATAATATCAGTGATATAGTACAAAATCATTTGGAAAGATCAAAGAGTAAAAATGTCAACGCTAAGATTTTGCAGAACAAATAAAACACAGACACAATCAGAAGCTTAATAGGCATAGAGGGTAGGTCAGTGCCGTCCATGTTTGATGGGATAAGTAAAAGGCTGGGACAATTGGAGCCCTAAAACTCCGAGCATGCGCTGACATTTTTTTGGATCTCAAATGTCAAACTATTTTCCAGCTAGGAGGATCCGATAGTCTCATTCCGTTGTCTGGTGCACGTCACAATCCTTGTACCTCTGAATAATGTCATTAATAATATCTGTGAAATATCCGAATAACTTGAGGTGTGGACCGCGGTCGCGATCCTTGGAGAGCACCCCATCAAAGCTGGTAAGATAGAGGTAGAAACATGCTTAAATTTTGTAAATGTTAATATATAAACATGTAAAATATAACCTGAACATGCTTGGATGGGATGCGTCTAGGCTAAGCATGCTCAACCAATAAACATGTTCAAATTTAGTACATGTCAAATATAGCCTAAACATGTTAGAATGAAACACATCCAGGTTAAACATGTGTTAATAATATACATGGTTCACTCGAACATGTTTAAATTGTTGTTACGCGTCTTGGCTAAACATAAAAACATGTTTTATTACCACACATGATTCAAACTAAACATGTCTAAACGTTCTGAGGCTGTTTGAATGCTATACATGTTGAGCATAGCCACGTACTTTACATGGGGGCAAATAAAGTGTTTAGAAAACTGCTTACATTCTAAACACTGTTTTTCCAGTGTAGACGTCATTAATCCTATATTCGCAGTAGGCCTAATAATATACAAAACCCCCTTGTTGCTGTACACATGCACTTAGAGGCTGTTCCGATTGTCCACGTGCTATGCTTCAAAATGGCGTTTGAATTGTGAAAATCGTATCAATTTTTACCATTTTACACCACAAATACGAATTGTTCATGTGTTTTTCGAATTTAATCATAATTATAAATATCACTTTTGTTAAATAGCAGATTGTGGTAACGGTAAGCCGGATTTAGATGGTTTTTAGTGCAATATTTTCAGTGGTGATCCGTTAACCCGTTAATCGTTACCAGCATCTGCTTTTTCTAAACAGAGTAGTTGTTTCAATCTAATAATTACTATTATGCCACATGTGACATATCTAATATGGCTACTTTGCCCGACCGACCGAAAGCCAATCTATGTGAATAATCTTACCATATTCATATATTGTTATTCAAATGATTATATTATTATTTAATCATTTCAACCATCTGCATGTTGCAAATGCTGAAATAAAAAAAATCATCCACACCTACCGTGAATCAGTATTCCTGAATTGATGCTACAATTCATATGTTGCTGTGGATTAAAATTACCTTAATGTCCTCAAATTACATGTATTATAGACAAAATATATGAAAATAACATGAAGAAAGAATTTATAGATTTCACAGTGATTTAATACAGGTCTATAATATATAAAGTTCTTGATCTGACACTGTTCGGTGGGGTGCGGCTGTTCATTGGCATATTCTGTGTCAGTGCAGATTAAACGACCGAGGGTCTTTAAAATGTAAAGAAGAATAAGGGTAAGCCTTTACCTGCCGGCCGGATGAAAAAAACTCACCATAAACCAATTGATGAAATCCATGATGCCTTGACTTTAGGTTTTTCTACAGTCGACCGTGTCATCTTCAACTATCTAAAACTTGACTGCACTAATCCCTTGTCATGCTACACTGGATTGACGGGGGTATAGGCCAATGTTACTCAAATGTATCTGCTAGCACTCCCGTTAAGAATTAGAACTGAATGTCCCAGCAAACACAAAACATTTGTATAACATTTGTACAACGTCGGCCCAACGTCTTCGCCGTTGGTCCAACATTGTACAAATGTCATAGAAATGTTTGTGCTTACTGGGGTGGTATCTAGGTGAGACTTGTGTTGCCAAACTAAGACGTCAACGCACAATGTAGGTATAAAGGGTGTCATTCTTTTGCCAAGGATACTCTATATTAGGCATACTCTATATTGTAAAGTAAGTAGCTAAAAGTACTGCATTTTGACTTTGCACGGTAGAACACTGGTACAGCTAACACGATATATTGACCCGATGCTGGGTGAATGCTGGGCCGACGTCGAAGACGGCGGGCCAATATTCACCCGGCATTGGGTTAAAGAATCGGTATTACCCACGCTGCTCAGCGAAGCTTACTAAAAAGGCCGCGTACAAATGGGGGCTGTTCATCTGCGACTTAAAGTATCTATCCAAATACAAAAAATTGAAAGGGGTGGATTTCCCCACAGTTCAATACAGTTAAACTGTAATACCATTTTTACTCACTTTATTTAATTAAAAATATTGAATGTTGCACACAGATCGCACAAGGGAACTTAAAGGGCTAATATCAGTGGAGGCATTTAACACATTTTAGTGATAAGATTTCACCTTTCAATCCCCATGTCAACATTTACACGGCACTTTACGAATACAATTCATTCAAGGTAATATAGTCAAGTCAATCAAAAATAAGCTTTCACTTGATATAATACGCTTGTGCATTTTATTAAATCAATTGGTTTTCATTAGGGAACAATTTTCACTCACTTGAAGTTGTGGATCGCGTCAGCGAGACACTACTTAAAGTGGGTAATGGTTAGCACCGCTGCCTTTCACGCTAGAGTTCGGGGTTCGTTTCCCGGTCTCGGCGGTTTGAAAGAAGCAAAAATGTTTCTTCCCCATCCACCTGTAAAGTGGGGAGACTCCGTGACCGAGAGGTAGCGTGCTCGGCCTTAGACCTCCAAGGTTTGAATTTCGAGTCCTGTGTCTGGAGGGCAGTGTCATCTCACTCATCCCACCATCCCCAGGAGGTTCCCCTGGCCCAATTTAGTCTGTATATACACAAAAGTGGCCTAAAGCCCGATCCATTTCATTTCGCATAATAATGGGAAGTAAAATTACAAGAACTAACTGAGTGTGAAAGGGGAGTCTACTGCGATACTCTGCAATGCCAAGCTGCAGTATATGTTTACTTGCAAAATAAACAGATACTCCATCTAGGCTTTGCACCGCACTACTGCATGTGCAAAACAAAAAGCGGTGGCTGCCAACTTTTCAAGTTACGGGCTTTTGACTTTGAACGACAACATAGTAATTATTGTAATCACTTGGAGAAGCATGCCATATATTTGTCAATGATGATCGATATGAAGCAATATGGGACTTTAGGCCGCGTTTGCGCACACACCGAACTCGGTGACAGCGTGACAGGCTGTAACGCTAACCATTACGTCAATTGACAGATTCATAATGGAGATGTTGGCCACAGATGTTCACGGTCACCAAAGAACGCCACTAATGGCAGAAAATAGACATGAGAGGATTTCAAATTTATACGTAAATATGGGCCTTATAGCTATTGTGTGTGTGTGTGTGTGTGGAAGAGATCATGTGAGTGGGTGAGTGAGTGAGTGAGTGAGTGAGTGAGTGAGTGAGTGAGTGAGTGAATGAATGAATGAATGAGTGAGTGAGTGAGTGAGTGAGTGAGTGAGTGAGTGAGTGAGTGAGTGAGTGAGTGAGTGAGTGAGTGAGTGAGTGAGTGAGTGAGTGAGTGAGTGAGTGAGTGAGTGAGTGAGTGAGTGCATGAGTGAGTGAGTGAGTGAGTGAGTGAGTGAGTGAGTGAGTGAGTGAGTGAGTAAGTGAGTGAGTGAGTGAGTGAGTGAGTGAGTGAGTGAGTGAGCGAGTGAGTGAGTGAGTGAGTGAGTGAGTGAGTGAGTGAGTGAGTGAGTGAGTGAGTGAGTGAGTGAGTGCATGAGTGAGTGAGTGAGTGAGTGAGTGAATGAGTGAGTGAGTGAGTGAGTGAGTGAGTGAGTGAGTGAGTGAGTGAGTGAGTGAGTGAGTGAGTGAGTGAGTGAGTGAGTGAGTGAGTGAGTGAGTGAGTGAGTGAGTGAGTGAGTGAGTGAGTGAGTGAGTGAGTGAGTGAGTGAGTGACTCTGAGTGAAAGATCTCTGCATTTTGTGGCAACATCCTGGGAATCCCGAAGTCGTGACTATGCGCTGCTCTTTTCGAATGACTTCACGTGTTCTTTATATCAGACCTGGGATCAATTCCTGTGTTTAAATTTTGCATTCTAATTTGGAAAAATGCCTGGAATTGAAATTGGAATTATAGCTACAAATAACCCCTTCAGCCTATATCAGCTTGTAACGCTATATAGCATGGAAATGTCAGGGTGAATAACCTCTAACATACGTCCCCAGTGTGCACTCATGCAGCTACAATGTAGGCCTACACTCACTGATAAATCAGAGAACCCATGATACTAAGTTACGTGTCACTCTAGACCAATGACATTGGTCTGACCCGAATGACTAGGCCTAGGTTCAACATCAACATCAAGTGACTATGACAATAATTTATCACCATTAAATGTACAAATTACTCCAACCATAGTGTTGACCTGTATAGCTGGCTGTGGTTCAGTTATATACACAATCACGCTCCGCAAGCCTGTTTTTTCCTGTTACCCAATAGTTACTGTTACTGTTACCTGTTACCTAATAGTTCATAATGGTTTCAATTTAGGGGGGGGGGGTGGTGGACCTTTTTGTGATCCGTAACAAGTACAAAATTCGGATTTTACGGGAGGCTGCTCCGATAGGTTCACCATAGATACGGAATCATGTGTAAGCACATGATTCACTTTATGGAACCTCAAGCAAGTGTAATTGTATTGTTTCACAGCACGTTATAATTATTGTTGGTAACCTAACGAGATTTCTACTTTTGAGTTCGTAATGAACAATTGCCACCTGGTGGCGTGTGTCGCTCTTTCAGATTGTTGTCATTGACTGCTGAGATATGTATTTTTATTTGATAATAACTCCATCAGTTGTTCATACTTTAAATCATAAAAATTGATCCCCCCTCCGCCCCTCCTTTCTCCAAAAGTGATGGGTTGATGTTGTGCTTGCGCGTTGCTTATTTTTTTCGTTGCCCTTCACGGTCTTTAGATTAAGGATATACGGATATATAAATACAGATGTAAATAAACATCCTATCATAAACAAACTGTTTGTCTCTATTTCAGAAATGTTCACCAATATGAAATAACTGTTTTGTATAGATTTTATAAATGTACCAATATTTGTTGGCATTTTTCACTTGGATCGTCTGACTATATGCTTTTGACCAGGCAGCTTCGTCAAAGTGATATCATGCTTTTGTTGTCTAGTCAATTTATAAAATTACTAGTCAATGCGGACAACTTAAATAGGACCTAGTACAAAGTTTAACTATCCACTGCAGATTAAAAACCCTGATTCGTTTGTTATATGTAGATTTAAGTGGAATTTACTAACGCTATTTGTATTTGTGACAGCGAACTGTGCCCGTGAGCTTATATTATATTATTATAGCTCAGTCGAACATCTTGCAACTAATTTCTCCGGTTTTTTCGTTTTCAATCCGATTTTAAATACGAAATTGTCCCCGACGGCTGGAGTTTTCAGATAATCACAAATTCGTCTTTATAGCTCCTACAGGGCACATGATGGTGTATCAACATTGAATCATTGTCAATGCTGTTGAATGAACGTTGCTGCAACATCACATGTCCGAGTGTTCTTCTCTATCCCTACTCCCCCCTCCCCCCCCCCAAAAAAAAATGTATCTACATGTTTGTGTATATTCAATATTTATTATACTCGAAGAACGTCATATATGTATGTATGTCAAGGTCATGCAGACCACATTGCCAACTAAATATTTTGCACAAACATAGCCCTTGACCCTGAGGGTGGCCAATGAGTAAATCAATTTTAATTAACTTCATTGATTTTCTCCTAATTTACCTGTCGGTGATTGCTTTCCCCTGATCAAGGCTATATGACATATTTCCCAAGTTATTAAAAGCGATCTTATATGAAGGCTCATATTTTGTTTAATTTGAGAGTCCGGGGTTGTTATTATTCGCTCATCTCCCCTACCCTATGCCCTGGACGTGACACCATTATGCTAGTATATACTTTTGTGTCAGTTAGACCATACATTGTTTTTCAAATGCTTATTCCCAGACAAAATGGAGAAAATCATTTCCCTGAAATTCTATGAAATTCCGACCGCAGTTACAGTTTCGAATGGAAGGAAAACATTATAATTTAATTTATAACTAGAAGCTATGTGGAGTGACAAGTATCGAGTGACGAATCTAATATTTCAACATATGACAAGTGTGGAGAGAATATTAGAATACACTACACTGCAACAAGAAGCCGACCATGAGAACCAATACACATTACCATGGACGAATTCAAATGGAAAATGTATCCTTGGAATATTCAGATAAGTCTCCCCATGCGATGACCGCCGTGGACATGACAGTTCAACCCCAGGAAAAGTTTAGTAACCCAAAAAATAATAGCGAGAGCTGTTAATTTTTAATTTTTAGTCACTTGAAGTTGTGTCTCGATACCGCGATCCACAACTTCAAGTGACCAGAAATTAGTTGAATGTGTAAAATTTAAAGCGCTGATTTTTTAATGATTTTAGTCTGATTGTGTCGGTTTGAGTTTGAATGTATATAATTATCGAAAATTTGATACATTTTTTAATTTATGAAAGCTCGTCCAGCCCCAGGAAAAGATTAGTAGCCCTGAAAGTGTTAACCCTTTCAACGTTGAAATATTTGTGTATAAACCCCGGAAATCAAATATTTTTTTTCAATTTTAGTCGTCATCAATACCTTAGTTAGCTCTTTCTGCTTCATTTGTATACCTATGTTATAGGTCTACGGCCATAGCATTATAATTGTTTTAATGCCCCATTTTATTCAGACCAGTCCGCCAAACCTTCCGTTGTTCGCTGGTCGGGGGCCCTAGGGTAGTGGTTAGCACCGCTGCCTTTCACGCCAGAGTTCGGGGTTCGGTTCCCGGTCTCGGCGGTTTGAAAGAAACTAAAATGTTTCTTCCCCATCCACGTGTGAAAGTCAGTATTGTGGGGAGCCTCCGTGACCGAGAGGTAGCGTGCTCGGCCTCAGACCGCCAGGGCTCGAATTTCGAATCCTGTGTCTGGAGGACAGTGTCATCTCAATCATCTCACCATCATCAGGAGGTTCTCCTGGCCCAGTTTAGCCTATATGTGCACAAAGGTGGCCTAAAGCCCAATTCGTTTTTCATTTCCGTCGTTCGCTTTAGTCAAAATCGCTCTGATAGAAAATAAGAAAGACAATTCACACCTTGTTCGACGGACTTAATCAAATCAAATCAAATTTATTACCATATTATATCCGTACAGGATTCAGGGTATTGTCGTCTTGTTAATTGACCCTAGCTATGAGATGGTTAACCTTATCTGTGTGACCTCGGTGTGACCTCGCCGGAGGACAACTTATTTTCGGATACTTGGGGCCGGAGTTCCCGATGACTCATAGGGATTGCCTAATTATTACAAAGACCCCCTTTGTAATAATTATTTCTCTAGTTTATCATACTGTGTTTCTTGTAATATTCTAAGATCAAAATGTGAGGTTTAGCCGATGAGTTACTATTTCCTTTTAACACCTAAAAATCTGTCTTGTTATATTATTTTGATAACTCATCTTGTTTTATGATTTATATTTGTGATAATATTATTATCTTTAATTAACTGACTTATGTCATGCCAGCGGCATGTGTTTCTATTATAACTTCGTGATTAAGTCATTTTACTCTTCTAAATTCAGAGTGTTATATTATAAGTAACTCATCTTTTGTTCTGTGTAAAGACGTAATTTTAAGTGTTTTATTTATTTAATGGTTTACATTTTAGTAGTGCAACTAACACACGATTTTTATAGAATGCTCTAGAATCTCTGGATTCTCCCCGACAAACAGGATGCGTTTGGAGGGAAGGACAGGGATTGGCTCATGACGGTTTTTGCACACGACCCGCTCAGTATAAAAGGGGTATTGTGTGTTTGGCGCGGGATGGATGGTTAGAGACAGAGGGAGAATAGATAGACGGATAGATGGGTGTTAAATATGAGGAGAGAAATTGAGATGATAAAAGAGACATGAATCATGAATGTGAATATAAGTATTAATAAAATGTTATCAACAGGCTCTACCATGTGTTGAGTTGGACCACCGAACCGTAATTGGTGAACCCCGATTCATAGTATATACATTATTGGTGGTACATTATTATATATATTACATTTGATGTACTCATACAGTGCTGATATTTTTAAAACGTATCAGAGTTAAAGTAGTCAGTCAGCCAGTGCCCAAAAATAACACTCAGGTATACACTGAAAGGTAGATAATTTCTGATGATACCAGGTGTTAGGGACATGCCTGGGGGTCATCACCAGGGGGGGATGTAGAGTTTGAAAGTGGTGCAATTTTTTGTAATTAAAGATGGCGTCCAAGATGGCCGCCGGCAAATAGTCATACTTAAGAAATTTACAATTTGCTGTTGTAATACACCATTCCAACTAGTTTAGAGTTACTGAATGAAGCTAGGCCACTCTCAGACAATTCTGATCATTATTTTAACCCTTTCAGCCCCAAATGCTCTTTATCATACACCTAAGTGATGTCAATTAGAACAAAATTGTTATCTATAATAATTATCCCATATTAATGGTGAAGGATTGGTATCAATACAGTGACTCTGGTAATGACAATTGGTTAATCTAATTAATTATGAAATAAGATGGCGTCCAAGATGGCCGCCGACGTATAGTCAAACCTAGGAATTTGCGTAAACAGTGCAATTCTAAATGAATTTTCTTTTGTAATACACCATTTCAACTAGTTTAGTGGTCAATAAATTGTTATAGATCACCCCATAAAATGTTATTCTAAACAATCGAATTTATCGTTATATTTATTTGAAATATTTAACCCTTTCAGCTCCGGGGAGCTTTTGTACTGAACACTTCTAGAATGTCAATAGGGACAGAATGATTATTTATAACAAATTATTCATTATTAACGGTAACGGATTTGTATCGGTACAAAAACTAAGGCAATATCACACTTATTGGTTTCAGTTATTTAAAATGGCCTCCAAGATGGCGGCCATCAGTACTTAGTAAAATTTAGGAAAAATTGTGTAAATTGACATATGTTAGTCCAGTTTTGTTCTGTAATAATCCATGGTACCTACTCAGGTGGTCGTGAGTCAATCTAGATCACTCGAAGACAATTTGAACAATATTTAACCCTTTTAACGCGAAGTTCTAAGGAAAAGTTTGAGCTTTTATGTCCCTCGTCAAAACAAGAGCCCTCTCCAACAAAATACTATATTCAAAATCCCCCCCACCTAAATGTACTTGTTGAATCATTTAGGTGTTATTTTTGCATACCCTAGTATCCTTGTAATGAATAATTAATATTAAAATAGCATTTTATTATTGATGCTATTTTTTTCTGAGGACTACTGGTGGAGTGTAAGTATACCGGACTAGCCAAACTTTCTAAAACGTTGTATCATATTGGTGGACTGCAGACATAAGCGTTGGCTTAGGAAAAGCTAGGGAAATAATACATTTTGAAGACATTGTATGTGAAACGTCATTGCTAACCCATAGTAGAGGAGGTGCGGATTTGTTACTGAATCATTAATTTACTGTGTCTCATCTAGTGATGATATCTGACACCATAATTATGTCACCCATCTGAACAGCCGCATCGCACAATATTTTTTGTCAGAGAGTGAGATAATGTGATATTGTGAGATAGAACAATTGTGTGTTATATAGTTCAAACCATCAGTGATTATTTTTATTGTAAAACCCCATATTATATTTTTATTATTTGAAATAACGTTCAATAAAGTTGAAAAAACCACTCGAAGGGTTGATTTTTAAAATAATTTATGTAGGCCCTATATGCTATATATAGATAGTTTTATTATTAATACATTTATTTAATGAAACTGTTTTTTAGTGTTATCATGTATGTATAGTTTCTGACATTTCTGCAATTTGTAAAAAAAGTAAGCTGTGCGACTGATCACGTGCAGATAGGTCACATTAGTCATACTGGATGACAAACTTCATTAAAAGACACATCTAGCTTGAATGAGTATATCAACAAATTGCTCGAAAGGTGGTGATATAATATCTGCCTCGGCGTGAAAGAAAAGGTATTCTGCAATGCCACAACCAGTTTTCAAGATATCTCTTCAACATTGCCTGTGCAGTTCTACAGGGCTCTGTAGGAAGTTCCAGGAGGGGGGTATTATTTCAATCATGCATTCAACATATTTCATTATCCATATCTCTTATTTTGCTTGAACATGACACTAAAGAACAGTTTGATTGCGAGCAAGTTCAAAATAAATTATTTCTATTAATAATACCAGGCTTTAATTCTTTGTTCATGGTGCACTGAATCCATAAAAACAGCGTTGATGATGAGAAAGAGGATTTACCCGTCATCTAATGGGAGATTGTTTCATATATATTACACTTGGTTTGGCCATTGGGAAGGCCTGCTGAAATCGAAAAAAATAGGGGACGCTGAGCCATGGAAGAATCTGATTAGACACCATCACAGAACGCACCACCAAAGTGAGAATATCATCAATAAATATTTATATAATTTTGTTCAATTCAGTAATGGTAACCTATCATTTATGATATCGTTGTTCTTTTTTCAGATTTGTGTTTTTATGTCCTTGGGTATTATAAAAGATCAATTCTAATGATTTCAATACTATGTCTGAAGATATTTTTATATCAGGGCTTTATGGTGAAGATACAAAAAGCAAATAACATCTACATTATGTTTATGGTGTTTGCTTTCCAGGGTCGGCTAGGAGGAATTACTTGCAATTATATCTGTCAGGTTTTCTAACCTGACCTACTTGACGAGTTATAGATTGCATAAATGTTTTTAGAAATGTAATACTTTGGAAGGTGCGAGGAATACAATATCAAATGTAAATAGGTATATTAGCAGCTGGTACTGCAAACGATACATCCTTCTCGCTGATGACCTGATCCACATTTTTATTGGTAACTGATAGTCATATTTTCTGCCTGAGAGATATATAGAGAGATATATATGTAGTGGACACCAATGTAAATTCAGACGATTTTTTGGCGCGGCAGGTTTATCCATGTTGAAATAAAATCAACAAAAGTGTCAATTTTCATGCCGATATCTAGTGAGCATGAGGCGTCTATTTCACCTTAGAAACACAGCAAATCTATTCCAATTCGTACATGTGTTTGCAAGGTGGTACAACAGCTATCCACAAAATATATAATAAAACAATTGAACACTTTTAACATATGTAAATATGCTAAAACTGTGAATTACTAGTCGTCATATGCGCTTGTTGACGGATCATTAGAAATCAGGACACTATGTTAGGGAGAGTATCACGCATGATACCATGTTAAAGAGAGTATCTGCATGACAGGTCTACAGAGGTTGAACGTACTTCTTTTATTTTAGAAGGCTGAGAAGGGAAAGGCAAGCAATCTTTTTCTCAAAGGCGCTAAATGTATATAAAACAAATGGATATTTTTTCTCACATCATGCATCAAAAACACTATTTTTTGTGAGTTTCTTTTCTGATTTTTTTTGTAAGTTTTTTATGTGAATTTTTTTTAATTTTATATTCGGACTAGTGAACCTTCGGACTAGTCAGCCTTCGGACTAGTGAACCTTCGGACTAGTGGGTAGTCCCCAAACAAGACGTCTTCAAGTGGTCGAAAATACTTACTTGTTCAATCTGAATCAAAACATATCTCAATCTAGCAAATGCTCATTTCCCAGAACAAATAAAAAAATCTGAAGACGGTTATAGACGTCATCAGTACCTTAAGGGTTAAAAGTTAGGTCTGTGGTTGGTTCCCAGCAAACACGATGCATTCAGCCAATGTTGGTTCTATGTTGGGCGAGCGTCGCAGACGCTGGGCCAACATAGAACCAACATTGGTGACTGCATCGTATCGTGTTTATGGGATGGATGCATGCTATTATTAGTATTAACAAAGTATCTAATGATATTGTTTTACTGTTTTTTTAATTATCCTTTTTTTTCCATTACCCCTCCAGGTGTATGCAGCTGGATTTTCATCCATCCGATAAACTATTTTATTATTATTCGTTTTTGTATTCGAGTGGAGGTCAACAGTATTACAGTGTTTTACCTCTCCATTCCTTATCAGCAAAGTCGGATCAGACACCCATATGCCCTCTATATATTAATCGAGCACACCGTCCTTGACCAAACAAGACAATTGCACAATGTTTTGGCAAAACAGGTGGCCTTTGGATGTCGTCGCTAACATAAACTTCCCTTTGTAATTCAGCTGTGACGGTGTGGGGGGAAAACATGTGTGGTGTGGAAGTGGAGGCATGGCGCGGCAATTCATCATGGGCATGCATTGCAGTATATAGACACGAGACGTCGACCCAATGCTGGTTTAATGCAGGGCCACTGCCTACAGACGGTGACCCAGCAATAAACCAGCATTGGGTCAACATCTCGTTTTCACAGAGTGACAACCTTTTCATTTCTGAGGGACGAGTTTAGTTCAGCCGCAAAAGAACAAAAAATACACGTTATCATAATAAATTACAATTTGTGCCCTATCATCGGAAATATCTTCCCCAGCCTGGCTTAACTGGACATTCGGAAATTTCAGTCATATTATTTTATTACAAGGAAGATGTTTACAAATGTTTAACATTGGTAAATTGGGAGGAGGAGTACTTTTATTTGGCACTTCGTAACTTTTCATCGGCAATAAAATCAATAGGAAGTGATGTAAATGTAATGCTATCAATATTTTTCGACAATCGTATTGTATATTCATTTACATAGTCCAGTTTATCTAATGTCCCCACCCTTGTGGGACTTTCCCTGATCAACTATAGGATGTGCATGTCAGAACGTGTGTGAGGAGCACGCAGCGCGGTTCCCTGCGCGAAATTAACGTCGATACACTGGTCTCAAGCCTAACTCAACAAGGCCGCCATTAACGTGATCGCCTAGTCACATTGAGAAGGGAAAAACAATGCTGCTTCTCTGAAAACCCCACACGGGAACAGCGGGGTTCGAAACCGGGACGCATGCCACGTCCCCTTCTCTATATCAGAACGTAGTCGGGGCACCCTGTATATATACATCTTCAATGTTGGCCCACTGTCTACGACGTCGTCCCAACATTGGTCCAACATTGGGTCGATGTGTCGTGTTTGCTGGGATGAGTGTCAAATACCGAGATGCAATTTATAGGTATATTTAGGCAAGAGGGTTAGAGACCCCTGCCCCTGCTGTATTCGCAACTGACGGCTTGACACGTGAAGATGTTATCCCACCGGGCACACGGCGTTGTTGCGACATTGAATCAACGTCAATGACGTTGATTCAACGTCGCAAACCAAGGCCGTAGGAAGCAACTTCAAAGTGGTTCGGCCATTTTCCAATTATTTAATTTATACAACGCCCGCAGCAACGCTCGGAAGGGGAGTTACAGCTAGGGGGTCTAGGAGCATGCCCCCATGATTTTTTTTAAATCCCTTGCTTTGGTGCATCTCGGCCATTTTGAGAGACAAAATTTTAATTTCTAAATGAATCAATTTTCGATCACTTTTTATTTGTTAAACTAGTCCATATATGTTTGTACATCTTTGTTCTGTAAACTATTTAGACCTGACGTATATTATTATGGAGCATCTGAACCTAAAAGGCAAATTGGTCAGTATATAATTAAACCCATGATTTAATTTACAGACATTATCATTCTGTGAAAAAAATCACAACTTCAGTCCTGAACAGTTTGTGTCCATTTGCTCAGCTCTGCAGTTGCAGGAAGCAAGTTCAGATATAAATTGGAGATGATGGGCATGTATTTTGCAATCTTAAGGCAGTTTATTTCACTACATTTTAATGCCCAGTTATCATCCAAAGTAAAATATGATTAACGAGATTTTTTTGTCAAATTGGATAATAATTTATCTACGTCACCAGCAAATAAAAATTAGGCCTATCCGTTATTTTTCGGTTGCGATCAAAATCAAGATAACAAGAGGCTTGAAGTCCTATATCATCCCCCGCCATTAATTAGGTTAGAGTTTTTGCGGTCACAAATATTTAAAAAGTCGGTGGTGGCCATTTTAAATTTTAGTAAAATCACCTGCACATTATTTCTGACTTCAATTTTTGAGTTTTTGCGCCCACAAAAAAATATAAGGTTCATGCATGGCGGCCATTTTGAATTTCTGTAAAACCTTGAAAAAAATCACATCTTCATATCGTGGGGAGTGTGTTACTAAAATTAAAATAATTTCTGACGTTAAGTTTTAAAGTTTTTGCGCCCACAAAAAATTTGCAGTTGACTTCTGGTGGCCATTTAGAGTTTTGGTATCATCACTTGCACATCCACATGTTGCTAGGAATGTGATGTTAAAATTAAAAAAAATTGACCAAACAATTTTTTTGAGTTTTTGCGCCACCAAATAATTGAAGTTAATCCGTGGCGGCCTTTTTGAATTTTAGTAAAACCTTAAAAAAGTCACCTACACATCTCCATATGGTGGGGGATGTGATAGTAGAATAATTTCTGACTTGAAGTTTTTGCGCCCACACATTTTTTTGAAGTTGACCTCTGGCGGCCCTTTTAAATTTTTGTAGCATCTTTAAAAAATCACTTGCACATCCCCATGCTGCTAGGAATGTCATGTGAAAATTTTAAGAAAAATTGACCACTAGTTTTTTAGTTTTTGTTCCCACAAGAAAACGTGACGCCGGACGCTGAACGCCGGAATCCTGGCGCGACTAAAATAATAATAATAATAATTTTAGTATTTCTATGGCGCACATATCCAGCCTAGGGCTGCCGCCTTACATATATTATCCCTGGTCATTGGACGTGTTCGTTCATGTACCATTTCAACTCCCCGGGGAGCATACAGCACTGCAGACAGCGCTAGTAACTTGTTGTACAGCATTTGCCATCTCTGTCCCACCAGGTACTGAATGAAGTGAAGCACGTCCCAGTGTTGAGAGGGGAGAAACATGATATTTCTCTGAAAATCATGCACCTAGCGAGCCTCGAGCTCGCGCAGCAGGTAGCGACATTGGAAAAACACCGCGCTCCAGCCATTGCGCCACGTCCCTCTCTATTAAGATCATTTTTTATGCCCCTTACCCTACGGGCGGGGGATAAAAATGAAGAGACTTTCAAAACTACCATGTATTATTTTGTTAGTGTTAGCCGACATGACTGTGTTTATATCAAAGTATAGCAAATTAAGATATACAAACATTTTTGTAAAGAAAAAACTTGACTCCTTAGCATTTCAGGTTTATTCTGTAATTTTCGGAGCTACTATCTAATAACTGTTGTGATGTTGGCGGAAACTATATAAAGTTCTTGGTCCTACATTATAATGGTGATATCAGCATAGGGAGATGGACAACAGCATTTAGGCGTTTGGGTGTATGGATCTGCATCAAAAAGCTGCTGCCGAAAAAATGTGTGGGGAATCCCCTCCGCTGCCCGCTCATCATCATGATATGCTGGCAAGTCATACACCTACCAGGTAAAATGGGTCATTGGCCCAGCGCTGTTTGATGTTGGTCCAGCATATCTGGCGCTGGGTCAACGCCTTATGTTGGCTGAGCAGTGAATGTGAATCAAAGATGCATAGATTGAGTAAGCAGGTATAGTAGGTATAAGCAGGGTGAAGGCCACAAATTTAAGTTTGGGGGGGGGGGGGGGGCAAAAAAGTGGTCCGGTACCGCTCCTTGCAAACAAGTCGTGTACCCAGTGACCGGTACCCCCCAGTGACTATAAACAAGTCTGAACTAATCAATCTCCAGGGGGGGGGGGGGGGCTGGAGTATTTTTAAAATAAATATTTAGAGACTGATTTCTCATGAAATAAATAATTGTCTGAAGGGCATGCTGTAAATAAATATTTATTGGCTACTTAACACACCATCAATAGTAAGCCTAATTTGGAATCCAACTTTTCAGACAGAAGAAATGCATTTTAAGAAAGTGAACGAAATATTTTGCTTGAGGCAGAGTGTGAAATAAATAAAATATTGCACACAGGAGGTGAAAATAAATAATTTTTCCAGTTAAAAACTCCAGCCCCCCCCTCTTAGGAATTGAATGGTGGCCCCCTAACGCCTGCACCCGAACAGACGTCGGCCCACCATTTAGTAGAGACTGGCCTAGCATCTAGGGTTTGTCACAGAACGGTTGTCCAGGTTGTAAATCACGCGGGGGGTGTGTGGGGAGGGGGGGGGGGGAATTCACCACTCACGGAGTGCGGATGACGGCAGTATTATCAGATCAGTGTTTAATCAGAGAACCGACTGACTACAGTGCTGTACAAAGCTGGTAATACAGACAAAAAATAAACTAGTATGCTCATTGTTCTGTCGAGTACTAGTAGACGAGAGGATTCAAGCGATATTCACATGAAACCACCTTGCCGAGTCGATGCCAGACCCGTGCAGACCGTAGGTCTGGTTTGTCTACGACATACAACTTGATAGTTGAAGGTGCGTTTAACGCGAATCCCGTTAACAAGTTTGCGTCAAACAAAGTGGGAGATTGAGGTCAGCCACACCTGACACGAAAAAAACGACCAGCTACACGACAAGGCCTAGATATGTACAAGAAAAGGTAAGCTCTCTATATTGACAGTCGTTGGGTCTAATGCTAAATTATTTCCTGGGTCACCAAATCTGCAATGTAAGAACACTTTATCAACCCGCAAAATTAATAGAAAAATAGCCAAATAAAAACTTTTAGGTGGCATACGATCTTGCTACGGGCATAGTAGGTACATCACAATTTTAAATTGTCCTATAAAATTATGCTGACCCTTTTCTCGTAACTGCCCACATGCTAAAGAAAATATTTGATCACATTCTACTGTTTTCACTGAGCAAGAAAAATGTGTGCTAGATCAAAATCTGAGCCAAATTATAAAACGTCCAAAAGATGGCACCTCAATGTTGCAAATTGTTATAGGGATACAGAATCCAAAACATCACCCAGACACTTGAACTTTTTGAAGCAGCTGAAGAAAACTACTGAGATGATGCCGCTGTTGAGTTTTAGTTTTTAGATACATCAGGGCACCCAAAGAGTACCCCGCAATACAGTAACAGTAGCAAATATACCACATAACAAGCAGTAATTTGGGCATAGCCTCCGGCCCCATTTTTTTTTTAGGTCCACGGGGGGTTATGGAAGAAGAAAAATTTTGATGGATTCTCATCCTTATGGCTATGAAACTTCCATTTTTACCCTCGGTGCGCCCCATCAGGAAGTGCAGGGCAGGCAAACAAAACTTCATCCAGGTTTTACCCTGGGCAACCTAGTGCAGCCATCCCCAGGTATCTCAATTCTTTGAGATTCCCACATTGTTCTGTCCAAACGGTCTTGTCTTGATAATGTTCTCCAGAACTTCCTCATAGGCAGTGGACATACTCTATTTTCAATTTTTGCATTTTTTACAAAAAATGGCACCTGCGTAAAAAAATTATCGTAATTGCGAAAAATCTGGGAACCCCAGAAAAGGTGATAATTTGAAACAAATAGTGTTTTTAATTCTACAATGATGGCTTCATTTCTACTAGTAATAGTGAGCAAAAAGAACAAACAAACAGAGAAAAATATGTATTTTATTGCAGTGTCTCACAAATTCAAATAAATCCTGAAAAAAACACGAGAAAACCATCAAAATGACTTTTCTGAATATACCTACCTCAGGTGCAGATGTCGGTCCAAGTTCCACATCTCCCACAGCCTCAGGTGTTGTCAGCTCAAGCTCTACCACAACAGACACAAGCTCAATCACAGGCAAGCCACATGGCTCTCCCGCAGCAGACTCAGCAGCCCATGGCTCATCAACAGCAACTACAAGCTCTTCCACAGCCACAGAAATAATAATTATAATGTATTTATAAATAGTAAAACCAAAAATAAATTATTCATAAATTAACTACAAATTCAAATTAGCATTAATCGAAAAATAAATAAATGCATTACTAATAAATTAACTGTAGATGTATTGAGAAATGATACAAATGTAAAACAATAAAATATATATTTAATAATTATAATTAATGATAGTGATAAATAATTATATTTGTCATAAGAGAAATTCCATCTGGCAGTCCTACATTTGAAAAATAATAATAATTACAGTATTTCTATGAATAATAATAAAAGCAATAAATGATCAATGAATTTAATTATGATGAAACAATACAAGCATTGGCCAATGAAATATAAAAATAATATAATTAAAAATAGCAATAAATAATTATATATAATACAAAAATTGAATTCTTATTGTAAATAATCAAAACGACGCTGGCCCAACACTAGGTTAGTGTCCATAGTGTAGATTGGGTAACCGCTGTTATTAGCGCTCTTCTGCCATGCAAGGCCAAAAAGCAGTATCTTACCTATTTAGATAAGCAGTTGCCTTTTTGGTTTGTACTGCAAAGATTAATTACCTGACACCCCTCCATACCCCCAACTGACTTTGACCTCGCTTTTCCCGAAGACAGACATTTAGCAGGCATTATCTGTCAACAAATTTCAAACACTCCTGTCAGATAATGTAACAGCGGCATCATTAAAATGCACTAAAGTGTCAATTCATAAATAATTAAGATTTCGTATTAGTGCACATTTTCTTCTAATAGAAACACGTCGCCACATAGGCCAATAGCTCCCAAGATAATAGATATTGTCGAATTTGTGATGCTAATAATATAGAAGGTGAGAAACATTTTATTTATCTCTCAAATGGCTATTCTTCAACTCGGAAAGGCAGATTATATTTTTTTATAGCCTATATAAAAGACCTATATATTATTTAAAATGTTATGGCATCTGTCAGTTATAATTTATATAGCTGATAGATGCGATATTATAGAAAATAATATATCTTATAATTAGTATTTACTATATAAAGCTAGTACTGCGTGGTGCATGTTGCGTAACGGAAAGGGTGATTCCATATATAATATGCGTGATGCGTGACGCGTAGTAGTTTTGGGTTAGCGTATTCACCGCTCTGGGATCACTCGAGCACAACCTTATGAGAATATGCCATAAAAATGAGATATTTGGACCAATGACTAGCACTTACAATAAGCATGATAAAGCTGATGGATCCCAACCCACATGCACATGTCGTGGTAGCATGGGTTGAGGTTGGGCTTTATGGGGATATTAATCCAATGTCACGACACTGTCAAGGTCATGACAAGGTCATCTCAAGGTCTCAGCAAGGTCAAATCAGGTGAAAATAGCGTATTTTCGTTGTCTTCGCTCCAATTATCTTCACTTGAGATGTGTAGGCTATGGTGGGTGAAATCAGAGCCTGGGTAATACCCCAATCCATCAAATCACCTTGATGTCATCACTGTCTGAAATGGCAGAAATGAATGTATTTTATGGATTCTCTCAGGTTTTCTTCAGAATCCATGTGCCACGTACACGACCTTACACATTGTACTGCTTTATTGGGTTCAGTTCGTTATTCCGACATGTCTATATTCCGACAGGTCGCTATTCCGACAGGTCGTTTTTCCGACAGGTCGTTATTCCGACAGGTCGTTATTCCGACAGGTCGATATTCCGACAGGTCGATATTCCGACAGTTCGTTATTCCGACAGGTCCTTGGGGTAATGATGATTAACCTCTTTATATATTATATCTAAAAGCAGACTTCGCTTCAACGAAACTAACGAGAGAGCGGCTTATATTACTATAATTATTATAATTTTATAACGAGATTCATGATGTAACGTTTTTGGAAACGCAATAATCCCATAGAAACACGTGTAGGCAACATGTGTTTATAGTTTAAGTTAAATCGTTTATAATGAAATCGTCCTTTAACCACGTTAACCAGTCACGTTTTCTCAATATTTGTTTTGCAATATGTATTTTGGATGGGACAGTATAGTGAGGTCGCCAAATAAGATTTTGTTCAATTTGGTGGTTTTAACTGAACAGTCAGGGAAAAAACAGGGGAATTTGTGGGAACCCTGTGAAATTAAATGTATTATATTTTTAATTAAATTATATATCATAATAAAATATCATAAATGTACGAATATGAAATTGCAAATAAAATTGTGTATACTAGGATATCAACTACAGGTGACCAGCACGCTTAGGCGTTTGATATCCAGAATACAATTTATTATGATTACACTTAAAATTAAAATAAGTGCAAAAGATAATAAACAAAACAGGGGATAAAATAATTATATAAATAAAAACTATCATCTATTTTGCGTCACAATGAAGACCACCATTAAAATAGCAGGGGGACTGGAGTTTTTGAAAGGTGATTATATTTTTTCCAGGCTGTCCACAGAATTTTGTTTTATTTCAGCCTTTCAAAGGACGAAATTATTTATTTCCAAATGGCTCCCAGAAATAAAGGTGGAGCAGGAGAACCCTTTCGGTGCGGGCAGATGAGCTCAAATCTCAAATAACTCATCGACTGTAAATGATTAGGCCACTACTATATTTTTTAAACGTAAATAAATGAAATGAATCGGGCTTTAGGCCACATTTGTGCACATATAGGGCTAAACTGGGTCAGGAGAACCTCCTGAGGATGGTGAGATGATTCAGATGACACTGTCCTCCAGACACAGGATTCGAAATTCGTGCCCTGGCGGTCTGAGGCCGAGCACGCTACCTCTCGGTCACGGAGGCTCCCCACAATACTGAATTTCACACGTGGATGGGGAAGAAACATTTTTGTTTCTTTCAAACCGCCGAGACCGGGAACCGAACCCCAAACTCTGGCGTGAAAGGCAGCGGTGCTAACCACTACCCTAGGGCCCCCGCCCGTTTTTAAACTTGGGGGTATTTCCATTCATTTGAAGCTGATATTTACGTCACCAATACCAGTTTCAAATGAATAATAAATGTCAAGGAATGATTCAGCACTTAAAAGAGTTAAAACAACATTATTTAGATAGATAGCCCTGTATTATGGGCCCTCACGTCTCCTTCGCTATTCATCACGACATGAACTGTTACCTCTCTTTTGCTATTATTTTTATGTCGGGATATCGACCTGTTTGTCGGACTATCGACCTGTCGGACTAACGGTCTGTTTTTGCTAATCCTGTTAGAAATCGAGCTGAACTCAAATGAGTAAAATATTGTAAGTGATTATCATGATCATATTATGATAATCAGATCAGTGATCATTAGAAAAATAAGACTGCTATACGAAAACAAATCTCCACTGATGTTTTCCTACAAATAATTTTTATTATCAATTCATCGGGGCAATGGTTCGTAGGACCAATGGGCATTGGGAACATAGAATCATCGGAACATAGAACCTTCAGAACATAGAACCTTCGGAATATATAGAACTTTCGGAACATAGAGCCTTAGGAATATAGAACCTTCGGAACATAGACTGGGAACTGACGGTTAGGTCTATATTCCGACATGTCTATTTTCCAAGCTCTATATTCCGACAGTTCGATATTCCAACAGGTCGTTATTCCGACAGGTCCTTGAGGTAATGGAGATTAAACTCTTTATATTAATTATGTCTATACTCAGACTTCACGTCAACGAAACTAACGGGATAGAGGCTTAACTACTATAATTATTATTATTTTATAACGAGATTCATGAGGTAACGTTTTTTGGAAATTCAATAATCCCATGGAAACACGTGTATAGGCAACACATATTATTTGGTTGAATTGCTAAATTGTAGCCTACCAGCAATATGTATTTTGAACGGCATTAGGACAGTAGGGAGGTCGCTAAATAAGATTTAATTCAATTTAGTAGTTGGTAAATGTATGATTTTTTCGATCCGGAAATTTCAGAACAGTCACGGAAAAAAACAGGGAAATTTGTGGGAGCCTTGTAATATGTATTTGTAAAATGTATTTATTTATTATAATTAAATATGGATAAATGTTATATCATAATTGTAGAAATATGCAATTGCATTAATATAATAAAATTGTGTACATTAGGATATCAACCACGGGTGGCCAATACACTCTTACTACGTTTGATATCCAGAATACAGTTTTATGTACATTATAATTACACTTAAAATTAAGTTAAAAGTGCAAATGATAATAAACAAAACAAGGGATCAAATAATTCCCTAAATAAAAACTAGCATCAATTTTGCTTTACCAGGTTACTATTGCAAAGACGCTGCTAGGGGCCACCATTAAAATAGCAGGAGCTGAAGTTTTTGTTCAGATTGTTTTTTATTTCAATCAACTACATTTTTATTCAGGCTGGCTACGAGTAAATACAGTTTTTTCGTAAAAGCCTGGATGTATTTTTCTTCCTGTGTCACGTTTTGCTGGTGTTATCAGCCGGCTACCTACATGCTCCACGTGTTACTCCTAGAGCAAATTAAATTAATAATTATTCTAACAGTTACACTCTTTCAGAGAGGATTTTTCAAAAAGTGTGATTCAATTATTTGTTTAAACACAATTTGAAAGGTAATTATTTATTTCCAGGCTAGCCACAGATATTTTTTTATTTCAGCTCTCAGAAATTATTTATTCCATAAAAACTCCAGGCCCCTCCTGCAATTTTAATAGGGATATCTCGAAAACCCCCTCGACCCCTCGACCCCCTCGCCCCACGACCCACGACCCTCGACCCCCGACCCCCGACCCTCGACTTTAATTTTTTTATTGTTTTCTTTGGATAGTCTATTAATAAAACAATATCAAGTCAATGTTGACTCACCGTCTGCGACTCTGGCCTAACATAGGCTGAACGCCACATATATATTTTGGGGAGAGGCACAATACAATATATGCGGGCACTTGATCAGGCGTAGGCCTATAGACTGTCCCACCACTGTCTTACATTAACGCTGGCCCAACATTGTTCCAGTCTAGTGATAGCTAAGCACACATGCACGAAGCATTGAACCAATGTAATGCTGGCCCAACGGTTATAACGCTGGCCCACCGCTTGCGATGCCGGTGCCAATGCGTGCGACTGAATGAAGCTGGCGAGTGATATGCCATGACTGGCAAGTGTTTTTTTTGCGCACAAGAAAAACAAGAGACATTCAATCCAATGCTTGGTTTAAAGTTAGAAAAGCGTCGTATACAGTGACCCAACATTAAAATGTGTTTGGCCAGCAGTAGGCCTACGTGTATTCATAAAACTATATTTTCATGGTGTATTATCGGGCCAATCGATGGCCACACAGTAAACAAGAGACATTAAACCAACGTCGGGTGAATGCTGGATCAGCGCAGCAGACGGTCAGCCAACACCACTTGATAGCCAGGTTAGCATCACAGCAGGCCTATTATATATAAGTTTTCCGAATTTTATAATATACAAATGTTATAATTATATAGACAAACAACAACTTAAAAAAAAATTAAGTTGAGGGTAGAGGGTCGTGGGTCGAGGGTCGAGGGGCGAGGGAGTTGAGGAGGTCGAGGGGGTTTTCGAGATACCCTTTTAATAGTCGTCCCCTTACAATATCATCAAGTATTCGCTTGCATTACATTTTATCAAGACTTTGTTACAAGTATCATCAAGACTGTACTCGTAGTGTTACAGACTGCAGGGAGGGATATATAGTGTAAATAGTAGCAAATAAGACAATCTGGAAAGCGAAGAAATAAATACAAGCATACGTTTAGATAATCTAAAATATGTACGGAACATCAAAGCCTGCAACGTTAGAATAGAGAATTCCTTTTATAATAGCCTTCTGGACCCAGATGCGCACTTTTTCGCTTTTGTTCAATTTGCGTCGCAGTCCTTCTGAATATTTAATTACAGGTTAGGCCCTATATATGTCATTAAGCACAAAAACTGGTCAGAACGAATCTATATATCATAGTTGTAAAAAAGATGTGGGTTTAGTCCCCTCTATAGGGCTTATAAAGTCCGCTACTCTAAAAAATGGCTCCCAGAAATTAACGGTGGAGAAGTTAACCTTTTCTGTGCGGGCAGATGCGTTCATATCTCAAATAAAGCCCCGATTGTAAATTATTACATGTAGATCTAAAGCAAGTCCAGTTTTTAAACGTGGGGATATTTCCATTAATTCTCAGTTGACATTTGCGTCACCAATGCCAGTTTCAAATGAATAATAGGGTCTATCAAAGAGTGGTGCAGCACTTAAACATTAAAAGAGTTAAACAACATTCTTCATATAGATAGCCCTGTATTATGGGTCCTCTCGTCTTCATTGCTATTCATCACGATAGTAACTGTTAATCCTCTCTTTCGCTATTATTTTTATGTCGGAATAACGACCTGTCGGACTATCGACCTGTCGAAATATCGACCTGTTTGTCGGAATATCGACCTGTCGGACTAACGACCTGTCGGAACATCGACCTGAACCCGCTTTGTTTGTCTAATCAAGTTCTTGGTTTATATACTTTAATATGGCTAAGGGGGGGGGGGGGGGTAGGGTTGAAACAAGCGCGAAATTTCGGACGAATTTGACCTTTTGTGCACCACGGTCTACCATTTCATGTGACCTATATATTTGGATCTCATACCTTTCAAAACGAACAGAAGATTCATTAGCAGCATCCTTATTTGCTTTCTAACTCGATAGTATAATATTCCATATTATGAGAAGCTGATAAAAAAATCTATAAATAAAATTCATAAACCCTTTCTTTTAAAAAGCACCAAGCTGGTTGATGTTCAATAATCTATCTCGTTATAGAAATAATTGAATGAAAATAAAAAAAGAATGACCCTTTGTGTACCACAGCACATCATATTAGGGTCATTTGTCTCTTCAATTAGATTCTGATTTATTAGACACCATATATATCTCTAAGCCTCATCCATGCTGTTATCTACTGGATAACATGATTATTATGAGAAGCTGGTCGTTAGAAATACATTAAATATAACCACCCTTTTTCTGCAAAAGCACAAAAATATAAATGTTTATATTACAATGATTTCATAATCTATAGAATATTTAATGCTTAAATAAGTAATACAGAATCCTGATTCGCCTTAAAATATGCGCATTGAATTTGTGTATCTTCTATAGAATTAGGAAGTATATGAAAAATAGGAATTAACCCTTTGTGCACAAAATTCCAGCATAATATTTATTTTCATTTATTTGACAACATACAAAGCACATTTGTAGCAGCAGTCAGAGCTGGTATTCAAATTACCATGATGTTATCGATATTCGGATGAGATAAAGTACATCAAATAGGATAAGATACATCAAATGTAAACGGGCCTTGGTATTCAAAATCAAAACAAACATGTCGTTCTATTTGCATCAGATCTATTGTTTTTCTTAGGAAACCTAATTTAGATATTTGAAATTCCGCATTTTGTAAATATTTGATTTTTTAAATATTTGCCGAAAATGTATCTTACTTAAAATGATATTTGCATAATCTAAACTATTTTAACAGAATAAACAAACTCAGAATAAAAAAATGAAAGATATATTAAGCTAACTAATGCTACTCTGGTTTGGCTGTTATGTAAACATTTTCAGCTCGTTTTCAGCTTGGTCGTTAAAATGTTGTGGGTAAATTCCAACAGGGTAATTTTTTCTCAAATGTCTTTTATCTTTATAATTATAAAAGAAGATATATTACAGTACAAGTCCGCCAATTTTAACAGCTGTGTCATTTAACCCTTTAACCGCCAAATTATTCAATCTGCATTTTCACCCACATGAAGTTGTGTCTCGCTGACGCGATCCACAACTTCAAGTGAGTGAAAATTATTCAGATTTGACAAAACGGAGGTCAACTGTTTTCAAATATTGCTGATTGATGTCACATTTTATCTTTAACATGTTTAAAAGGTGGTACTTAATGTGCTAGTAAAAAATGAAAACCCGAATATATGCGGCACCGGCGGGTAAAGGGTTAAGTGAACTCAGTGAAATGTTGAACGTATTCCACGCTTTTATTTCTGTGAATTACTGTTTTCTGTTATTATCTTCGTGTCGAGGATCTGTGCCCATAATTATGAGGCACCCCGAAATATAGAGGTTTGTCAAGAGTAGTACATTATTTTACTCATATAACAGTGACATACATGAAAAGGCTACAGCAGTAACCCCAAGTCTCCAGATTTTTGCGGAGTTATCATGATTTTTCACATGTTTTACCGTCTTCTGAACTGCCCTGTCAATTTTTCCCCATTTCACTCTTCAAAATTATATTATTTTCATCATTCACAACCATTTGATTTTGAACGATGTGCGGTCAAAAATTTCAGTCAAAATTCCCTCAAGAGGCCACTAATTGGTGTCTAATTAAAAAAATTCCCGGGTGCGCAGTCGGCCATGTCGCACGGATATTTATTAGAAATTATTTATACCAAGAATATATAATAACTGTTATTATATATTCTTGATTATACTGAGTAAAAATCCGACATAGTAAAATCTTTTGGTCACCTATACCATTATATCTAGTGAAATTTTAAATAAAAATAATCGTTGCTGTTTTCAAGTCTTTGTCGTCTTTGTGTGCAATGTCATACGGGTCATTTGCTTAATTAACGGTTAACCCGTTAATTAATAAAGAGCTAGCTCTCATTAAGTCATTTGATTGATTAAATAGTTGATTGGCTGACTGACTAGTTGTTAATTACCATTCATTCATTCATTCATTCATTCATTCATTCATTCATTCATTCATTCATTCATTCATTCATTCATTCATTTATTCATTCATTCACTCATTCATTCATTCATTCATTCATTCATTCATTCATTCATTCATTCATTCATTCATTCATTTATTTATTCATTCATTCATTTATTCATTTATTCATTCATTCATTCATTCATTCATTAATTCATTCATTCATTCATTCATTCTTTCATTTGAATAATTCAATCATTCATTCCTTCATTCATTTTTTTCGTTATGTGATACTGTTTTTTTTTTGACAATTACTGTTGATTTATCATGCTTATATATATTTAAATGTGAATATATGTTATCTCTTTTAATTATGTATGTCTTTTGCAATTCTTTTGAACTTTCTGAGTGCCCATTTTATTATGTGGAAGAGAATAATAATTACTACTATACTGTTTGTGGTATTGTAATATTGATAAAAACCCTGCTATTAATATAATATATTCATACTTGGCAATGGGTGCGCATACCTAGTCAAAATTAAAAACGATTTTTACCGATAGTAGAAAAAATAATAATATTATTGTCAATAAAGTCATGTAGCCTGGTAAATATCATTATGCTTAGGATTTTGGTGGCAGTTAGTCCTTTACTGTAACAACAGCAAGGTCAACCATACAGGCAAGAGTTGACATGACTAAAAGATGTATAAGGTGATAATAATAACACTAGTTGTCAATAAAGTTCTGTAGCATGTTCATGATTATCATGCTTAGGATTCTTGTGGCAGTTAGACCGTTATACTGTAACAGCAGAAACATCAACCAGACAAATCCTGACATGACTAAGATCAGAAATACATAAGACACATTATGTTACTTCTGCTAAGATGTATATGGTGAAATAATAGCCCTAGTTGTCAATAAAGTCCTGTAGCATGTTTATGATCATCATGCTTAGGACTTTGGTGGCAGTTAGTCCGTTACTATGACAACAACAACGTCCAAACAACAGTGATGTATAGGTCTACCAATTGCCATTGGTGTCTATAATTCAAACCGACTCGGGGGTAGCGTGGTCACCCGTGTCGTGCAGGGACCTATATGGCTAATCTTATGTGATCTTACTATATGTATATTTGTTTCTTAACCTCCTTTTCCCTCCGCTCTAACTTGGCGTACGTCTCAGCTACTGTCAGTGAGGTTCAAATGTTTCTGCAATGACTGCCATAATTTTGTGGGCATTTATACTGGCAGGAAATACTAGGACGTGATGAGTCACGTTTTGCCCCAATCCCCAGCTTTCAATAGCAGAGAACACGATTATTTTTAATACAATATTACTTATTATAGTAAGTATGAAGCGACATAATAGTCATTACTGTGTACAATGTCAATTAATAATGAGCGGTACCCGTCTCATTAAGTAATTTGTTTGATTAATTAGTTGATTGGCTGACTGGTTGTTCATTCATTCATTCATTCATTCATTCATTCATTCATTCATTCATTCATTCATTCATTCATTCATTCATTCATTCATTCATTCATTCATTCATTCATTCTTTCTTTCTTTCTTTCTTTCATTCATTCATTCATTCATTCATTCATTCATTCATTCATTCGTTCGTTCGTTCGTTCGTTCGTTCGTTCGTTCGTTCGTTCGCTCGTTCGTTTATACAATGATATGTATTTTTGCATGTGTCTTGCAATTCATTTCTGAGTGCCCATTTTATTATGTGGAAGACAATAAATGATTATTACTTGATTGTTTGTGGTATTGTAATATTGATTAAAAAACTGTTATTAATATAATTACTCATACTTGGCGATCATGGGTACGCATACCTATAACAAAATAATCAAAATTCTAAACGATAGTTACCGAAACTAAAATAAAATAATGACCATAATTGTCAATAAAGTCTTGTAGCCTGTTAAATATCTCCATGCTTAGGACTTTCGTGGCAGTTAGTCCGTTACAGTAACAACAGCAACGTCAACCATGCAGGCAAGAGATGACATGACGAAAAGATGTATAAGGTGATAATAACAATCCTAGTTGTCAATAAAGTTCTGTAGCATGTTCATGATTATCATGCTGAGGATTCTGGTGGCAGTTAGACCGTTACTGTAACAGCAAAAACATCAAACAGACAAAACCTGACATGACTAAGATATGTATAAGGTGAAAATAATAGCCCCAGTTGTCAATAAAGTCCTGTAGCATGTTTATGATCATCATGCTTAGGACTTTGGTGGCAGTTAGTCCGTTACTATGACAACAACAACGTCCAAACAACAGTGATGTATAGGTCTACCAATTGTCATTGGTGTCTATAATTCAAACCGACTCGGGGGTAGCGTGGTCACCCGTGTCGTGCAGGGACCTATATGGCTAATCTTATGTGATCTTACTATATGTATATTTGTTTCTTAACCTCCTTTTCCCTCCGCTCTAACTTGGCGTACGTCTCAGCTACTGTCAGTGAGGTTCAAATGTTTCTGCAATGACTGCCATAATTTTGTGGGCATTTATACTGGCAGGAAATACTAGGACGTGTTCAGTCACGTTTTGCCCCAATCCCCAGCTTTCAATAGCAGAGAACACGATTACTTTATAATACAATAATATTTATTATAGTAAGTATGAAGCGACATAATAGTCATTACTGTGTACAATGTCAATTAATAATGAGCGGTACCCGTCTCATTAAGTAATTTGATTGATTAATTAGTTGATTGGCTGACTGGCTGTTCATTCATTCATTCATTCATTCATTCATTCATTCATTCATTCATTCATTCATTCATTCATTCATTTATTCATTCATTCATTCATTCATTCATTCATTCATTCATTCATTCATTCATTCATTCATTCATTCATTCATTCATTCTTTCTTTCTTTCTTTCTTTCATTCATTCATTCATTCATTTATTCATTCATTCATTCATTCATTTATTTATTCATTTATTTATTCATTCGTTCGTTCGTTCGTTCGTTCGTTCGTTCGTTCGTTCGTTCGTTCGTTCGTTCGTTTATACAATGATATGTATTTATGTATGTGTCTTGCAATTCATTTCTGAGTGCCCATTTTATTATGTGGAAGACAATAAATGATTATTACTTTATTGTTTGTGGTATTGTAATATTGATTAAAAAACTGTTATTAATATAATATACTCATACTTGGCGATCATGGGTACGCATACCTATAACAAAATAATCAAAATTCTAAACAATAGTTACCGAAACTAAAAGAAAATAATGACCATAATTGTCAATAAAGTCTTGTAGCCTGTTAAATATATCCATGCTTAGGACTTTCGTGGCAGTTAGTCCGTTACAGTAACAACAGCAACGTCAACCATGCAGGCAAGAGATGACATGACGAAAAGATGTATAAGGTGATAATAACAATCCTAGTTGTCAATAAAGTTCTGTAGCATGCTCATGATTATCATGCTGAGGATTCTGGTGGCAGTTAGACCGTTACTGTAACAGCAAAAACATCAAACAGACAAAACCTGACATGACTAAGATATGTATAAGGTGAAAATAATAGCCCCAGTTGTCAATAAAGTCCTGTAGCATGTTTATGATCATCATGCTTAGGACTTTGGTGGCAGTTAGTCCGTTACTATGACAACAACAACGTCCAAACAACAGTGATGTATAGGTCTACCAATTGTCATTGGTGTCTATAATTCAAACCGACTCGGGGGTAGCGTGGTCACCCGTGTCGTGCAGGGACCTATGTGGCTAATCTTATGTGATCTTACTATATGTATATTTGTTTCTTAACTTCATTTTTTCCTCCGCTCTAACTTGGCGTAAGTCTCAGCTACTGTCAGTGAGGTTCAAATGTTTCTGCAATGACTGCCATAATTTTGTAAGCATTTATACTGACAGGAAATACTAGGATGTGAAGAGTCACGTTTTGCCCCAATCCCCAGCTTTCAATAGCAGAAAACACGGTTGTTTTATTAGACAATAATTGTACTAAATAATGAAGCGACATAAGAATCATAAAAGTCTTTGTGTACAATGTCATTCAGGTTATCTGCCTAATTAACGGATAACCCGTTAATTAATAATGTGCGATACCCGTCTCATTGAGTCATTAATTTTGATTGATTAATTGGTTGATTGGCAGACTGGTTCTTCATTCATTCATTCATTCATTCATTTATTCATTCATTCATTCATTCATTCATTCATTCATTCATTCATTCATTCATTCATTCATTCATTTATTCATTCATTTATTCATTCATTCATTCATTCATTCATTTATTCATTCATTCATTCGTTCGTTCGTTCGTTCGTTCGTTCGTTCGTTCGTTCGTTTATACAATGATATGTATTTATGTATGTGTCTTGCAATTCATTTCTGAGTGCCCATTTTATTATGTGGAAGACAATAAATGATTATTACTTTATTGTTTGTGGTATTGTAATATTGATTAAAAAACTGTTATTAATATAATATACTCATACTTGGCGATCATGGGTACGCATACCTATAACAAAATAATCAAAATTCTAAACAATAGTTACCGAAACTAAAAGAAAATAATGACCATAATTGTCAATAAAGTCTTGTAGCCTGTTAAATATATCCATGCTTAGGACTTTCGTGGCAGTTAGTCCGTTACAGTAACAACAGCAACGTCAACCATGCAGGCAAGAGATGACATGACGAAAAGATGTATAAGGTGATAATAACAATCCTAGTTGTCAATAAAGTTCTGTAGCATGCTCATGATTATCATGCTGAGGATTCTGGTGGCAGTTAGACCGTTATTGTAACAGCAAAAACATCAAACAGACAAAACCTGACATGACTAAGATATGTATAAGGTGAAAATAATAGCCCCAGTTGTCAATAAAGTCCTGTAGCATGTTTATGATCATCATGCTTAGGACTTTGGTGGCAGTTAGTCCGTTACTATGACAACAACAACGTCCAAACAACAGTGATGTATAGGTCTACCAATTGTCATTGGTGTCTATAATTCAAACCGACTCGGGGGTAGCGTGGTCACCCGTGTCGTGCAGGGACCTATGTGGCTAATCTTATGTGATCTTACTATATGTATATTTGTTTCTTAACTTCATTTTTTCCTCCGCTCTAACTTGGCGTAAGTCTCAGCTACTGTCAGTGAGGTTCAAATGTTTCTGCAATGACTGCCATAATTTTGTAAGCATTTATACTGACAGGAAATACTAGGATGTGAAGAGTCACGTTTTGCCCCAATCCCCAGCTTTCAATAGCAGAAAACACGGTTGTTTAATTAGACAATAATTGTACTAAATAATGAAGCGACATAAGAATCATAAAAGTCTTTGTGTACAATGTCATTCAGGTTATCTGCCTAATTAACGGATAACCCGTTAATTAATAATGTGCGATACCCGTCTCATTGAGTCATTAATTTTGATTGATTAATTGGTTGATTGGCAGACTGGTTGTTCATTCATTCATTCATTCATTCATTCATTTATTCATTCATTCATTCATTCATTCATTCATTCATTCATTCATTCATTCATTCATTCATTCATTCATTTATTCATTCATTCATTCATTCATTTATTCATTCATTCATTCATTCATTCATTCGTTCGTTCGTTCGTTCGTTCGTTCGTTCGTTCGTTCGTTCGTTCGTTCGCTCGTTCGTTCGTTCGTTCGTTCGTTCGTTCGTTCGTTCGTTCGTTCGTTCATTCATTCATTCATTCATTCATTCATTCATTCATACATACATACAATGATATGTATATAAATCATATATGTATTTAAATCATGTATATGTGTCTTGCAATTCATTTCTGAGTGCCCATTTTATCATGTGGAAGACAATAAATGATTATTACTTTATTGTTTGTGGTATTGTAATATTTATTAAAAACTGTTATTAATATAATACACTCATACTTGGCGATCATGGGTACGCATACCTATAACAAAATAATCAAAATTCTAAACGATTGTTACCGATACTAGAAGAAAATAACGACCATGATTGTCAATAAAGTCTTGTATCCTGTTAAATATCACCATGCTTTAGACGTTCGTGGCAGTTAGTCCGTTACTGTAACAGTGTGCGACACTAACGCTCGACCGCTCGACCCAGTCCAGTAATCCTGGCACCGGGCGAGTACACATTCTCAGGCACTCGACTAGCCACATCAGTGGCTGACCCGGAACGGGTCAGCCACAAATGCATACATAGGCTTCTGGCGAGAAACCCCACCCCTCAGGACCCCTGGTTATCGTGGAGTTAAATTACGAGGGAATCGTACCCACCTGCAAGTATCTATGTGTGTACGCATGGTCCTGAATATTTAAGCAGCTGCGGGCACTTCTTAAACGATCTGTAAGATTAATATTAATTACTATATCCAAGCATATCCAACAAGGGTCATTGTCGACGGTTTATTATTTCTCGAACTCCCATTTTGATCCCGCTCTTCAAAAAATGCTCGGCTAATCAGATACCTTGTAGGAAACCGCGTGATCATACAAAAAATGTAAACAAGCACACGTGCCACGTGTATACATCGAGGACAAGTCCCACCATTAATGCAAAGTCACATATTTCAACCACATGTTAGTTTATGCACATTATAGGAAGTGTTATGCCTAGAAAGACCTGTATAGACCTAAGTAATATAACCTATGATTTAAATACACGATAAAAAAGTGCAGTACATGTAAGTTAAATTATATAGCGTAATGTATATTACCAAAGTAATTTATTTCAGTTCTTTTGTTTTGAAGAAAATTATTTTTGTATAGCCTTAATATATATTTAGGCTAGTGCAGGAGCCAAAACGTCACAAACCAATTATTTAGGGAGTTCTTTTGCACATCACTGCATTAGGTAGGCCTATCGTTGGATAAGTTAGAATTTCAGGGTCACAAATCATGTAAATTTGAAAAATGTGATGTTTCCATAGTAAGCTTCAAAAAGATCGTTGTACTCTGATCCGAGTACAACGATCTTTTTGAAGCTCTTCACAACAAATATCCCCATATTTTTCATATAAAATTATTTCAATGTCACGTATGGTATGTGGTTTTAGTCTAACCCTACTCTCCATACAGCAATGCTAGTTAGGCCTACCTGATGACGTGACACTTATGACGTAATGATCACCCTTGAACAGGCTAATATAAAGGATTCATTCTTAACCTAGCAGTGTAATATAGTCTAACAGCTGTCACAATCATATCATCCACAGTGGCGGATCCAGAGGGGGCAGCCAGCGTCCCCCGTTCAGGCCCCCTGTTCATATTTCGTAATATTCCGGCCAAAATATGGTCGAGAATACGTCATTTGAGACTTTATATTATAAAATTTCCCAGGGGAGCAACTCCCCCGGATGGCCCGGACATATGAGTGCCAGCTGTGGTGTGTATAAATTCTTGCAAAAATCGGCGCCCCCTCTTCTGTCAAGACCTGAATCCGCCATTGCTCCATCCTTACCACCTCTTCGTCTGACACTGTTATTCACGAACACAACGCCATATTCAGACTAAGACAAAGGATCGAGCCCTAATCTGAGCGAGGCGCGGCATATATACGTCTACATGGACAAAAACAAGGTTCTAAATGGAACTTATTTTAACCAACATTTTCAGTCATATTTTGATCTATCCTGAACTTGGGCCTGAAGTACAACGCATTTCGTGGATATCATATCCCCCCTCCCTTGGTACGACCCCCACATGGCCTACTTGGATATAGCTAGAGCCGTCAAAAAGTCACTTTGGGTCCATTTGAAAATGAGAACAACAGTTTTCAAATTAACGAGATTCGACGTGTCATACATGATTAAATTAAAAATGGCTGCCTAAATTTCTGATAAAATTAATACATTTTCACTACCGTTACACACCTAGACTAATACAATCTATAAAAACTTTTGACGCGAGCCAAGCCAAGGTCAAAGGTCACGAAATGTCATATATATCAGACGATAATAAGTGCGACAGTTTTATAGGACTAGGCCTAGAATTATTTTTTCAGTTGAATACATGAATGGGGCGTTAATATGTCATGCACATAATTATAACCTAAACTGGACCAGGCAAACTACCTCATGATGTTGAGATGAATCATATGATAGGCCTACTGCCCACAAAAAGGGAAATTGGGAAACACCATACATTATTTAACTTAGGATTATTCTTTTAAGTTTCGGGCTCGTTTAATCGTTTTAATTTGAAGGGACCTTTCCCGTCGCCTGTGTTATTGGACTGGGTGGGAACGTAAGGAATTAGTCACAGCTGCTTTCTCAATTGACTCGTTTTTAGGTTTTTCCTTCTTGTGTAAATACCAAATAATATGTGGGAGTTTCTATGGCGTTTCTAATTGTTAAAATAACTTAGCATAACGTATGTAACGTGTTTGACTATGTGTGTTTGACTATATGTATTTGCCTATGTGTGTAGATCTTGCAGAGGTTTTATTTAGTTTATTTATATGCTTCCTAAAGACTGTATAGCTCTAGATTTTGTGTTTACGTTGTTTTAAATAATTATGATGCATATTTTAAAAACCCTGTGTTTATTTAAATATAGAAATGATAATCCTGGTTTTAAGTGTACATATCATGTCGGACACTGTTATTTCCATTTGTCACAAACTTGCTACAACTATTATCAAATTAAATATTATCATAATAAAATCAAGTTTTAAACTAAATGTCTTTAGTTTAATCAGTTGGACATTTTTACTTTATGCCTTCCACAATTTTATCACACAAGCAATGATGTTGTTTTTAACCTCATAGTTTCTAAAATTGCCATATTATATTCTGTACTGGCAGGTAGCGTTTACACCATTAATGGCAATATGGTAATGGTCCAGTACGGGTGCGGCTCACCACAACCATAATTACTGGTAACCGTAGCGGGCCAATACTGGTACGTTGTTTCGCAGGCATAATGTTAGGAGCACATAATTATATAGCCCTAATTGCGGTACCGGCCCTGTAGAGATGTGGTAACTGGTGCCAGTATCATATTATTTATAACCAGGTGTCTATCATATTTGACAACAGACGCCCCCTACCCAACAAACATTCTGATGATGGCCGGTATAATGTTTTTCACTGGCATGTAACGTTTGTACCGTACCGTTCATGGCAATAAGGTAATGGCCCAGTACTGGTGTTTTTTACCAAAACCATGAACTACAGTCAGACCTCAGATGGACAACATACATACAGAACACAACCAACAAAGCACAGAAGATACTAAACATGTTGATAAGTAACATTAAACAAGCCTATACAACTGTAAAATCACAGGCATACGAAACACTAGTCAGACCCCAGCTTGATTATGCATCAGCCATCTGGGATCCACACACGGCAACATTAACAAAATACAAAACTATGCAGTAAGATGGGTCCATCATGACTATTCACACTACACAAGTTTTCTTACAAAAACAACTAAATGTCCCTCTCTTTCGGTTAGTCATCTACAAAGTAGACTAGTACTTTCCTACAAAATTTGCCATTGGAAAATTTCCATCCCTGTCCCACCATATTTACAAATACTCCTCAGAACTACACGCCACACCTCAAACATAAACGAAAATAGCTACTGATACAGACAACTCAGCACATCAACAGACACATACAAATACAGATACTTCCTACGAACACTCATAGACTAGAATTCACTGCCACTAAAGTGCAGGCCTTCAAGGAAGGCCCAACCCGCCATCTCCTTCCGAGCCTGTAATTCACATGTGAACCCCACTGTACATAACCACGAATGCACTCTCGATCCACTATAAAAAAAAATCTGGGGCCGTATTCTCGAAAGAGATAAGAATTGCGTAAGTCTAAGAATTGCGTAAATAGGCTAATAAGTTGCGTAACTTTGAGAATTTTTCTTAAGTGCTATTCTCGAAATAGTTAAGATAAGAAATTGAGTATTTTATTGCGTAACTTTACGGCAGCTTCAAAGGTGCCGTAACTTTACGCAACTCAGTGTATTTTGTGCCAAAACAGCACAGAAAAGCCTTGTTTACAGCCAAAAACTACACACATGTGAAACTTACACTTATTTGAACACTATACAAAAGACCGTCAGTACATATTGATGTTTTTATTAAGATAAACGACATTGAAGTTTGCATGCGAGAGAAGCTGTCGCCATAGACTGGGCATAGCCATAGGCCTAGAATCTGCACAACATGACTGATAGACTAGGCAAGCTTTGTGACGTCATAGTAAGATGACGATGTTGGAGCTGTTGCTATTGCAACAAAGTAAAGAAATTTGAGTAGCAAAGAATGTTTTAAATTTTTTCGAGAATAGCAACTTACGCAACTTCTTAGTTTCGCCACTTCTTATCTTAAATAAGAAAAGAATTGTTCTTCTCTTAGCAATGTACGAGAATACGGCCCCTGCACTGCATTGCAAAAGTCAGTTCTTTTTTCATGGCGTCACGTGTGATAATAATGTCATTAAGTGCCAATTAAAACAAAATCATATAAGTGTTACAGCCTAGGCTATCAGGGATGGGCAGGAGGCCGAACAGCTTATCGCTGTTGGGGGCCGAGCAGGTCAACATGTCACGTCACTCACGCCACATAGGCCTATAGGCTTGTAACTTGTTATGTTCTAAGGGGCACAAGGGGTAAGGGGTTGAACAGGACAGAGGTCGAACAGGAAATGGGCCGAAACGACTGGCATTTGTCACAACTAAATATTTTTATATTTTACACCTATTGAGTTAATTAAATTAGCCAATACAAGAAAGTAAATATTCAACAGTGCTATAAATATGGGAATATTTTTCATCAGAGAGCTATTTCAGATGTCTGAGAACTGATAGTTTTGTTGCTTAAACTAAAGGTACACATTTTATATCCTAAAATGGCATTATAACAATGACAAAATCAAGCACAGTGGAGCTTACAGGGCTTTATTGTTTTTACTGATAAGGGTTGAAAAACAATACCCCCAAATCACCTTAAAACTCCGTTACAATTCCTGTAATGTTATTAGAAACTATACTCTTTTTGCAGTCCCCCAGTTGACTTGGAAGTCCATATTATGTCCTAAATTGTACAGAAAGCATAATCTCAGATATATTATGAGGATAGATGTATCTAGAAGATATGGTTTTACTTCACAAAGCTGTCTCTCAACAGGGAAAATTTAACTAACCAAAGTATTTTCAAGGACACTCCAGGTTTAAACCTCATTATATGTCACAATAAATTTGCCTAAGCGAGACAACTATGCAAACATAAAAAGGCAAATTAATAATTAATACCTTGTGAATAAAACTCCGTTACCATTTACTAGCTATAAAAAACAAGGATGTAAAGCTGTTTTATTGAGATCACTTTGGGTGTTTCTAATATTGCAGATTAAACGAGTAAAAACAATTTAAATATGATAACTGTATTTTTAAAAGTAGCAAAAAACATTTCCATATAAGAAGTTTGGTAGATGTTACGAGTTATAAATAAAAAACATGCAAATCAAGCTCCTACAATGAGAACTGAGAGTTGTTTATACATTGACAGTGCATTGACAGTTTTAGCAACACAGTTTTAGTAACACAGTTAAAAAAATGGAAACAGTTGCATGTACAGTATTACTTAAGAGCTGATGTTGGTTTCCCCTGAGAAGACTAATATAAGCTAATCTTGGTGCCTGTCAGTATCCCAACGCAGCAATCATATTTCTTGTTACTAAAATCAAATTTTTAAATATTAGCTTTCAAACTCTGTGACTAATAGTAATGTAGTTTTAGTAACGGAGTTTTAAATCTGTGTTGCAGCTGGAAATACAATGTCAGGTGGCAATAATGAAGGCTTTTCTATTTGCAAATGCTGCCTGGGCTAACAGCTCTTTAATATACTGTAATAGGGTTGATACAAATTTGACAGCTTTGTCAACAAACAGTGGTAACAGAGTTTTATCATAGTTTATATACGTTTTTAACAGTTTTTAAACTGTTCAAAACAATTGCAAAACTTACCCAGAATTTTTTTCGCTTGCATGATGTTTGAAATGACAACTCACATTTATTCACAAGGTCGTAGTTTAGGTTTACACACAAGGTGGTGGTAGTAAACATGCTGGTAACGGAGTTTTGAACAAGTTAGGGACAGGCTTTCAATGTTTTCAACTTTGAAATCATTTTCGAACAAATTGTTACCATTTGATCATTGTTCTCCTAGTTGTGGCCACTAGAGCATACATAACAGTTAAAGCTGAATAACTGTTTTGCTTATTTTAATCAAAAGATCAATCCATGGAGAATGGTGCTTTATTTTTTTATTTTACTTCTCGGTTACTGAGTTATTAAGGATTTAAGTTTTTTGTTTTTTGATATTGTTGCCCCACCAAAACAAAGACCTGATCACAGCGGAGTAAGACACACTGTTTGTATAACCAGGACATTATAAGTACCAAGTGGCAGATAACGGACATCATTAAAAAAGAGTGGAAGACTTTTAAAATTATTCCTATTTTTTAAGTGATCATAGATACATTTCACAGTACAAAGTGTATTGTCTCATGTCAGTTAGACATATCTAGAAGTTATTACTTTGTGTGATATGAGTGATATCTGCATATAATGTCATGTTTAATTTCGGTACCGGTATAGAGAATGTCACTCAATTGAAAAAGAGGACCCTGTTTTAGTATGGTGCTTTTAAGTGTGGGCCAGCATCTGAGCCTTTGGCCCGCCATTAAGACGCTCTCCCCCGACCGTGGGAAATTGCAGGCCGAATTACACCAAATTCAGTGTAGGCCTAAATCATCTTTTTTTGCGCAGTCTTTTATTTGATACCTCACGGGTATTTCAAAATATAGTGACAATGCTATGAGTGAATTCAAAGTGAATTTTGAATGACAAGAGAAACACGATCTATAGTGACTATGCTATTCGAAAATATCAGACTATTTTACTTCATCGTTAGTCATCACATACAGCTATATAAATAGCGAAATTCGGTAAAATAAAATAATTGTAAAAAGGAATCCTTTACGGTACCAGTAGCTGAGTTCCTAGCAAACAAGAGGCATTCAACCATTGATGGGTCAATGTTGTACCAGCGTCAGAGAAGCTGGACCAACATTGAGCCATCAATGGGTCAGTGACTCGTGCCTGCTGAGTCCTAGGGGCTGACCTAGTCTTAGGACACTAACCGGTGGTTTGTGTGAGCTTGGCATCGCAGCCAACACGACCCAACAAACACCAGACATAGATCCAATGTTGTTTACTGTTGGACCACCGTCTGCGACGCTGGCCCAGCATTAAAACAACATTGAGCCAGTGCCTCGTGTTAGCTGGAGAGGCATTGATCCGATGTCAAACTAATTCGGGGCCATCGTCTACGGCTCTGGCCCAGCGTTAGACCAATGCGGCTCAACGTCTCGTGTTTGTTAATAAGGGGTTTGATGTTGGTCTAATGTAACATTATATTGGCCCACAATTAACCACTATTAGTATTACGTACATATTGTACACAGACGGACCGATTTACCACACCATATAACTTGATGGTGTATCGCGTCGTGATCTAATCCAGCTACATTTACATCGATTCTGTCCATTTATAAAGCCTTTAAAAATATATGATTGACTGTGTCGAACATTTTAGGTTATTTCGGTCGAAATAAGCAAAACAGTTATGCAGCTTTAAAATACAGTATATTGTAGCTCTATGGGAACATGTATTTATCATATATTTTTAACATAGTTTGGCTGCTCAACATGTCAGCAATAAGTGAATGTGGACAAACACACTGTGACAAATAGCAAAAGAGGTATCACTAGGATTAACATAGGAGGGACACACATTTCAAACAATTGTAGGCCTACCCCCAGGAAAAATATACCCTTATAGACTATATAATATTCAAATAATCAAGATAATACATTCGTTTGTTCAAAGATATGCTGGAAATCTATAGAATAGCTTCACCCTTGAAAGCTAAGAAATGTATCGTAGGCCTACTTTTTTTCATCATCAATGTCTGTACTTGTTTTGCCTTTTTTGTCTTCATCACTGTTCGTACTTGTTTTGCAATCTGTTACCATGTTACGCGAGCTCTGATTGGGTAACGGCAATTGAGCTTCATAATACACATTCAGTGTGTAATCATATGATTTTATTGACAAAAACCTTCATTAAACTCTAATTAAAAAATGATAATAACTTTGAATGTTAGATTATAAACATAAACTGTTCCATGATTGATCGTAGTGGTTCGGAAAGTACCAAAAGTTATTCGAGTTGTGGTAAATGAGACATTTCTTACAAGGTGAGCTTAGATTTTTTCAATTTCTCACCCGAAGATAGGTAAAATCTTGGCATGCCTCCTCAGCCCATGTGGTTGACACAGGGCTGAAATCTTAGCTAGCACTCGACCTGCTGGTCGAGTATATATTCAAAGCCTTATCTGCTATGTAACGTTACTAGGCCTATACAAGTATTGTCAGCATGTCTGACCAGTGAATGGATAGTCTGCATTAGCGGTATTAGGACAACGCGGCGCTGTCATTAAGCCACGCGACATCCCTGCACGTGCCAGCCTCCATCCACTCTCACGCCGCCACTGTGAACGCGCTGGCAGCAGTTGTAGCTGGTGTGGTAATACAGGCCGACACCCTGTGCAGCTACGGCCCGCTTTATTGGCTTAGACGACGCAGTTACCATCACATTTCATCTTTGAATGTTTTCATTTGGGTACGACAATATCTTAATATGGTATTTGTTTTTAGACACATCAGAATAATGGAAATGCGTCTGCGGCATACTGTATGAATGCTTTAAAAAGACGTAGGCCTAACTGATTAAATTTACGTCTAATTTCACACAGTGTGTAGGCCTCAGATAGTCTGCATAGAAGCAGACCGTCCCGATGACGTCATCTACTCTTGCCGACCTTAGCCCGCCATTGATGAAATGGTGGTATAACGATATCATCCCTGCAGGGACTTCGTGTATACATGTGCGCTCAGAGTTGAGCACGTGTCAAGTCGTATGTCCCTCGGCGCTACTATAGTCACGATAGTAGAAACAGATCCATACCTCACATATTTGGATGACCAGTGGACGCCAACTGCTAACAGTCTAAGACATGAGCTAGCGCGAAAAACAGATGCTTCAAATCTTACTTAGCAATAAGCCTATAAATTGGTGTCGCATTATCGCTGGGAATTTAACAGGGGCGCTTGTAAATCAATGATCACTAGTGCAATGATTATGAACTGTTATTACTTTTGCTGTAAGCAAAACTGACATGGTGTCGTCATTCTGACACAACTCAACGATTAATTACCCAACACACACAGGTGTTATTCAATTCTGGTCCACCTGTACGACGCTGGCCCAGTGTTAAAACAAGATGTACAACAACTAGGCTACATTAACAGTAGCATACCGCGCTTACACCCACGCTCACAACACGCTGACCGTGGCTCAACCATGTTGACACAGCTACATGAAGCAGGCTGGTGTCTGGTAGATTTTTTCAAGCCAGCAGATATTCTGGTAATACAGGGTACAGCAAAATCGGAGGGGGGGGGGGGGGTGAGTGCGTTTATTAGGGATAATACGGTATATACACAGACGGAACGCTTAAGCCATCTAGAGCCAAGTAAACTCCAGATGCAAATATGTTATTTATATTATTTGATTATGTGACTTGATATCATCTAAATTGACTCTTCAATGTAAAATAACAAGTGATTATTATGGTATTATGCTATATGTTTGTCTTTGGTATTTTTAGCTAATTTTTATAAAAATCATAATGATTGCGGGTTGTACATCACTTGTACATAATTTGTTTCTTTTTTAAGTCCATACCGTATCAGATTCGAGCTTACCTGGTCTAGTGACATGTCACCAGGTCTAGTGATAAACTAAGGTTACTAGACCTGCTGGTCTAGTGATACAAAATGTTAATGTCACACCCTGCTGTAACAACAGCAAAGTCAACAATGCAGGCAAGAGATGACATGACGAAAAGATGTATAGGCCTAAGGTGATAATAACAATCCTAGTTGTCAATAAAGTTCTGTAGCATGTTCATGATTATCATGCTGAGGATTCTGGTGGCAGTTAGACCGTTACTGTAACAGCAAAAACATCAAACAGACAAAACCTGACATGACTGAGATATGTATAAGGTAAAATTAAAGTCCTGTAGCATGTTCATGATTGTTATGCTTAGGACTTTGGTGGCCGTTAGTCCATTGCCATGACAACAACAACGTCCAACCAACAATGCTGTATAGGTCTACTCATGGATAAGGGTTGCAACATATCCCAGCAATCATCGATATACATACAGGGTCTGTCACTATTACCAGTGATTACCAGATTTAAGGGAAAGGGTAAAAAAACGTATGTTAGCTGTGTTTCATCTAGGGTTCAAAAGAGACATGGCACCAACTATCATCAGCCGGGCACACAGTTAGTATTTTTCCAACCCCAACCCGCTCCAATTAAGGGTATACAGGTATAAGCAGAATCGACATCAGTGACTCAGACTGGGGTGCTTTTTACAGTCAGAATGGCCTGGGTGGGTTGAATATGACGTAACAACAGTTCAAAGAGGCATTTCACCGTCTGAATAGTTAGAAGGGCAACATGGCGCCCATGAAGGGCAACATGACACTCAAGAACGGCAACATGGCGCTCATGAAGGGCAACATTGCGCTCGCAAAAAGCAACATGGCGCTGCGCCATGTTAGGAAGAGTTAGATGAAACAATGTGTTAGTATTATATTGCCCTGCTTGCTATATGTATGTAGCCTACAAGGGCTGGTATGTCAATTTTGGAAAATAAATTTGATATGAAGTGGCGCATAGTCCATAGCGTAGGACCTACTAGTCTATACCATGAGACAGTTTTGTGAGCACCGATATAGGGGAGACCGATTGATTTGGACTAATTCGACCACAATGATTGCGTACATCATCTAAAAAGCGTGCAAAATTTTTTGATGTAGAATATAGACAGACAGACAGACAAATTGTTTATTTATGTCTCACCCTAGTTACAATGATTTGATACATTCACAATAAAAAACAGTTTAGTTAAAAGTAACCAGGCCACTCTCCAAGAGTTATGAGAGACCAAACTTACATACTTACACATACATACACGCACGCACGCTAGTATTTTTTTTTTATAAAAATAAAACTAGAAAAATTATGACATTTATAACAAGGTACTATAGGCCTACATGGCAAGAAGACAAAAAACCTGAAACTTGACGGACTTAAGAAATTGCAGGTCTTTTATCTATATTCTGATAATCAGGATAATAATAAATAAAATAATACATTTTGATCATCCTGTTTTTTTTAAATTAGCTAGAAGTAATGATATCAGTAATAATAATACAGTAATGATGGGTAAAAATAATTTATTTTGAGCACAAGACATCGACCCAATTCTGAACCAAAGCTGCGCCAACATCAACAGAAGCTGACACAACACGGGCACAGAAAAGGGCCGAGTCCAATACAAACATAAAACAAAACAATAATGTACCCATCAAACAAGAGACATCAAGCCAAAGTTGGTTCAGCACTCTAAACCAACATCGGCCCAACGTCTCGCGTCTGCGGGACATTGACGTTTTCTAAAAAAACATGAGTATGATAAAAAAGGGTAATAATATTATTTGAAGATATAACATATCAAAACGGTGACGTAGGATTTGACACAAGGTTTTGGCACTCGACTTTACTATAACTTCATTTGAAAGGATAAATGACAACAGGTCTAATTTTCGGGTGGACAGTGAGAGATCAATCGCGAAAACTGCTTCCAATAAAGGCACTCGTATGATTATATAAAAAAGGTCATCCAATAGTCTAGTTGCCGCCTATATGTTACATGTACTTAACCCTGCAATGTCTATTCCTGTAAACTTTTATTGTTGAAACATGTTACACATGTGTAGGAGAGCCAAATTAGCTTAGTTGCATTTTTGTAAAATCCAAGATGGCCGCCATGGCTGCTTTCGATTTTATTTTTTCGTCAATTTTGATTTTATTTTCATACAATGATGTGCGATACCTTCATATATGGTTATAAGGGCTTTATAATTATTGTATTATTATTTTTAAATGTAAACAAAACATTTTATTAAAACATAGGATGATTTGTATCACCCCATTGGCGACGGACGGGTCTCGGAAGACCTCCCGCGATTCAAATAATGTTTGCAGATACAAGACCGGGAGATCTCCGTTTTGCTTACATTTTAATGTGCTAAATCTTATCTCAAACCCCTATAAGCTTGTTGACAGAGCAAACTCATTGTAAGTACCATCCCCACCCTGCTGAAATTAGTGTCCAATGTCATATTCAGAGGAAACAAGCACCAAGATTAGTGCATAGCCCTGCAGCAGCATCTTCGTGACAACAGCCGAAACCAGACTAGTCTTGGGCTAGGCAGAAACTTACATCGCAGGTCTATCAGTTATGAGCTAATTAAAACTTTCAGTGAACATTACATGCACAGTTATCTGTATTTTAAAAGCCTGTGACTAGTTTTTTTGTGCAATCAGCCTGACAACCATCAAGATCAAAAGTCACCTGAAGATACCCCATGTCATGGTCATGGAATTTACACAGCATCCGACTACATTATTAACTTTAGCTGTACCAGGTTGCCTGTCTAATACAAATAGATGAACCTCGGAAGAACCTCATGCTTCATCTGGAAATTACATTTTTTGGTTCTATAATTATGTACCCTGATTAAGGTTTATTATGTGGATTCTCTCATGTTGCATCATTTGAGGGCATTATTGGCAAATACCTTAAGCACTTATACAGACTCTTATACGGACCCAAGAACTACAATAAATAATTTCCAATTTTAATTTAAGTTTACTCGCCAAAATAATATTCTAACACTGCAGTACCACCATCTAAGTGCTGAATTACATGTGCATCACAAAAAAGTTTTTCTTTGATGCTTCAGGAATGATTTCTATTTCTTGTCTATGCCAGCTAATGCAACGTGCATAATTCTGATGTCCCGCACCAAAGACGTAAAGAAGCATCGCCTTTTGACTTTGAGCAATGCTACTAAATGAGAACATCATCATTTTGTTCAGCAGTGTAGGCTGTTGCATACCGAAAATGAATGTATTTCAAGAGAGCAACCAGCATGACCAACTGGTAACTACGGGTGGACTGCCTACATTACTGCATGAGACTAATAATAGGAAAATAACAATGGATCAATTATAGCAGTTATATCCCCTCAATGACCAATATTATGTGTTATGTGATTGACATTAGCAGTGAACAGAGTGAAGCATTTCCTCTTGGTGGTAAACATATTGTCATACAACCATGGATAGGTAAGACACTACAAGAATAGGAGAACGGTAGTTGTTGAACTGGCAGTTGTTGTACAACAGCACAATATATAAATTTCTAATAAAAGGCTGTTTGAGTCTTGTTCCTCTAGATTTGCTAATAATAGATGGCAGTTTGAGAAAGTGAAGGTTGTCTCATAGTGTCATTATGATGTCATCATGAAAACAAAGCAACTGTCCCAGATGTAATTGTAATTGATGTAGGGCACATATTATGTCATGTAAGCAAGTAAACTGCTGGAGATACAGAAGATCTTTATACAGCTAGTATAGATAATAAATTAACAAAATATACTGCGTCAAAAAAAGTGTAATTCAACAAATATGAGAAAAAGCCTTGGGTCAAATATTACGAGCGCATAGGAAGAGGCCATGTCACCAAATTTCCTTGCTGACGACATGCTATCCTTCATACAGCTTCAAACAAAACTCAACTATTATAGCCAGCATTCTCAGTTGACAAAGAACATCGATAAACATAAATCGATATACAGTTATTGTGAAGCAGACATCGCACTGTGCTACTATATGTTATAAGCTGTTGAAGATGATGCTTAAACAATTTGTTTTCTTAGTGATGATTCAGACATATGTGTCCTCTTTACTGGAACGCAAAGAAACATATTAGCACCAACATATGATACCGCGTATTTAATCCGGCAAAGGGATAACAAGGTACAGACAAGTTTTCTGCACTCAAGATACTGGATCATGACATACAAAGTCTTCATATAATACTAGGAGAATCCAACGCAACACTATTAGATCTCGAAGAGACTGTAGTATTTCTTAAGTCGTTATGGACAGCCAAAATGTAGCACAAAGAATAGTGCAAGCCCACACGTTTTTTGCAGCTGCAAGACGTAATCTCCTTTGAAAAATATGCAACCCATTGATGCAAACCTATAGCTACATGTGTTATGTGCCCATCTGGGGCCCTGGTGCAGTGGTTAAAGTTTTCCTGGTCCACATAGCCTATATGTGCACAAATGTGGACTAAAACCCTGTTCAATTCATTTATCTGAGATGGAAATGTTAAAGACGGAAGATCAGTCATGGCCACTCATAAATGCAAAACAAAATGGTCAATAAATTGGCTGGTATGTGAGCAACTCCACTGTTACCGGTTGCACCAGCCACATCGACTTAAAAAGTTGTTCTTCGTTCATTGTTAGATGTTGTCTGGAATATTGTGCAATACATTACGCTGTAGCTGTAACAGAGCTGATTTCTATTGAACAAACTATGTATTCGATTTGGAAAACAAATTATGTGAAAGAGGTATCACCTGTATCACCTGTTTTAATCAATTCACTTGCAAAGTCCATCGACTAATATTTATAACAATAACAATACATTGATGAGATTAGTGCAGTTACTGACGATAGAGTTGATGATTAGACTCAAGGTATAGGTATTTGAATGACATTTATAACATTATAATATTACATTAACTTAAGCGAAGCAAATTGTAGATCAAACACAGCATTTTGTTTACTGTTCAGCGTCATTTAATTTCACAAATATTTTCCTGCATCATTTTGATTTTTTTTTCAACATTACCTGTACCGATTGGTTAATACTGTTATTACGTGTTGCGCATTATATAATGTCAATATGTCTCATCTATATCAATATAAATTTTTGTTTATCACTTCTAAAATCAACCAATACGTGACCTAATTTGATTAATCTATGGCCGTCATTACATATTTGAGCAGCACATATTGTCTGGATTGTACAGTAGATGTGATAAATGACTTAACACACCTATGTATGTCACACAAGTCAAAAGTCGCTAATGACCCTATGTCCAAGATAGCCACGGCCGCCATCTTGGATTTCTGAAAATGCTCAATGCTGTAGGTTTAGCAACTGTACCTATTAGTTATCATTCTTTTTCACGCATTGTTTTTAAAGTAGTGGCCTAAATGTCAATGTCACATATCAATATAAATATTTGTTTATTAATTCGAAAATCGGTCAATGTATGACTTAGATTCATTAAATCTATGGCCGTTATTTTATATTTAAGCAGCAAATATGGTCTGGATTGTAAAATAAATGTGATAAAAGACCTTAGCACACCGAAAACCCCCCTTATTGACATATTACACACATATGTATGTCACACAAGTCAAAAGTTGGTAATCCCCGCCATTTTGGATTCATGAAAATGCTCAATGTTGCATGTTTAGCAACCAAGCTAATTTTGGTCTCAAGGGCACATATAAGCCATTTCTGCAAAAAAGTTTACAGGAATGACCATTGCAGGGTCATCATTTTGGCAACTAGACTACAAGCTGGGGGCTATTGACAGATTTGCATTCGTAATTTGAAGTGTACAACTGAACGGAATATTGTGGTAAATCGGCTTCTGCACAATCATGGCAAAATCGCGACCGAAGGAAACTTGACTATGCCCTACTCTTATCGAAGAGTTCTTTATAGAGCACAGTACCATAAACAACACTGCACACTCCAAGAATGTGAACAGTTTGGAGCACTGTATATATGCACAACCCCAATGACAAACATCATACCCAGCCGGGATTAGAACCCAGTTTGGATCCACATCCGGACCAATGAGCCACCGGGATCGGCCAAATTTAAATATAAACAGACATTGTAAAAGCTTGACGTATGAGAATACAATCAATATTTTAGAATTTATTCAAGAAGATGTTATTTTCAGTAATGGCTGCCAAAATATGACCAATAAAAAAATGCCCAATGATACAAAAGTTGCACCTGATTGTTTTCCACTATTTACATCCTACATCATACTTCTTTAAGGTTCATATGGCCTGCCACATCACATGGATCATAATGATCGGATATGATTACAATTCCAGTGAGAAATATGCAAAATCCTGTCGGAACTATTCTGTGTAAAAAAAAACCCAGACAAATATGGCTCCTGTTGCTAAACATAGAAACTTTAATGCACTACATGGTGAATGTAGGATACTGTTACAACAATGTAAACAATTAATCAAAAGAAAAAAAACGACAATACCAGCAAGCCAAACCTAGGAAATCTTTAAATTCTAGAAATGCAACTACATGACATTGTCTTACTCTGAGAAAAATTGTGAAATATTTTGAATAACAAGTTTACCCTCTCCATATATAATATTCAGCAATATTCACTCACTTTAGTGGATGTTTTACTTAGGTTTCTACTTTTTTTCCAGACTGTCCGTTTTGCTAGTATATATATAATAATATATACTTATTTCACCAGGAATCATATATTTACATATCATTGAAAACATTGTGTATCATGTACATTTTCAAAATAGCCTGTATGGCCTACTCACATGCTATTGTTGTAACAAGCACCATTGCAATGTTTGACCATCCAAACATGAGTTTAGACAGCTCATTAGTGATGCTATGACATTCATCATCATCATCATCATCATCATCATCATCATCATCATCATCATCATCATCATCATCATCATCATCATCATCATCATCATCATCATCATCATCATCATCATCATCATCATCATCATCATCATCATCATCATCATCATCATCATCATCATCATCATCATCATCATCATCATCATCATCATCATCATCATCATCATCATCATCATCATCATCATCATCATCATCATCATCATCATCATCATCATCATCATCATCATCATCATCATCATCATCATCATCATCATCATCATCATCATCATCATCATCATCATCATCATCATCATCATTATCATCATCATCATCATCATCATCATCCTAACAACAACAACAACAACAACAACAACAACAACAACAACAACAACGATAATGATAATGATAATATTTTTTCTTCTGTGACCTGTTTTATCTTACTTTTTCAAAGAAATACATTTAAAACAATATTTGTTAACGGCAAGATATTGGAGTCTCTTGCTTGTGCCTATTACCATATATTTTGTTTTGTCGGAACTACGTACCATTCGGTTAATACTACACCACCGCGTCAGAGCTTTCTTGTAGAGATTTAGAAGCCGTGGATTTGATGGCATCATCAGCAAAGAGTGATACTAGATCTAGTCCATCCTCGAGAAGTAGATCATTGATAAATAAAATAAATAACAATGGTCCCAAAATAGAGGCCTGGGGTACACCATGCTTAATTTGTAGTGGTTGTGATACTTTATGATTTATCTTTACACATTGTTGTCCATTGGATAGGTAAGACTTGAACCAGCTCATTGAAACCTGACTAAAGTTATACAATTTTAGTTTATTCAACAAAATATCATGACCAACCATATCGAAAGCCTTGCAAAAGTAGATGAACAGTACACCTACAATTTCCTCATTATATGTGGAAGATAGCCATTAATCAACAAGTAGATGAAGAGCAGTTTCACACGAGTGTTTTGATCTGAATCCGGACTGCCGATAAATTAATAGTTCATGACAAACAAGAAATTCATAGAGATCATTACACACTCTCAAATAGTTTAGACAGAATAGGTAAACTAGATATCGGTCTGTTATTTCTAGGATCATCAGTGGAACCTTTCTTGAAAAGTGGTGTATCAACTGCCGTTTTCCAAAGATCGGGAAGTTGTAATGCTAAGATTACAAATTTCAGTGATTATATGGGTGATGTAAGGAACGCTTAACTTTAAATGAAATGAATCGGGTTTTAGGCCACCTTTGTGCACATATAGGCTAAACTGGGCCAGGAGAACCTCCTGAGGATGGTGAGATGATTGAGATGACACTGTCCTCCAGACACAGGATTCGAAATTCGAGCCCTGGCGGTCTGAGGCCGAGCACGCTACCTCTCGGTCACGGAGGCTCCCCACAATACTAACTTTCACACGTGGATGGGGAAGAAACAATTTTGTTTCTTTCAAACCGCCGAGACCGGGAACCGAACCCCGGACTCTGGCGTGAAAGGCAGCGGTGCTAACCACTACCCTAGGGCCCCCGCCCCGCTTAACTTTAACATATGTGCACTGATGCCACCTACTCCTGCTGATATCTTAACATATAATGTTGACAAAAACTTGAAAACAGCCTGTTTGGTGATAAGTGATATTTTAAACATGTTATCAGGCGGCAGCTTAGTCTTAACAAAATATGCTAATGGTTTGAAATCGTGCAGGTCATTGTCATTATTACTTGATGGCGAAATAACATCAATGTATTAATCTACTATAGATGTGGAATGTAGGTTATATGCGTTGGCAATATCGTGTTTATCTGTGAATTTCATATAGTCTTGTTTTATGGAAGACACGGTTGGTTGTTTAAACTTATTATTCATTTTAAAAATTTGCATTTGCCACGTGGTTGTTCTGACTTCATTCAATTAAGTTATAGTAAAACTGCTGTTTAGATTTTCTTCGTGATTATCATGTGGAATAGTTTATCCAGTAATAATAAATCATGCCTAACTTTAGCAAAATCAGAAGACTGAATGCTTTTAGTCATTCGGGTGTAATCCAGCTTGGTTGTTTTATTCTCTTAAATCTCTTTTGTACGAGTGGTATGTGTTTATCAATTATGGAGGTAAATTCAGACACAAAGGAAAAAATGGCAATAGAGATATCATCACATATAGTAAATTTAACATCGTGCCATTTGGCTACTGTAAAAACATTACTTAGCTTCACATTGTCAAAGTTATTATAATTCTTACAGCTAATTAGTTTATGTTAGCCAGACATAGACTCGCTTAGTGGTTTCAGTTTAGTGTTTATAACAGCAAACGGGATGTAGTGATCACTGAGACCACTTTTCACAACTGTACAATTTACAATTTACAAGTCGTTGGAAACATAAATTATGATCAATCAAACTTTGTTTTCATTCAGAGTTTTCAGTCACCCTAGTATATTCAGTTACATAATGTTGTAGATCAATATTAGTTATCACATCAAGCCAATCTTTCTTAAATCCCTTTCCTAGGTGCGATCGTCGGCAAGGTCAACATTGATGTCACCCATAAAACAATTGGCTTGTTTTCAGGATAAGCGGATATGAGACACTGTTCTATTGATTGAATTGACTGATTAGTAAAATGTAGAGTTATATTTAGGTGGTCTGTACGCAAGACATAATAATATAGGTTTACAAATTGACTTCAATTCCACCCAAATTGTTTCAACTGTAAAACATAAATTTTCTTCTAAATCAACCCTTCTTTTATATTCAATATTGTCTTTAACGTATAGAACAAGCCCCCCACATATTATTGTAAGTAATTTAATGAAACATCTTGAAATTCAAAACATAGTTACTCTTTCCTCTTCAGCATGGTTTTCGTCGAAATCATTCATGCGAATCGCAGCTTCTTTCTCTCTTCCAGGACCTAGCCAGTAGTACAACCCAAACAGACATGCTCATAATGGATTTTAGTAAAGCTTCTGACAAGGCTCCACACAAACGCTTAAATTACAAACTTAACTGGTATGGCATCAGAGGGGATGCACTTGAGTGGATCACTGACTTTCTCTCTTCTAGATCCCAAAGGGTTGTCCTGAACGGTGCCACCTCTGACAGTGCTCCGGTATTGTCAGGGGTAACCCAAGGGACTGTTCTGGGACCCATACTTTTTCTGATTTACATCAATGACCTCCCTGATGGGGTCGTAAACAGTACAGTCCGCTTATTTGCTGATGACTGTATTATTTACCGCCCCATCAGAAGCAAAATAGACACCGAACTTCTCCAGTCTGACCTTGATTCTGTCGGCTCTTGGGAAAAGACTTGGCTTATGCAGTTCAATGCAGAAAAGTGTTTTACCATGAGGGCCGGCAGAAGCAAAGCAATAATTAATAAATTATGCAAACTACATGACCACCCTCTCCAAAGTACTGATTCCGTTAAATATCTTGAAAGCTAACAGCATCCTTGGACTCCTTCGCAGAAATCTGAAAATCTCCTCCCAAGCTGTCAAAACGCAGATGTATCAGTCATTGGTCCGACCCCACCTGGAGTATGCCGCCACGGTTTAGAGCCCGCATACTTCCGGTGACATCAAAAAAGTGGAAATGGTGCAGAGACGTGCTGCAAGGTATGTGTGCAATCGCTGGCACAATACTAGCAGTGTTAATGAGATGGTTGGCCACCTCGGCTGGGAGTCCCTCGCTATACGTCGCAGTTACATAAGACTCAATATGATGTACAGAATTACACATACGTCTGCGGGGGATGCCTGGCAGAGGTGGCTGATGCCATCCACCAGACAAACTCGTGGGTTCCATCCGTGGAGGTATATTCAACTGAGCCCTTTCAATGACCCACACAAATTCTCATTCCTACCCTCCACCATCCCCGTTTGGAACAGCCTCCCACCTAACGTTGTCTCCTCCCCCACCCTAGACTCCTTCCAATCACAACTCACGCACATGTAAACCGCAAGGTTTTCTTAACTTCACCTTTTATTTTCACTGCACCATTTGTTTTCGTTTATTATAACCTCCTGTTTTATTTTTAGGGGTTATATTAAATCACATCAAAACCAATCTTTGCATACACCACCGCACACACACTACGGCGTGCAATACTCCATTTGGGGAGTGATCGCTGTTATTGCAAAGAAGAGAAGAAGAACTTATCTACATAAGTGTCCCACTTCTTTATATATTAGATATTGATTGTGGAAATATGTTCATAAACTGTTTGTACTCATTTACATCGGTTTATAATTCTCTTTATTTCTAGTATCGATGGATGTAAAAAGATACGTGAAACTGTCCCGCTTCACGGATATCTTGAAAACCCCTCGACCCACTCGACCTCCTCGCCCCTCGACCGTCGACCCATGACCCTCGACCCATGACCCTAGACTTTGTTATTTTTTTTTATAGTCTATTTTATGTTGGCTCACCGTCTGCGACGCTCGCCTAACATTGGCTGAACGCCTCATGTATATTTTGGGGAGTGGCACGATACACAACATAATTATGCGGGCATTTGATCAGGTGTATATATGGGTGGGTGGTGGATCGATTGTGTTGCCGACATGAATATGTTGAAGGTTCACGTTCCACCATCTTCCATAAACTCCTCTGTCGGGACGACGGGATTAAATAATGCTCATTAAATCATTTTTCAGGTATTTTACACTTTATTGAAGTCTAGACATTAATATACCACACAGTTCCCAAGCGGAGCACGGCAATTGGTGCCATACGGCTCGGTCCCTGAGCTCTTGACGTACGTCCGTCTGCTTCAGTGGCTTTGAGTTAGCTGGTTGGTACGCCTCGCTACAGGCGCGCTCTTCGTGGCGTGGTCTAGTCAGAACGAGGCGCGGCAATCCCCGTCACTCGTTAATGATCAGGAAAAGCCGAGCGGTTAGGGACGGTGAGACGCTAACCCCACATTACCCCCGGGTTAAGTGTAAAGGTATGGACCAAGCCAACTTGTGGTGGTAGCGTCGGTTCGTCGCTCCATCTGGGAAACGCACAAAATCAATATACAGTAAGCAAAAAAGTAAAAACATTTATTTGTGAAAATACAGCGTTGTTGATTGGTAACCTCGCAGGCGCAGCATAACGAGTTAATATTCAATAATTATATCTGGGTTCCCATCCTCTTAACACCAATGTTCCAATTCTCTTGCCCCGATTTTCCAATCCTCTTAACACCGATGTTCCATTCTAATATTTTTGCAAATTATCCTGCTGCGCTACGGGTAATGGCCAACCTTCATGAATCTAATTAATACATTAGTACTTAATAATAAAATTACTTCTATAAGTAACCTGATTAAGTAACATTTGACATCATTATTTTAATTAAGCCAGGCCTGCGAACTTTATATTTACAAATTATGGTTGTTACGGCTCGTGCGGCTGGTCCCGCAGTAGATGTCGTAAGGCGCTACTAAAGCGTGGACCATCTGCACGAAACGAGTCTGTTTTTTTCGATCAACTCTAGTTTGTTTTACGGTTGCGTCTGGTACAATTTGGTCGCCTTTGGCGATATTCGAATTGTTTTGAACATTTGGTGGTTTGATCGTTTCGTTTGAATTAGGGGTTTTCACCCGTAAGTGCAAAGGTATACTTGAATACGTTCGCAAACCTCCGGCGCTCCCGTTAGAGCGGGAAACGGCGGGGATTCGCGAATGCGGCGCTACATAAGGGGTGAATTGTTGAGGCAAATTTACTCTATTAGCATTATGCTGTGAAGTAGTAGCCAAATTCGTACCATGTTGAACCGCCACAGACCGTGTCTGTGTTTTCGCTTTCGGTTCAGCTCTCTTTTTTTCGGAATTCTGTTTGAGAACCGGTTCCCTTCGAACTGTCGCAGTATTTTTCGAATTCTTTGCAGTAGTTTGCATTTTACACTGTTTTTCTGTACCTATGGCGGGCTCGTTGTCTAAGTGTGCAGGTTTAACTCAATCAAGGGAGACCGTTTCAACCTTGCCTTCAACTAGGATTTTCATGACATTGCTGCTCCTCACGATAACTTTATACGGGCCGTCGTAAGGGGCAGTCAAAGGCGGTGCAATTGCGATTCGTCGCAAGAATACATGTGAGCATGTGTCGATTTCCTTAAATTGGAAAATGTTGTTCTGAGTTGAGTCGCGCGTTGGGCAAAGACGGAGACGCGACATGGCCACGCGGAGCTTATCAGAATAGTTATCTAAGTCTGTGTGTGCGTCAACGTTATATTTATGTGAAAATTCGCCCGGCAGTCTAAGTGTCTTTCCGTAAACGATTTCGGCGGCTGACCTACCCAATAACTCTTTAACGGCGGAACATGCACCTAGTAATACGGCAGGTAGTGTTATTGTCCATGGATTCGGTGATTCGTGTGCCATATTAGCTGCTTTAAGTTGACAGTGGAAACGTTCGACCATGCCGTTCAATTGGGGGTGGTAGCTTGTTGTGCGGTTTCGTACTATCCCAAAATGGTTACATAAACCATCCCATAATTTTGATTCGAACTGGGCGCCCCTATCCGTGGTGATAGTGGCGGGAGTCCCAAACCGTGCTATTCACCCGCTAAAGAAGGCATCGGCGACCGTTTCGGCTCTTATATCCACTAGCGGTATAGCTTCCGGCCAACGTGAGAATATCTATACGCAAGTCAGTAGATATCTGAAACCATCGGCATACGGCAAGGGTCCGACTATATCTATATGTATGTGGTCAAATCTCTCGGTGGGTTCGTCGAATTTGCCGAAAACTTGCTTATTATGGCGAGATATTTTAGCGGTCTGGCAACCTTTACAAGAACGGCACCACTTAGCAATGTCCATATTCATTCCGTGCCAGACAAATCTTGTATTAATCAATGGTTTCGTAGCTCTATGCGATGGATGACCTAGGCCGTGTAATTTCGAGAAAACCTGTTTTCGAAATTTTTTTGTAACGTACGGCCGAATGTGTCCTGTTGATGCATCACACCAAATCAAATTGTTATCAAATGATTTGAGCAATTTAAAATTCATGGTAGATGACTTTGAATGTCGCAACCGTGTGAACTCTGTATCCGAAGCTTGATCTGTACTTAAATCTTTATAATTTATGGTTGATGTATTATCAATGAAGGACACGGCTGGTCATGACAAAGCGTCGGCCACGAAATTTGTCTCTCCTTTCACATATCTTATATCTGTTGTAAACTCGGCGATAAAAGCCAACTGCCTTGTTTGGCAGAGTGACAGGCGTTCGGTGACTGATGACATCACGAAAGTTAAAGGCTTATGGTCGGTGTTCACGAAAAAATAACGGCCTTCTAAGTTGTGCCTGAAATGTCTGATAGTAGCGTACACTGCTAAGAGTTCACGATCGAACGCACTGTAACGTGTCTCTGCGGGAGTTAGTTTTTTACTAAAAAATGAAAGTGGCTGCCAGACATTATTAATGTACTGTTGTAAAACCCGCCTGCGGCGAAATCACTGGCATCGCACTTGATATTCAACGGTGCAGTATGGTCTGGGTGTACTAGAAGCGTAGCATTAGCAAGTATTTGTTTAGATTCGATAAACGCAGAATTTGCACTTTTATTCCACTTCAAATCGAAATTTGACTTAGGTGACAATCTTGTATGACCTTCATTGGCAGCCGTGAACAAATGATTTACCGGTGTCAACTTATCCGCACAATTTGGAATAAATCTATGGTAATAGTTCATCATTCCCAAATATCGACGTAAAGCTCTTTGCTTTTCAGGCCTAACAAAATTTACTATTGCATCAACAGCGCTTGCTAACGGCGAAATGCTTGCTGCACTAACATGATGTCCTAGAAAACTTAATTCGGTAGTACCGAACTGGCATTTGTCTGGTCCTATAATAATCCAGTATTCTGCCAGACGTGCAAAAAGAATCTTCAAATGTTTTTTATGCGTACGATGATCGGGGCTTGTTACTAACAGATCGTCCAATTATACGAACACGAAATCTAATCCGCGCGTAACGTGATCAATAAAACGCTGAAAAGTTCGGCCGGAATTTCTTAAGCCAAACGGTGTCCTAGTGAAATTGAACAAACCGAAAGGTGTTGTAACCGCTGTTTTATGCACGTCGGATGGTTCGACCGGTATCTTGTAGTATGCCCGTACTAAGTCTATTTTTGAAAAAACTTTCGACCCCGCTAAACGTTGGGTAAAGTCTTGTATGTGTGGAATCGGTTATCGATCCGGTACTGTCTGAGCGTTTAAACTTCTATAATCTCCGCACGGTCTCCAATCTCAAAGCGCTGACGACCACTCACTGTCGCTGGGTTCGATAACGCCCAACTTAATCATGTCATCGAACTCGCGTTTCGCAGTGACCAGTTTATCAGGTGCTAAACGTCTTGGGCACGCGAATACTGGATGGCATTTTGTCACTATCTTGTGTGTTATACCGTGTTTAACCAGTTCGCCCTTCGTTGTAGGACGAGTCAGTTCTGGAAACTGACCTAATAACTTTGTGTAGTCGTTCTGAACGGTGTCGACTCTATTCAGTGATAATGGTTTAATAGACGATAAGGTAGCTGGTATGGCTAAACCGGTTCGCATGTCTCTCAGACAACGACTTTTAAAGTCTACCAGTAAGCTGTAATGTATGAGAAAATCAGCTCCTATGATTGGTTGTTTGACGTCCGCTACTATGAAAGTCCACGCGTAATCTCGTTTAAGACCAATGTCGACGACGCGTCTACAGTTACCGTAGGTGTTTATAGTAGTATTATTAGCTGCAACGTGGGGCAGGCAGGCAGCGTCTGAAGTCCTGTTAGCGCAAGACTTTGGTAACACGCTGACCGCTGCGCCCGTGTCAATTAAATAGTTACACTTGTTGTGTTTGTCTGCGACGTATAATAACTTAGAGGGGGATAAGCTGGGAAAGGAAGCTTCCGCAGAGCCATGTCGCGCCTCGGTTATTTTGCCAGATGCAAGAGTAGCAGCCTTGCTCTGGCCGATTAGTTTAAAGAAAACGCGCAAGGTTCTCTGCACGTGCGTGCTCTGTCACCGAATGTTTGGTGATAAAAACAAACAGGTGCGTCAACTGTGTCGATCGGTTGAGCAACGTTACTTTGCGACGTTTGCGGCATAAAAGGTTTTGCTTGAACATTCGGAACGAACTGTGTCGTAGCGGCACGGTTCTCGGTTGGTTGTGAGTGTCCGTATGTCTTCTTCTTTGTAGCCTTGGCTGTGGCTGTCTCTAGTTTCTTGAGCCTGCGAGACAGGTCTTCCAACAGTCCAACGAGCTTTCCGCTCTCACTGACGTTTATCTCAGCAACCCCCGGCTTAGCTTCATCGACGTCCTTCTCAGCGGCGACAGCGCGGTCGGCCAACATGACCAAATTCTCTAGCGACGCACTATCTGGTTGTGTAACTAAGTGCGCACGTACTGAAAGTGGCATTTGTCGAATGAAGGCTTGGCGGATGACGGCCTTGCCTACTACCGCTTTTGTACCAAATCCAGCTGTCTTCTGCAACCGCCTAAGAAATCTAGACGGTATGTCGGATCCAAGTTTTTCGCCTGAAATCACCTTGTTGACTCTTTCCGGTGTCGTTAAGCTTTGTCGTTCGATTAGGATCGCTTTCAAATTTTCGTACTTATGAGTGAAGAACGGTTGTAATAAAACGTCTCTAACATCGGACGCTACTTCGCCAGAGAGTGCAGCACATGTCAATCTGTAACGTTCATCATCGTCTGTTATCTGGTGTAAATCAAATTTAGTTTCGATTTGATTAAACCATAACTCCACATCCGTTGAGTAAAAAGTTGCTATCTTGAATTTCAGCAGATTAGCTGAACGTCGTGGAGGTTGACGTCTGACCGGCGAAGGGCTTCTTGATGAATCACTACGTGACAACCCGCTCCTACGTCTATTGCGTGCGATCCGCAGGAAATCAGCTTTTAATCGGCGAAACTCAGCATCCGTGTCTCTGAGTTCTGCTGCATTTTCATCACTCATCGGGTAGTACAAATCTTTGTGACGTGCCCCTTGTCAGTCGAGGGGTGATGACACGAAACCTTCACTGTCGCCTCTCGCGGCCATTTTGAAAAGTTTTTTGTTGAAATTAGTTTAAATAATAAAACGTCTGAGTTGCTGGCCTATTGGCTACTGTGCAATCTCAGACGGGTATTGAAATGGTATGCATGTAAAACATACCAACTAGTCTCATCACCGCACTCCGCGTGGAAAACTGTGTGTTAAGTTGTCTAGCTTGAGAAAAGTCTAGATGTGAGATAATTCTGTTTATGAAGATTGTCCATGTAGATTCGCAGGTAGTAGAGTGCAGGGGCTGCTGAAATGACTGAGAAGTCTTTATGCAGAAATGTACGTGTGGAAATGTTTACAATATGACATTAAACATATTAATCGTGGTGATTGTAGGTCATTAATTGCATGCAAAACAAATGCCAGAATAAATGCTAAATTGCTATTCTAAACTAGACTATATGTTTATAATCTTCGGTCATACGACCAGCGTTGAGGAAAAAATTTCAACAGAAGTCGAAAAACAAACACTGTATCAGAGTAGTCGCCGTAGTTCAACTGTCAAGTCTCGATTTAGATTTAATAAGATATAATTAAATCATGCCCATCCCGAGAAAATTTTATTCTCGTTAAAAATAGGCTGAATGCGTGTACAGTTCGTCTTAATTTATAGAATCACTTATTAAAATTTTGACTGACAGATGTCCCTAAAGACTGCTTAAATAATTATATTGATGAATATTTCCGTGATGAACATTCCCTTTTTTAAAAAAAAAAAAAAAATGTTCACCATGAGAATTATTCTTATCGACGTCCGAATCATTCGCTCGCTCCAATTTGTATCGGTGCTTGTAGTCTAGTGCTCAACGATTTAGACTGTACGCTCGTATAATGTGCGGGTTGTATGCATGGCAGTACGCTGTCAGTTGGTGTGTGTCTCGGCTACCGTGCACTGTGCACGCGGTGTGCGTGTGGTCGATTTGCGTGCCGCACCAGCTCAGGACTCATTAACATATTTAGCAGTTCAGGGCTGTCTGGAAAAGGTAGACTACTGACAGATTGGACTACGCACAATTTGGAATAAATCTATGGTAATAGTTCATCATTGCCAAATATCGACGTAAAGCTCTTTGCTTTTCAGGCCTAACAAAATTTACTATTGCATCAACAGCGCTTGCTAACGGCGAAATGCTTGCTGCACTAACATGATGTCCTAGAAAACTTAATTCGGTAGTACCGAACTGGCATTTGTCTGGTCCTATAATAATCCAGTATTCTGCCAGACGTGCAAAAAGAATCTTCAAATGTTTTTTATGCGTACGATGATCGGGGCTTGTTACTAACAGATCGTCCAATTATACGAACACGAAATCTAATCCGCGCGTAACGTGATCAATAAAACGCTGAAAAGTTTGGCCGGAATTTCTTAAGCCAAACGGTGTCCTAGTGAAATTGAACAAACCGAAAGGTGCTGTAACCGCTGTTTTATGCACGTCGGATGGTTCGACCGGTATCTTGTAGTATGCCCGTACTAAGTCTATTTTTGAAAAAACTTTCGACCCCGCTAAACGTTGGGTAAAGTCTTGTATGTGTGGAATCGGTTATCGATCCGGTACTGTCTGAGCGTTTAAACTTCTATAATCTCCGCACGGTCTCCAATCTCAAAGCGCTGACGACCACTCACTGTCGCTGGGTTCGATAACGCCCAACTTAATCATGTCATCGAACTCGCGTTTCGCAGTGACCAGTTTATCAGGTGCTAAACGTCTTGGGCACGCGAATACTGGATGGCATTTTGTCACTATCTTGTGTGTTATACCGTGTTTAACCAGTTCGCCCTTCGTTGTAGGACGAGTCAGTTCTGGAAACTGACCTAATAACTTTGTGTAGTCGTTCTGAACGGTGTCGACTCTATTCAGTGATAATGGTTTAATAGACGATAAGGTAGCTGGTATGGCTAAACCGGTTCGCATGTCTCTCAGACAACGACTTTTAAAGTCTACCAGTAAGCTGTAATGTATGAGAAAATCAGCTCCTATGATTGGTTGTTTGACGTCCGCTACTATGAAAGTCCACGCGTAATCTCGTTTAAGACCAATGTCGACGACGCGTCTACAGTTACCGTAGGTGTTTATAGTAGTATTATTAGCTGCAACGTGGGGCAGGCAGGCAGCGTCTGAAGTCCTGTTAGCGCAAGACTTTGGTAACACGCTGACCGCTGCGCCCGTGTCAATTAAATAGTTACACTTGTTGTGTTTGTCTGCGACGTATAATAACTTAGAGGGGGATAAGCTGGGAAAGGAAGCTTCCGCAGAGCCATGTCGCGCCTCGGTTATTTTGCCAGATGCAAGAGTAGCAGCCTTGCTCTGGCCGATTAGTTTAAAGAAAACGCGCAAGGTTCTCTGCACGTGCGTGCTCTGTCACCGAATGTTTGGTGATAAAAACAAACAGGTGCGTCAACTGTGTCGATCGGTTGAGCAACGTTACTTTGCGACGTTTGCGGCATAAAAGGTTTTGCTTGAACATTCGGAACGAACTGTGTCGTAGCGGCACGGTTCTCGGTTGGTTGTGAGTGTCCGTATGTCTTCTTCTTTGTAGCCTTGGCTGTGGCTGTCTCTAGTTTCTTGAGCCTGCGAGACAGGTCTTCCAACAGTCCAACGAGCTTTCCGCTCTCACTGACGTTTATCTCAGCAACCCCCGGCTTAGCTTCATCGACGTCCTTCTCAGCGGCGACAGCGCGGTCGGCCAACATGACCAAATTCTCTAGCGACGCACTATCTGGTTGTGTAACTAAGTGCGCACGTACTGAAAGTGGCATTTGTCGAATGAAGGCTTGGCGGATGACGGCCTTGCCTACTACCGCTTTTGTACCAAATCCAGCTGGGGTACTGGGATGATTGCTAGTAGTAGTACTTTTCGCCCCCATTCGGGGAGGGTCATTAGGGATCTGTTTCGTCTGTTGGATGCTGTTACAGCATTGTACGGAAGCACTAGTCTACAGCAATCATCCAAGGGCAGCTGCAGCCTCCTCGTATCTGGCTATAATCTTCGGGCGGATTGCCAGTGGCGTACCCTGGTTCCTCCGCTCAACAGCGGAGCCAATGCAGCACCCGCATCAGTGCTGGCGCTGATGTAGGCTGTGGTAGCCTTAAATAACCGGCAATAGCGTGTTTGACATTAGGTCTCTCACGTGGGATGAATGGAGTTACCCAGAGGGAGTGATCCTTCCTATTGTTACTCTGGGGACTATCCGACCCGAGGATAGCGGAGCTGCGCAAAATGCCACTGAGTTTCATCATTAAATTGTACAGCGAAACTCAAGTCTCCGGCCGTCTGGGCATGTCTGGGGGTATATCCCCTAGACATGCCCAGAACCCCTTATCGGGCGAGCGAAGGAAAACGCTCTCAATAACCCACCATGCCCTATCACCCCCACCCTCACATCATCTGTACATCATTCATCTCATCAATTGACTACAACGTTTTTATCGTATTACAATGTCACTTAAAAGACCTTTTGTGCCGAAAAGTGACGTAAAGCAAAGATTTACTACTACTACTACCAAATCCAGCTGTCTTCTGCAACCGCCTAAGAAATCTAGACGGTATGTCGGATCCAAGTTTTTCGCCTGAAATCACCTTGTTGACTCTTTCCGGTGTCGTTAAGCTTTGTCGTTCGATTAGGATCGCTTTCAAATTTTCGTACTTATGAGTGAAGAACGGTTGTAATAAAACGTCTCTAACATCGGACACTACTTCGCCAGAGAGTGCAGCACATGTCAATCTGTAACGTTCATCATCGTCTGTTATCTGGTGTAAATCAAATTTAGTTTCGATTTGATTAAACCATAACTCCACATCCGTTGAGTAAAAAGTTGCTATCTTGAATTTCAGCAGATTAGCTGAACGTCGTGGAGGTTGACGTCTGACCGGCGAAGGGCTTCTTGATGAATCACTACGTGACAACCCGCTCCTACGTCTATTGCGTGCGATCCGCAGGAAATCAGCTTTTAATCGGCGAAACTCAGCATCCGTGTCTCTGAGTTCTGCTGCATTTTCATCACTCATCGGGTAGTACAAATCTTTGTGACGTGCCCCTTGTCAGTCGAGGGGTGATGACACGAAACCTTCACTGTCGCCTCTCGCGGCCATTTTGAAAAGTTTTTTGTTGAAATTAGTTTAAATAATAAAACGTCTGAGTTGCTGGCCTATTGGCTCCTGTGCAATCTCAGACGGGTATTGAAATGGTATGCATGTAAAACATACCAACTAGTCTCATCACCGCACTCCGCGTGGAAAACTGTGTGTTAAGTTGTCTAGCTTGAGAAAAGTCTAGATGTGAGATAATTCTGTTTATGAAGATTGTCCATGTAGATTCGCAGGTAGTAGAGTGCAGGGGCTGCTGAAATGACTGAGAAGTCTTTATGCAGAAATGTACGTGTGGAAATGTTTACAATATGACATTAAACATATTAATCGTGGTGATTGTAGGTCATTAATTGCATGCAAAACAAATGCCAGAATAAATGCTAAATTGCTATTCTAAACTAGACTATATGTTTATAATCTTCGGTCATACAACCAGCGTTGAGGAAAAAATTTCAACAGAAGTCGAAAAACAAACACTGTATCAGAGTAGTCGCCGTAGTTCAACTGTCAAGTCTCGATTTAGATTTAATAAGATATAATTAAATCATGCCCATCCCGAGAAAATTTTATTCTCGTGAAAAAAAGGCTGAATGCGTGTACAGTTCGTCTTAATTTATAGAATCACTTATTAAAATTTTGACTGACAGATGTCCCTAAAGACTGCTTAAATAATTATATTGATGAATATTTCCGTGATGAACATTCCCTTTTTTTTAAAAAAAAAAAAAAAATGTTCACCATGAGAATTATTCTTATCGACGTCCGAATCATTCGCTCGCTCCAATTTGTATCAGTGCTTGTAGTCTAGTGCTCAACGATTTAGACTGTACGCTCGTATAATGTGCGGGTTGTATGCATGGCAGTACGCTGTCGGTTGGTGTGTGTCTCGGCTACCGTGCACTGTGCACGCGGTGTGCGAGTGGTCGATTTGCGTGCCGCACCAGCTCAGGACTCATTAACATATTTAGCAGTTCAGGGCTGTCTGGAAAAGGTAGACTACTGATTTGTCATTCACAAAAATATCGCCCAATGTGCGACTTGATTTACAATATTTAGTAATACAATTAAAATAAAATCAGTCTCTCTTTCCTGACTGAGAAAGATATTTTCGAAAAATTTATTCTAGTCTTATTTTATTTCCAGACGCCGTGTAGGTCTATGTGGCCTTGACATGTGAGTGCCATTGGCCGTTCGTGTCACTAATTCAAAATGGCGGCCTAATTTATGCTAATTATGCCAACCTGAGCAGATGGGGTGATACCGCAATGCATGACGGGTGGGCGGGAACACGTGAGGCTATCTCGAAGCCAATGGAGCTAAATGAAGGTCACATTACCGATTCACATTAAAATAACACTGCTACCACTGCAATAAAAGTTATTATTACAGTCATAAAATATCGACCTACAGTCCTAACAAGGATGTTTTATAGATCATATAGGACCTTTTATTCACATATATTTCAGGCGAAAGTTTTAAGTGGATCTAATCCTAATTTAAAGCTGTCTGTATCGAGGCATAATTTCGATCCGTATAAAAATTTTGCGTAACCATTAAAAATTATGGCGGGTATTCTCATAAAAACCGCGTCACCCGAATGAGGTGTCAAAAACGGTTTAATATACTAAAATTTCAAAATATCATCCTCTCAGGCGCCGACAGTGGCGTAATTGAGAGAATAACATTAAAATCTGTTATAATTTATAAGAGTAGACTATTCCGTCTAATATGAATTTGTCTAAGTCTAGGCTTGATGTCTGCGAGATCCGTCATCTTAAAAATGTCTAGACCACGTGGGTTTCTGGAAAAATCTATCAAATTTTTCGCTTTTTTAACGGGGAAACCTCTGTTCAGATAACTTTTCTAGCTAACCTCACTGGCATATATCACCACGTACCTTGCAAAAAATTTCATTTTTTGAAAAATCCCCTATTTAAAAAAAACCCTATCCTTTCTGGCTCAAAATCGATGGTTTTTTGTTGCTCAGTGAAAGCAATATGCGTGAATGAGGCTGCGATTAAATTCAACGTCAGGTCACCAATATGGGTGGGTGGTGGATCGATTGTGTTGCCGACATGAATATGTTGAAGGTTTACGTTCCACCATCTTCCATTAACTCCTCCGTCGGGACGACGGGATTAAATAATGCTCATTAAATCATTTTTCAGGTATTTCTCACTTTATTGAAGTCTAGACATTCATATAACACACGGTTCCCAAGCGTAGCGCGGCGATTGGTGCCATACGGCTAGGCCCCTGAGCTCTTAACGTACGTCCGTCCGCTTCAGCGGCTTTGAGTTAACTGGCTGGTGCGCCTCGCTACAGGCGCGCTCTTCGTGGCGTGGTCTAGTCAGAACGAGGCTAGGAGATCCCCGTCACTCGTAAATGATCAAAAGCCGAGCAGTTACGGACGGTGAGACGCTAACCCCACATATAGACTGCCATCTGAGTCCCACCACTGTCTAACATTAACGCTGGCCCAACATTGTTCCAGTCCAATGATAGCTAAGCACAGCAAGCACGAAGCATTGAACCAATGTTGGATTAGTGCTGGCCCAACGTCTGTAATGCTGGCTCGACCACTGCTTGCGATGCCGGTGCCTATGCGATGCTGGTGCCAATGCGTGTGACTGAACGAAGCTGGAGAGTGATATGGGGGGGGTGATATGACTGGGAAGTGTTTTTTCAGGCACCAAAAAACAAGAGGCATTCAATCCCATGCTTGGGTTAAAGTTAGGCAAGCGTCGTAAACAGTGATCCATCATTAAATTGTGTTTGGTCAGCTGTAGGCGTACGTGTAATAATAAAACTATAGTTTTGTGGTGTATTATTGCGCCAGTCGTTGACCACCCAGTAAACGAGAGACATTAAACCAACGTTGGGTGAATGCTGGACTAGCGTAGCAGACGGTCAGCCAACATCACTTGATAGCTAGGTTTGCATCACAGTAGGCCTATATTATAATTATAAGTTTCCCGAATATTATTATTATACAAAAGTTATAATTATACAAACAAAACTGTTTTTAAAATTAAGTCGAGGGTCAATGGTCGTGGGTCGAGGGGCGAGGGGGTTGGAGGGGTCGAGGGGTTTTCGAGATACCCCCACTTCACCCCATCAGCTGTCCCATTTATCCTTGCGATGTCCCAGTTCTCCACGTTTTAAACTTTTTTTTTTAGCAGGTACAAAAAGTGTTTCTCATTACATCTCACTAAAATGGTTAGTAATATTATGTAATATCCCCAAACTACATGATAGCTACATACAAACTTATAAAAGGCAGAACAGTAACACACAAAGTAGGGTCAAATGACGACAGTGAAATGGTGTCCCAGTTCTCCTCGTCCTCCCCTACCCCGGTACACAGCAACCTATCAAAGACTAACGCCGCCTGACTTTATCATTTTAGTTTGATTGTGATATCATTTTTTTTTTATTTAGGACACAATGGATTGAGTCAATTCTCCACTATTGGCACTGAATTACTGTTGAACTAAACCTCCTGGTAATTTTTCCTGCAGTGTTTTTGTTAATGTAAAAATCCTATTTTAAATTAAAAAAAAAGTTTTATATAAAGCAACAAGTCAAATTAAAAATCATAAATTTTTCTTTAATTATCATTCATTAATTCATTTGTCATTCCATACCATGTATTTGTAAATTACCATTGAAAAACAGATGTAAATTCATCCGGAAAAACTTTCCGTCCTAAAAATTGAATTTTTGAGGTAGGCTCCTATGTCATAGCCTACACGTGGAAAGCTATTGCAATCCCTATATGAGGCTATGATGGTGCCTTTAGTGTCTGCCAGGCACTGATCGGCCTATCTGAATTTTCACATAGTAAAGTATATTAGGAAAATAGAGTAATTATAATGCATGGATTGTAATGTATCTGTTATTCAACTTGTCTATTTCTCACTCCAAATTAAAATGCTGCTATATTGCCAATTTCGTGAAATCGGCAATGGGTATACGTACGTGTCCTGTGTATCTCATCGCGTGACCGGAAAACACATGCGTGATCACATGATGAGCATTTGACGTCTCTGTCTGTGTCAATCTTTTCACAATTCCAGTTCATTTTAGATTATAAAACACATTTAAAATATAGTTTATTTATCAATGACATGTCTAAATGATCATGCCGGGTGATGACGAGTGTAGTATACGAGCCACTGGAGGACAAGTGGATGGTGAGAACTCATAATAACTGCTTACAAGTTGAAGTCAAGTTAGCCGAGAAAACCGTACTTCGTCTTCGTAGCCCGATCGACGTTACTGACTGTCACTGTGTGTGCCCTATAGATAGGCACATTCAAACAGTCATTATGTTGGATTTTTTCGTGTTTTTGTCAGGATTTACGTGAATTTGTGATACACTGCAATAAAAGACATATTTTTCTCTGTTTTTTTTTTTTTTTTTGCTCACTGTTCCCGATAGAAATGAAGCCATCATTGTAGAATTAAAAAAGTTATTTGCTTTGAATGGTCCATTTAATGAGTTTTATCTCCTTTTCCGGGGATACCCTAAAACAAGTTCCCAAGTTCCGGGAACTTCAAGTTCCGTAATTCCGAAAAAAAGTAAACAAAAAAATATTTTTTTCCTTTATCAACAAGAGGAGGGTTCAAACCAGCGATCTCTGATTTCCAGGCTTTAACCACTGCACCACCGCGTACACTCATTTTTTTATGTTCAAATGATAAATTAGGCCTCTATGTGTAGGCCTGACGTTGACCCAAAGTTGAGGGAAGGTTTGCCCAACGTCTGCTACCTCACAGCAGCTTTATTCCAAGATCTGGTCAATGTCTGTTTGATGGGAGATTTACAGCTGGTATCAAGCAGCCATCCACAAAAGAGTTGATCTGAGTAGGCCCAGTTGTTTTTCAAGTTCAAAGACTATTATAACATGCCGCTATAGGCATAGAAAATATGTATAGGCCTAATGATATAGGCCTACGAATCACACCTCGTAGATGGCAATTCCATGTAGTCTCAACATCGGTCCTTAAAATATCATCAACATTGTTTTCACTGTTATTAGGTAGGGGAGAGTGGGACAGATCTGCACAGTGGGGCATGTCCGCACATGGGCCGTTTTAGCCTATGAGCGTCTCCTGGCGATTGTAATTTAACAATGCGGTAGTTTGTCATCTGAGACAATACCTGCTGTTGGCCTTCGTGGCGTGGCAGCATAACTTGTGGTGTGGTGAGTGAATGCCGTTTTTCACACGTTTTGAATTAAAATTGTCTATTTGTGTCACTCGACGTAGAAATCGCAATAATGATGGTATGAATGTTGTACTGATGTTAGCTTAGGGTCATTTACTAGTGCTTCACCTTACCACTGATTTATATTAAGTCTGCATTGGTAGTGAGTGATATTAGGGAACCGCGGGAAATTGAGGCATATGGGGCACGCCCGCATACATGGCATAACGGTGTGCGGTCCTGCCCCACTGAAATTGCCCCAGAGGAGATTTCGGAGATGTTATGATACATAGGCCCACATAGAATAATGTGTGCGAACATGCAGTAGAAGGGATGTGTGACCATTAGGATAGGTGTATGACCATTAGGATGGGTGTGTGACCAAGAAGATGGGTGTTTGACCATTAGGATGGGTGTGTGACCAGTAGGATGGGTGTGTGACCAGGAGGATGGGTGTGTGGCCAGAATAGGTCTAATGATGGGAGTGTGACAAGGAGAATGGGTGTGTGACCATTAGTAAGGGTGTGTGACTATTAGGATGGGTGTGTGACCATTAGGAAGGGAGTGTGACTATTAAGATGGGTGTGTGACTATTAAGATGGGTGTGTAACCATTAGGATGGGTGTGTGACCATTAGTAAGGCTGTGTGACTATTAGGATGGTTGTGTGACCATTAGGAAGGGTGTGTGACTATTAGGATGGGTGTGTGACTAGTAGGATGGGTGTGTGACTATAAGGGTGAGTGTGTGGCCATTAGGATGGGTGCGTGACCATGAGACGGGTATGTGACTATTAGGATGGGTGTGTGACCATTGGGATGGGTGTGTGACTATTAGGATGGGTGTGTGACCAGGAGGATGGGTGTGTGACCAGGAGGATGGGTGTGTGATTATTAGGATGGGTGTGTGACCAGTAGGATGGGTGTGTGACCAGGAGGATGGGTGTGTGACTATTAGGATGGGTGTGTGAACAGTAGGATAGGTGTGTGACCTGTAGGATGGGTGTGTGACCAGTAGGATGAGTGTGACCACCAGGATGGGTGTGTGACCAAGAGGATGGGTGTGTGACCAGTAGGATGGGTGTGTAACCAGTAGGATGGGTGTGTGACCAGTAGGATGAGTGTGTGACCACCAGGATGGGTGTGTGACCAAGAGGATGGGTGTGTGACCAGTAGGATGGGTGTGTGACCAGTAGGGTGGGTGTGTGACCAAGAGTAAGGGTGTGTGACCAGTAGGATTGTGTGTGACGAGTAGGATAGTGTGTGACCAGTAGGATGGGTGTGTGACCACCAGGATTGGTGTGTGACCAGTAAGATGGGTGTGTGACCAGTAGGATGAGTGTGTGACCACCAGGATGGGTGTGTGACCAAGAGGATGGGTGTGTGACCAGTAGGATGGGTGTGTGACCAGTAGGATGGGTGTGTGACCAAGATGATGGGTGTGTGACCAGTAGGATTGTGTGTGACCAGTAGGATGGAAGTGTGACTACCAGGATGGGTATGTGACCAGTAGGATGGTTTGTGACCAGTAGGATAGTGTGTGACCAAGAGGATGAGTGTGTGGCCAGTACAATGAGTGTGTAAACAGTAGGATAGGTGTGTGTCCAGTAGGATGAGTATGTGACCAGTCGAATTGGTAGGTGACCAGTAGGATGGGTGTACGTGTGACCAGTAAGATGAATGTGTGACCAACAGGATAAAGTGTGACCAGTAGGATCGTGTGTGACAAGTAGGATGAGTTTAGTGTGTGACCAGTAGGATGGGTGTGTGATCAGTAGGATGGGTGTGTGACCAAGAGGATGGGTGTGTGACCAGGAGGAAGGATGTGTGACCAGTACAGGGTTCCCCACAGAAAAAAAAATCATCCGGTCGTTATCTTTAAAATCTTAACTAATAGCGCGCGCGAGCAGTATAATAAAATATTTACTGTTGCACACGCGCGCGCGATAAAAAATATCAAAGTTTTTTCTCATTCGTGTTGTTTGCCTGACGGTCTGTGTGCCGTCACCATACTCCAGCATACCCAGCATACGTCAGAGTTATGTAATTTTAATTGAATTTGAGTGGAATGGTCTAAAAGTGTCTGAAGTTGATAATTTGGAAAATAGAACGTTCCTAGAAGTGTCTCACCCTAATCTGTGAAATTAAGAAAGTTTGCTTGTTCCGAATTGATGTCTGTTATTTTGTCTTGTTGATTTTTGGACCTCCTGATCACAAATAAACCTGGTTTGATAAAATCTTCTCATAGTGTACCTGGAATCTCTGATCACTGTGCTGTTGTGACCGAACTGGATATTGACCCACCCTACCGTCGTACAAAACCCCGCCCAGTGCGTCAGTTCAAAAAGGCTAATTGGGAAGCTATCAGGCAACAAATTAGGAGCTGCTGGACCTCCTTTTCAGAAAACAGTCCCAGCTGTTCTGTTAATGAAAATTGGTTCAAAATTAAATCCATCCTAAATCAATGCCTGAACAAATTTATACCAACTAAAATGACGTCCCCTCGGGAAAATCTACCTTGGCTATCCAAATCACTCCTTGCATCTATTCGGAAAAAAACATCTTTATATAGCAGAGTCAAGCGTACGAATAAAGCTGACCTTTGGGCAAAATATAAATTATGTAAACGGCAGACCCAGCGTGCCATCAGGTCTGCCAGGTGGTCTTTTTTGAAAAACAAACTTTCTGAATCTTTAGAACAAAAAAATTCAAAACCACTCTGGCGGTATATTAAATCTAAACGTCAGGATGGAAATGGGTTCTCTCCCTTGAAGGAAAACGGTCAGCTGCATTCAGATAGCAGACGTGAGGCCGAAATACTAAACAACCAATTTTGCTCAGTTTTCACCTCGGAAGACACCACGAATATACCTAAATTAACAGGACCACCGAATACTGAAATGCCTAAATTCGAAATTACCGTTCAAGGTGTAACTAAATTACTTGAGGGCTTAAACGGCGGAAAGGCATTTGGACCGGACGAACTCCCGAACTTAATTCTGAAGAATGCTGCCAACGAAATATCCCCCTTTCTTAAAATTATTTTCGACCAATCTCTACAGACGGGCAAATTACCAGATGACTGGGTAGAGGCTAATGTTGCCCCAGTATTCAAAAAAGGGGATCGGCACTCTCCGGCAAACTACAGGCCGATATCCCTCACATGTGTTTGTGCCAAATTACTCGAACACATCATTTGTAAACAAATGATGTCCCATTTTTCGGAAACACCTGTACAGCATGGCTTTCGATCAAAACACTCATGCGAAAGCCAGCTTTTGATTACAACTGATGAATTTATTCAAAATTTTGAAAGCAAGGCACAAACAGATGTTGTTGTCTTGTATTTTAGTAAGGCCTTTGATGTTGTCCCCCACCAACGCCTCTTGCACAAACTTGACCACTATGGAATTCGGGGAACAACTCTTAATTGGATTCAAAATTTTCTGACCAATAGAACCCAAAAAGTAGTAGTTGATGGCAGCTCTTCAGAATCAGCTCGCGTGAGGTCCGGTGTGCCCCAGGGTACTGTTCTCGGACCCCTACTCTTTTTGACCTATATTAATGACCTCCCTTCCACCAGCCCTTTCCCCCCTCCAGCCTGATACTCCAAATAGGAGGTGCTGCTGGATAGGATTTCAAAGATTTGATGGTTTGTGAGTTGTGTATTTGAGTGTAGGCCTATGCATGTTTTCTTGGTGTTTTATGCGTTTTTGTTTGTTGGTGAGAGTTATTATTCTGTTATTTATAAGTGTTGTTGTGTATGCCTGACAAGATTTGTGAGTTAGTATCATTCACTCACCAACGCGGTAACACTTTGGTGAGTGACAACCAACGTGTCGTGGTGACTGGCAACGCTAGAAGTAATGTTGGCCCGTCAACGCTGTTATCACATTCTCGAGTACTGCCAATGTCGGCTCAGCGCTGTTAGCGCTGGACTGACATTGGCACAGCGGTGGCCACACTGTGACAGCACTTTCTACACTTGCTGTCAGCGCTGCTTCTGCCAGGCGTAGGCCTACATCTATGTTATGTAACATACAGCACATTCACGACGGTTGGCCCAGAGAAGGGGGGATTATGGGGGGGGAGGGGGGGGGTTGTTACATCTATCTTGTGTGTACATTTTTGTGTTCACTGTACATCAGCAATATGTACGCGCACACCAGTCTTACACGGACACGCTGATCGCTAAACCAACACAGTATGACACTGGCGACCAGAATATTGGCTAATCTACCAGCTGGATAACAGCCCGATGTGACCTATTACATGCTGGTCGGCATAAAATTCATCCGGTCGGCATGCCGGCATTTCCGGCACTGTGGGGAACCCTGCAGTAGGAAGGATGTGTGACTAATTGGATGTTTGTGTAACCGGTAGAATGGGTATGTGACCAGTAGGATGGGTGTGTGACCAGTACGATGGGTGTGTGACCAACAGGATGGGTGTGTGACCAGTAGGATGAGTGTGTGACTATTAGGATGGGTGTGTGACCAGTAGGATGGGCGTGTGACCAGTAGGATGAGTGTGTGACTATTAGGATAGGTGTGTGACCAGAGGATAGGCGTGTGACCAGTAGAATGGGTGTGTGACCAGTGTGATAGGTGTGTGACCAGTAGGATGGATGTGTGACCATTAGGATGGGTGTGTGACCAAGAGCATGGGTGTGTGACCAAGAGCATGGGTGTGTGACCAGTAGGATGAGTGTGTGACCAGTAGAATAGGTGTGTGACCAGTAGAATGGGTGTGTGACCAGTAGGATGATTGTGTGACCAGTAGGATAATTGTGTGACCAGTAGGATAATTGTGTGACAAGTAGGATGGGTGTGTGACCAGTAGGATGAGTGTATGACCAGTGCGATGGGTGTGTGACCATAAGGATGAGTGTGTGACCAGTAGGATAGGTGTGTGACCAGTAGGATGGATGTGTGACCAGTACCATAGGCGTGTAACCAGTAGGATGGGAGTGTGACCAGTAGGATGAGTGTGTGACCAGTAGGATAGGTGTGTGACCAGTAGGATGGGTGTGTGACCAGTAGGATAGGTGTGATACAGTAGGATGGGAGTGTGACCAGTAGGATGGGTGTGTGACCAGTAGGATGGATGTGTGACCAGTACCATAGGTGTGTAACCAGTAGGATGGGAGTGTGACCAGTAGGATGAGTGTGTTACCAGTAGGATAGGTGTGTGACCAGTAGGATTGGTGTGTGACCAGTAGGATGAGTGTGTGACCAGTAGGATGAGTGTGACCAGTAGGATAGGTGTGTGACCGGTAGGATGGGTGTGTGACCAGTAGGATGAGTGTGTGACCAGTAGGATAGGTGTGTGACCAGTAGGATGGGTGTGTGACCAGTAGGATGGGTGTGTGACCAGTAGGACGTATGTGTGACCAGTAGGATGGGTGTGTGACCAAGAGGATGGGTGTGTGACCAGTAGGATGGAAGTGTGACTACCAGGATGGGTATGTGACCAGTAGGATAGTTTGTGACCAGTAGGATAGTGTGTGACCAAGAGGATGAGTGTGTGGCCAGTAGGATGAGTGTGTAAACAGTAGGATAGGTGTGTGTCCAGTAGGATGAGTATGTGACCAGTCGAATTAGTGGGGGACCAGTAGGATGGGTGTATGTGTGACCAGTAAGATGAATGTGTGACCAAAAGGATAAAGTGTGACCAGTAGGATCGTGTGTGACAAGTAGGATGAGTTTAGTGTGTGACCAGTAGGATGGGTGTGTGATCAGTAGGATGGGTGTGTGACCGAGAGGATGGGTGTGTGACCAGGAGGAAGGATGTGTGACCAGTAGGAAGGATGTGTGACTATTTGGATGTTTGTGTAACCGGTAGAATGGGTATGTGACCAGTAGGATGGGTGTGTGACCAGTACGATGGGTGTGTGACCAACAGGATGGGTGTGTGACCAGTAGGATGAGTGTGTGACTATTAGGATGGGTGTGTGACCAGAGGATAGGCGTGTGACCAGTAGGATGGGTGTGTGACCAGTAGGATAGGTGTGTGACCAGTAGGATGGATGTGTGACCAGTAGGATGGGTGTGTGACCAAAAGCATGAGTGTGTGACCAAGAGCATGGGTGTGTGACCAGTAGGATGGATGTGTGACCAGTAGGATGAGTGTGTGACCAGTAGAATAGGTGTGTGACCAGTAGGATGGGTGTGTGACCAGTAGGATGATTGTGTGACAAGTAGGATGGGTGTGTGACCAGTAGGATGGGTGTATGACCAGTGCGATGGGTGTGTGACCAAAAGGATGAGTGCTTGACCAGTAGGATAAGTGTGTGACCAGTAGGATGGGTGTGTGACCAGTACCATAGGCGTGTAACCAGTAGGATGGGAGTGTGACCGGTAGGATGAGTGTGTAACCAGTGGGATGGGAGTGTGACCAGTAGGATGTGTGTGTGACCAGTAGGATAGGTGTGTGACCAGTAGGATGGGTGTGTGACCAGTAGGATGGATGTGTGACCAGTACCATAGGTGTGTAACCAGTAGGATGGGAGTGTGACCGGTAGGATGAGTGTGTGATCAGTAGGATAGGTGTGTGACCAGTAGGTTGGGTGTGTGACCAGTAGGATGAGTGTGTGACCAGTAGAATGAGTGTGTGACCAGTAGGATAGGTGTGTGACCAGTAGGATGGGTGTGTGACCAGTAGGATGAGTGTGACCAGTAGGGTAGGTGTGTGACCAGTAGGATGGGTGTGTGACCAGTAGGATGGGTGTGTGACCAGTAGGACGTATGTGTGACCAGTAGGATGGGTGTGTGACCAAGATGATGGGTGTGTGACCAGTAGGATTGTGTGTGACCAGTAGGATGGAAGTGTGACTACCAGGATGGGTATGTGACCAGTAGGATAGTTTGTGACCAGTAGGATAGTGTGTGACCAAGAGGATGAGTGTGTGGCCAGTAGGATGAGTGTGTAAACAGTAGGATAGGTGTGTGCCCAGTAGGATGAGTATGTGACCAGTCGAATTGGTGGGTGACCAGTAGGATGGGTGTACGTGTGACCAGTAAGATGAATGTGTGACCAACAGGATAAAGTGTGACCAGTAGGATCGTGTGTGACAAGTAGGATGAGTTTAGTGTGTGACCGGTAGGATGGGTGTGTGATCAGTAGGATGGGTGTGTGGCCAAGAGGATGGGTGTGTGACCAGGAGGAAGGATGTGTGACCAGTAGGAAGGATGTGTGACTATTTGGATGTTTGTGTAACCGGTAGAATGGGTATGTGACCAGTAGGATGGGTGTGTGACCAGTACGATGGGTGTGTGACCAACAGGATGGGTGTGTGACCAGTAGGATTAGTGTGTGACTATTAGGATGAGTGTGTGACCAGAGGATAGGCGTGTGACCAGTAGGATGGGTGTGTGACCAGTAGGATGGGCCTGTGACCAGTAGGATGAGTGTGTGACTATTAGGATAGGTGTGTGACCAGAGGATAGGCGTGTGACCAGTAGGATGGGTGTGTGACCAGTAGGATAGGTGTGTGACCAGTAGACTGGATGTGTGACCTGTAGGATGGGTGTGTGACCAAGAGCATGGGTGTGTGACCAAGAGCATGGGTGTGTGACCAGTAGGATGGATGTGTGACCAGTAGGATGAGTGTGTGACCAGTAGAATAGGTGTGTGACCAGTAGGATGGGTGTGTGACCAGTAGGATAATTGTGTGACAAGTAGGATGGGTGTGTGACCAGTAGGATAGATGTGTGACCATTACCATAGGTGTGTAACCAGTAGGATGGGAGTGTGACCAGTAGGATGAGTGTGTGACCAGTAGAATAGGTGTGTGACCAGTAGGATGGGTGTGTGACCAGTAGGATGAGTGTGTGACCAGTAGGATGTATGTGTGACCAGTAGGATGGGTGTATGACCAGTGCGATGGGTGTGTGACCAAAAGGATGACTGTGTGACCAGTAGGATAGATGTGTGACCAGTAGCATAGGTGTGTAACCAGTAGGATGGGAGTGTGACCAGTAGGATGAGTGTGTGATCAGTAGGATAGGTGTGTGACCAGTAGGATGGGTGTGTGACCAGTAGGATGAGTGTGTGACCGGTAGGATAGGTGTGACCAGTAGGATGGGTGTGTAACCAGTAGGATGGGTGTGTGACCAGTAGGATAGGCGTGTGACCAGTAGGATGGGTGTGTGACCAGTAGGATAGGTGTGTGACCAGTAGAATGGATGTGTGACCAGTAGGATGGGTGTGTGACCAAGAGCATGGGTGTGTGACCAGTAGGATGAATGTGTGACCAGTAGGATGAGTGTGTGACCAGTAGAATAGGTGTGTGACCAGTAGGATGTGTGTGTGACCAGTAGGATAATTGTGTGACAAGTAGAATGGGTGTGTGACTAGTAGGATGGGTGTATGACCAGTGCGATAGGTGTGTGACCAAAAGGATGAGTGTGTGTCCAGTAGGATTGGTGTGCGACCAGTAGGATGGATGTGTGACCAGTACCATAGGTGTGTAACCAGTAGGATGTGAGTGTGACCAGTAGGATGAGTGTGCGACCAGTAGGATAGGTGTGTGACCAGTAGGATGGGTGTGTAACAAGTAGGATGGGTGTGTGACCAGTAGGACGTATGTGTGACCAGTAGGATGGGTGTATGACCAGTGTGTCGGGTGTGTGACCAAAAGGATGACTGTGTGACCAGTAGGATAGATGTGTGACCAGTAGCATAGGTGTGTAACCAGTAGGATGGGAGTGTGACCAGTAGGATGAGTGTGTGATCAGTAGGATAGGTGTGTGACCAGTAGGATGGGTGTGTGACCAGTAGGATGAGTGTGTGACCAGTAGGATAGGTGTGTGACCAGTAGGATGGGTGTATGACCAGTGGGATGGGTGTGTGACCAGAATGATAAGTGTGTGACCAGAGGATGGGTGTATGACCAGATAGTGTGACCCTCAATAGGCCTACATCCAGCACTGCTACATGGAGGAAGTTTAATACAATGTCTTTGTGACAGTGGGGCAGATTCGCACAGTGGTGTGCGAGCCCGCCCCAAGTGTGGGGCAGGTTCACACAGTGAAGGCTAAAAATTCGTTTGGCTCTGGTTCTCTTTGTTTCCCCAAATAAGATGTTTTTTGTGTTTGATTGCAAATAATACTATGATAAAATTATGATACAGCTATTATTCAATTCAAATCAGTGGATTAATCAGAAATATTAAGCAAATTGCCTTAGATGTGCGAACCTGCCCCACTCTGCCCTACTGTCACATGTCATAATTTTCTCACAGGTTGAGATGCTTGTTGATTGCGGGAGGGTGGCGGGTGGGCGGTTGGTGGTGCAAACAGCGTTGCGCGTGGAGGTAAAAAGACTTCGATAGCTCTACAGGATATTAAATAATATATGCCATCAAACATGACAAAGACCCAACTCTAGTAATCGTTTAATAATGTTGTTCTATCGTCTGCGACCACCACTCGAACATAATTAGGCCTACAAGTAGGCCTATATCTGGGAAAATATCATATTGTAATAGTTTTCATTTTAGATTTTGTATAGTAAATTTGCTGTTCTATTGTAAATTTTATTTCATACCTGTAGGCCTATTTATTTAATTTCACATTGCGAAATTTTTGCCAAGATCGCCTATAAACAAAATATAAATATGTGAAAAACTAACATAAGTCTAGAGCACTTAATATTAATAATAAGTACCAAACTGTTTTCCCGATCAAAAATGATTTTTGCAAAAAATGTTTTATTATATTTTTTCAATTATTTTGTTATTTCGGAACTTGAAGTTTCCCAGAACTTGAAAATTGGGAACTTGAAGTTGCTGGAACTTGGGAACTTGTTTAAGGGTATCCCCCTTTTCCGGGGGTTCCCATCATTGGATTTCTCGCAATTATGAAAAATGGTGCCAGCTCTCGCCTTTAATTCCATAATTGTTGCAACAAGTGCTTGAAGAGGTAAGTGGAACAGGCATGCTGTGGCCCCTTCTGATATCTTTTTTTACGCAGGTGCCATTTTTTAAGTTTTGTAAAAAAATGCAAAAAATGAAAATAGACTACGGTATGTCCACTGCCCTATGAGGAAGTTCTGGAGGACATCATTAAGACCGGTTGGACAGAACAATGTGGGCATCTCGAAGAATTAAGATGCCTGGGGAAGGATGCAATAGTTTGCCCATGGTAAAACCTGGGTGAAGTTTTGTTTGCCTACCCTGCACTTTCTCATGGGACGCACCGAGGGTAAAAATGGAAGTTTCATGGCTATAAGGATAAGAATCCATCAAAATTTTTCTTTTTCCATGAGTGGGGCCAGAGGCTATGCCCAAATTTCTGATTGTTATGTAATGTATTTGCTCTGTTACAGTATTGCGGGGCACTCATTGGGTGGCCTGATGTATCTTAAAAGCTGATATATACGGATAGCACATCTCAGTAGTTTTATTCAGCTGCTTCAAAAGGTTCATGTGTCTGGGTGATGTTTTGGCTTCTGTATCCCTGCCGGAATTTGCAAAATTAAGGTCACAGCTTTTGGATGTTTTTATCATTAGCTCATATTTTGATCTGGAACAGCATTTTTCTTGCTGAGTAAAAACTGTGGAATGTTGTCAAATATTTATACTAGCATGCCGGCAGTTACGAAAAAAGGCTCAGCATAATTTTATTGGACAATTTAAAAATTTATTGAATCTACCTACTATAGACTAGTCTGTGCGACGGTGGAGGATGGTCCAAAATGGAAGTTAGCTTTTTGGTATCAAGTCAGTCAATTCTCAATCGATTTTCATGAAATTTTGTAAACCCTATTTTCTAGTTATTTGGCAGCGATTCTGAAAATTTCGTAAAAATAAATTGTTTAGTTCAAAAGCTAGACCATATGACATGTAGTAAATGTCTATCTATGACGCTCCACTATAACATGTATAAACTCATTAACTTCCGTTCCGGTTTATTCTCAGAATTGCGTTACATGTCAAATGGTCTAACTTTTGAAATACTCAATGGAATTTCGCGAAATTTTCAGGGTTGTTGCTAAATGACTAGATAATAATGGTTGCAAAATTTCGTGACAATTCCTTGAGAATTGACTGACTGACTAACTTTCATTTTGGACCATCCTCCACCGTCTAACAGACTTTAGGCCTAGGCCTACACAATCACTGTCAACACTAATAATGAGATCACAATCATGCAATGTCAATGTACACAGTAAAATGGTACGGTAACGGGCATAAGGTACAGTTTCACGGCGTAACGTTAGCCTAATACAGTTATTACTGAGCACTGTCAAGTAACTTGGCCTATAACGGTTAGGCCATGTCAGCCTACTTGACAGTGCTCGGTGGTTTAACTTTAAGCTGTCAACTCAGTCTCAGTATTCCGCTGCGCTACGGTCGGTAGGTACAGTCTGTCCCACGGTGGAGGATGGTCCAAAATGAAAGTTGGCTTTTCGATATCCAGTCAGTCAATTCGCAAGCGATTTTTTATGAAATATTGAAAACCCTATTTTCTAGTCATTTGGCATCGATCCTGAAAATTTCGTAAAAAAATATTGGATAGTTCAAAAGTTAGACCATTTGACATGTAGTAAATGTCTATTTATGACGCTCCTCTATAACATGTATAAACCCATTAACTTCATTCCGATTTATTCTCAGAATGGAGTTACATGTCAAATGGTCTAACTTTTGCAATACTAAATGGAATTTCGCAAAATTTTCAGGGTTGTTGCCAAATGATCAAGGTCATAATGGTTCCAAATTTTTGTGACAAACCCTTCAGAATTGTCAGACTGACTGGATACCAAGAAGCTAACTTTCATTTTGGACCATCCTCCACCGTCAGACAGACTATAGGCTATGTCCGAAGTCTTGAGTCTAAGAAGTCATTTTGGTGTTTTTTTAGTGTTTTTTCAGGATTTATGTGAATTTGTGATATACTGCAATAAAAGACATATTTTCTTTGTTTGCTTGTTCCTTTTGCTCACTATTACTGGTAGAAATGAAGCCATCATTGTAGAATTAAAAGAGCTATTTGTTTTGAATGGCACTTTTATCACCTGTTCGGGGCCGACTGGGGGTTCCCATCATTAGATTTCTCACTATTACGAAAAATGATGCCAGCTCTCGCCTATAATTTCATGATTGCTGCAACAAATGCTTATATAGGTAAGTGGAACAGGCATGCTATGGCCCCTTCTGATAATTTGTTTACGCAGGTGCCATTTTAAATTTTTTTTGTAAGAAAATGCAAAAAATAAAAATAGACTGTCCACTGCCCTATGAGAAAGTTCTGGAGGACATCATTAAGACCGTTTGGACTGAACAATGTGGGAATCTCGAGGAAATGAGATACCTGGGGAAGACTGCACTAGTTTACCCAGGGTAAAACCTGGGTGAAGTTAAGTTTGACTACCCTGCACTTCCTCATAGGGCCCACCGAGGGTAAAAATGGAAGTTTCAAAGCTATAAGGATGAGAATCCATCAAAAGTTATGTTCTTCCTTGACCCCCTCGTGGACTTAAAAAACGCAAAACAAGAAAACAAAAACGGAGGCTATGCCCAAATTTCTGATTGTTATGTGCATACGGGGTATGTAGTATGTTTGCTACTGTTACTGTATTGCGGGGCACTCGTTCGGTGCCCTGATGCATCTAAAACTAAAACTCTCAGCAGTGACAACACCTCAGTAGTTTGCTTCAGCTGCTTAAAAAAGTTCAAGTGTCTGGGTGATGTTTTGAATTCTGTTGCCCCAATAACCTTTTGCCACATTGAGGTGCCATCTTTTGGACGTTTTTATAATTTAGCTCAGATTTTGATCTAGCACAGCATTTTTCTTGCTCAGTGAAAACTGTGGAATGTGGTCGAATATTTTTTTTAGCATGTCGGCAGTTACGAAAAAATGCTCAGCATAATTTTGTTGGACAATTTTAAAATTTATTGAATCTACCTAGTTATGGTAGGGTAAGATTAAGAATATCTGAAACGGATTTCCCAAAAGCTCTCTAGTCTAGACTAACTTAGATCTAAACTAGTTCACTAATGACTAATTTTAGTCTAATAGGTCTTATACCGGTATGTAAATTAATTTTTTTTTTTTAAATCGAGAACTTTTTTTATTGATCAACCTCTTTTTTGCCTTTTGGAGCAATTTAACAGTTTATTTTACCTTGGAATTGAAAAAAAAAAAATTCCTACCCAGAGGCTAGACTACCCTATTTCGGAGGGCAAGAAATCACCTACTTGGGCCTACCCTCATAATAATAATAACCCTGTTGTTTGGGAAGGCAGTGTAATCGGAAACAGTGGTAGGCCTATTTTTAAGTCTCCACCCACTATGTGGTGGTGGAGACTTATTGTTTTTGCTGAGTCCACCCGCCGCCGCCACTTGTTTCTGCTCTCACTCAAAAAACCCTAATCGGATTATTTCCAAATATTTACAGTATGCATACTGGCCCTGGGGAATTTGCCTGGTAATTTTTTTTTTGCGTTTTTCAGTTTCTTCAACAAAATCCCATGGCGCACACTAGAGCTCAAACCGCTTCATCGATTTGTTTCAGCCGTGAGCTGAAAAGCTTTTGGTGTGATTCTGATAATAATAAACTTTGATTTTTTTACGTTTTTGTATTTTAGCGGATATTTCTGTTCTGCTCATTTTGGCCATCATCAAAATTTGGTAATATAGCCATACACCCCTACTCATTTATTTCTAAATATTTGCAGTATGCATATTGGCACTAGGAAATTTGCGCTGTAAAAATTTTTCAGCGTTTTTCAGCTTCTTCAACAAAATCCAAGATGGCCGTCAAAATCCTATGTCGCTCTCTAGAGCTTGAACCGCTTTATGGATTTGTTTCATGTTTAGTTTAAAAGGAAAGACCCTACTCCGCACATGTGGTGATCAGTTTTTGGTGTTATTCTGATATAAAAACTATGATTTTTTTGTGTTCTAGAATTTTAGCGGATATTTCAGTTTTGTTCATTTTGGCTATTATCAAACTTTGTTAATTTAGCTATACGCCCCTGCTTGGATTATTTCTAAATATTTGCAGTATGCATATTGGCCCTAAGGAATTTGCCCATTAATTTTTTTGGGCGTTTATCAGCTTCTTCAGCAAAATCCAAGACTGCCGCCAAAATCCTATGTCGCTCTCTAGAGCTTGAACCGCTTCCTGGATTTGTTTTATGTTTGGTTTAAAGGAAAGATTAGTTTTTGGTGTGATTCCGATAATGATTTTTTTACGTTTCAGAATTTAAGCGGATATTTCAGTTTTGTTAATTTTGGCTATGATAAAAATTTGATAATATAGCTATACACCCCTGCTCGGATTATTTTTAAATATTTGTTGGCCCTAGGGAATTTGCCCGGTAATTTTTGTTGGTGTTTTTCAGCTTTTTCAACAAAATCCAAGATGGCCACCAAAATCCTATGTCACTCTCCAGAGCTTGAACTTTGTGTGATTATGATAATAAAAACTTATATTTTTTTACTTTTTAGTATTTTAGCTGATATTTCAGTTTTGCTCATTTTGGCTATTATCAAAATCTGGTAATATGGCTATACAGCTCAAATTTTATCTTTTGTGTATGCTCAGTGGCTCTGAGAAAAAAGTCAGGAGAATTTTTTATTTATTTTTTCAACAAAATTCAAGATGGCTGACGAATCACATGTTACTCTGAAGAGCTTGAACTGCTTCACCGATTTGTTCCAAGGAAGCAACTTACCCTGGCCATATGTTGATTAGATTTTGGTGTGATTCTGACATCACATTTTCACGTGGTTTACATAAAAATTTGGTGACAGTACTGTATTTCTCCATAATTAATGTACTATGTGGAGCGGGTGGAGACGCAAGCTTTGCTCCTCAGGCAAATCTTGTTTGGCCTAAGAGTAAAAGCCCATTTACCTGTAACCCTCATAATAAGAATAACCCTGTTGTTTGGGATGGCAGTGTTATCGGAAAAAGTGGTAGGCCTATTTTTTGGCCTAATAGTACGAGCCCATCTACCTGTAACCTCACCCCCGATTATTACAATAAATATAGTAAGTTACAATAGTTTGCAGTTAGGACCTTAAGTAATTAAAACGTGTTCGAGTTCCAAGCCATTTTACTGTAATTTTTCATCAGTGAAAGCAGAAACAGAAATGAAACGGAATTCAGTGTGGGCTGAAACGGAAAAGAGTTGTTTTCGAAACGGAAAATCACTGGCTGTATATAATCAACACACATCATGTAGGCCTATATAATTGCAATTGAAACTTGTTATGAAAAGACAAGATACATGCAAGGACCATAATGATAACCCTCAGAGGAGAAGGTCCCGGGGAGAAGGTCTCCACATACCCACCAGGGCCTCTGGCAATCAATATACGTACAGGTAACCCAGCAAACACAAAATATTTGTATAACATTTGTACAAGTTGGACCAACGTCGAAGACTTTGGGCTGATGTTGTACAAATGTTATAAATACAAATGTTTTGTGTTTGCTGGGAATATGGTTTGAGGGGTACTGTACTGTATATCAGTTTGTCAATGTAAGTATGTGATGTGATGTGAAAATTTGCTAAATTTCAGAGCTGTGTGCTAATTTCATGACCTATTTTTTGTGTAATATTATTCAGGTATTTACTATGATTATGTTGTAGATATTGTTATAGCACTGATAGACACTGCGTATGACAAGGAGGTTTTGGTAAGGGATGTTGTCAGTGCCTCTCTACAACGGCTTGGATCAGAGAATCCTGCCTTGGTACTCAGCTCATGCCTCAGCTACTTGACAAGACATTCCAAGGTATTACATTGTAAATACATACAGAAAAACTGCACTGCAAAGGCAGTAAGGCCACAGTGTTTTTTTTCAGGGATAAAAGCACCAGTTGGTAGGAGGTAGGAAAAAATGAAAAATATTTTTTTGAGCATATCTCCAGCCTACATAAGTTATAGCGAGGTGTGTGGGTGTGTTCAGCATGCAAAAGCAGGGATCGACAATAACACTGGCCCGTTGGCCCGAGGCCAGTAAAATCACTAAGGGCCAGTAAATTACCTGAGATACTGGCCCTGGGGGCCAATTAAAAAATCACACCCCTTTCATACAGTGTACACTAATGACTAGAAAGACAAGGCTAAGGGCTAGTAATTATCTGAAGTTACTGGCCCTTTGGGCTACTACCTGAAATCAGTCAGTGTCGATCCCTGCAAAGAATTGCGTGATTCGGGTGAGACTGTACATGCTGCAATGTTTTGTTTTTTTGGCATCCTCAACACGCCCACACACCTCGCTATATAGCTTGTTTGGGCTGGAGACACCCAAAATATTTTCCATTATTTTTTTTTCTACCTCCGATTTATGTTTTTACCCTTGAAAACCTGCAAATATATAAATAAAAACAATGTGGCCCTACTGATATCAGCTATTGTTTTGCATGAATTAGCTGTTAAATGAAAAGATGAAAAATGAAAGAATGCTCATATTTGGATTTAAATATAGGCATTGATAGAACAAACACATGGTGTATCTAACCAAATTGTTTTAAAACCAGTTGCCCCAAGGACATCGAGTGGCTGTCTTGAAATGTATGGATGCTGTTGTACAAGGTGGGCTGGAGAAGATAGATGCCACATTAGCCAGCGAAGTCATTAAACAAGCATCAATTGAACTCACTCAGTCTAAGGTGATATTCATGTCTTTGGATAGAAATTTACTGTACCTTTCACTGACTGCTACAGAATGTTATATTTTCGAATTTAGAATCCCCATGGAATGTTATTGTTTTGATCCCCTGATAGCGGGAACATGGTTGTCATGATTTTTTTGACTGTCTTTCTCTTTGAAATTATTTTCAAAGACCAATAAATCAAATACTTACAATATATTATCATTCTGTCACTTTATTACATGTACTACTACTAATTAACTGATATTACATGGACATGGATATTGACACATTGGTGGTTACAACCCTTTTATACCAAAATGCCAATATGTGTATTATTTTCTTAAATAATTATTTAGAAGCAAGAAATATATAAATGTGGTGGCTGCAGTGATGTTTGTTAATCTTTTTAAGAATTACTTTTCATTGAATTATTTTTATTTGTTCTATCCACATAATGATTCTAACCCTTGTCGTGCAGAAAATCTGTTATTTCATTCATTCCCAGTAAATAAGATACATTGATCCAATGGTGGTTCAATGTTGTCACATCATCTAATGCTGGCTCAGCATTGGGCCAATGGCTCTTGTTCGGATTTGGAGCTGGAAATCAGCTTCAAATCATGATGACAAAAAAAATATTTCAAATTATGAAAAATAGACATCTTGAAAACTAAATTTTCAGATTAATTTGAGTTGTATTTATTTAGTCTGGTACTAACTTCAAAACAAATAAATATGATTCCAGCAACACAAGAGGTAAATTAGTTTGTTCGATGCAGGATGTAGTCCCAGAATGGCAAGAACCAGCCAGCAAGCTGCTTGTTGCCATTGGCTCTCGTTTCAATAATGAAGTGATGGAAGAACTTCTGAAAAAGTTTGAGCCTGGCTATCTACCTCATTTCTTTGTGGTTCAAACATTGGCTAATCTGTCTACAGCAAATGGTACGATTTTCTTGTTTTAAAATGTGAAGATTAGTTTCATACATACTTGTAAATAATTAACGCATATATTTTTTATGCATCTGTATAATTAAAATAAAAATAAACCACTCTATTGAATTTTATGGTAATTTTTTCTTGTAATTTTTTCTCATTTGAAGAACAATTTTTTTGAGTGAATATTGATATAAATTTGTTTAGCATTTTAACATGTTTAACCCTTAATGCGCTGATTATTTTTGAAAAAAAACATGGGGAGACCAAAGGGTTTTCTTCAATTTGAAATCATTATAAATGTCTCAGTTAGCTCTTTGGACTCATTTGATTAGTTCTACAGGCATTAGAAATATGTTTACTCTTACGGTTGCGGGGATTGACTTTAGACATCTCCAGACGTCAGATTCTGCCGACTAAAGTTGATCCCCGCGCTGTAATGGTTAAAAGTTAACTGTGATAACACAATTGGATTTTTTGCTAATTTAAATGAATATTGCAGTAGTACTTTTGAAAACTTTTTTTGGCTATTTAACATATAATTATGCAGTTCTATTGGCAATTTATCATGTTTATATAATGAAATATTTAATTAGAGGATGTATAACGCCATATGTATTTGATAATGTGGTTTATGCACCCGCTGTGCCTATATCACTGAAAAGTGATTTTGCATAAAATTTGATCAAAAGCCACGAAAAATGACCTGAAAAGCTTTTAATGCTGTTTAATCCTGATGCTTGGCCAGAATGTTGATAAAAATAATAAAATGCCTAATATGTAAAAAAAAATTCATGCCGCCTGGCTTTAACTGCCCACAACAAAGTTTGTAAACCACAATATCAAAGAAGTGTGGCCTAAATATTCTATTTGTTTGATTTGAGGATGTATAATCATTTCATAATCTTTTATTATTTTAGTTTTCGGGATGGTTCCATTTCTTCATGCTATTCTAGGCACAATGCTACCTATGCTGGGCATGGCAAAGCTGGATAATATGAAATGGGTTTTCTCTGCTGGTGAGTCACTGAGATGTCACTTTGGTATTAACCCTTTGAAGCCTGAATTTATTATTGGCATCTCTCTCCACTACAAGACGCGAATTGCTATCGCAATTCTCGACTTGTAGTGGATGAAGATGATTTAATGTGGTTTAAAAATTAAAGAAAAATTACCACGTATTGCTAAACCGGTTTCACGGAAATTTTTGTTCTGAAACCCTATGTTGTAGGAAAATTAAGTCTGTTTTCAGGGATGTAAAATGATGCTTTAGCCCTTTCACCACTGAAGCCTGTTTTTATGTGCTGAATGCCATAGCATTCAGCACATAAAACCGGGCTTCAGTGGTGAAAGGGTTAATGCATCATGAGGGCTTAAAGGGTCATAACTACCACAGTACCACTACAAAGAGACAAGATTTAACCCTTCACCTACTAAGTTATTATATTTAAGATGTGCTGCATATTGTATAATCACCAACCAATGCAGCTCTTATGACTTGAATTTAGAATTGCATACTCGATGGATTAAAATTTTCTTATATTGTACATGATATTTAAATAATATTGATGATCTTCGCTTCTTTCATTTTTTTTCACTTTAATTTTTCTACAGCTCTGGCCCGTTTTAGTGAAGCTATTCTAGACTACATTGCTAATATTGAGAAAGCTCCAGATAAACAAGTCAAAAAGGAAGTGTTTTCCCGGGAAATAGATTCTGCATATGATATTCTCTATGTCTGGATTCAATCTAGAGAGACTAAGGTATTTTTACTGTGTTGTCAATGGCTTCCCATGATGGTCAAAGTTCGAATAGTTTGTCAGATGTAGTTTCAAGCACCACATATTTTCCTGGTTGAGGTCACTGCAATTTAATTTTATGCTCAGTGGATTTTCTGTGGCCTTGAACTAGAACTTTTTTGAAAGTCCTGAGTAGAATTGCTGTAATACAACTTACCGGTAATGCTTTTTACTAATATTTACTTACTGTGCAGCATGATTTTCTATCAATGCTATGACTTTTCTTTTTCACTAAATCTGAAAATCACTACCATCCTTTTTTCAATTTCTTCAATTGATTATTATATCGACCAATGATTACATGATTATTTATTTTTTACCCTGCTTTTTTCAACAGCTTCGTCTGGTCATCGTGGAGGCCTTGGGATACATGTCACACATTATGAGCTATGATAAACTGAGCGAGCAGCTGTCTCGTCTACTCAGTACCATCCTAGGCCTCTACAAAAAACACCAGGACCCTCTGCACATCACTAAAGTAAACATTTTTGCCAAATTTTTATTCTGAAATAAAAATTACCTGATTTTATGTGTGTATACATCAAGTTAATGCTGATATTAGTGTTATTAATTGTGATATTATTTTTCGTGAAATAAATTTTATTCGGATGCTAGATGAAAGGTTAACTCTTTGCTAGGACCAATTTTTGCCATTGGAATCTGGAGTTATTTTGAGAATACCAGCCCTGATTCATGTAAATTAACCCTTTCACCGCTAATCACAGTTGATTGGACAAGTAGTTGTTTTTAATCTGTTTTATCAACCATACAATTCAGTGTTATTGGAAATGAAATGTTTGTGTTTTAAACATCAAGATGCAAATGTTTAGTTTAAAATTAAAAAAATAAGAATAATTTTCACACACTTGAATACGCGAGACACAACTTCAAGTGTGTGGAAATTTTAATTTGATAATGTTGCACTTTAAGGGTTAATGCTGTCATGCATTGATTTACGTCAAGCACCCCCGGAAATAGAAGTGAATGTTTTAATCTCTTACATTATACATGTTTTCAGGGCTTGTGCATGATTTTGGAGGCGGCCTGTGCAGACCGCACTCTCCTGGAACCACATCTGGACAACCTGCTTGGAATTCTTTTTATGCAGGTGGAACATTCATTATTATTCTAACCTGGCATCACATAAAAGTTTCTTTTAATTTTAGATAACTCTACACTTAGTTTTTTTTCTCTGTAAGATTCATTGATTCCTCTATTTTAACTTTGAATATTTATCCTGCATTTGGAAGTTCACGACTATTGCCGTTCTAATCTGTTTTATTTGTTGAACAAGTCAATGTTATTGGGAATTAAATGTGTGTTTAAACATCAAGATTTTCAAATATTTGTGCTCAAATTTAACATAAGTAATTTTCAGCCACTTGAAGTTGTGGGTCGCGGTAGCGAGAAATAACTTCAAGTGAGTGAAAATTAAATAAATAAACTTAACAGGATAAGGTTTAAATACTTGGAGGTTGATGCTAAAACATTTCATATTATTTCTTGAAGAGTTTTTTTCGAAACTGTTGATATAAAGCCATAGCATAAAAATGGTTTATATTTTTTATCCCTTAATTTTGTACAGGTCAGTCAACCGATTGATTACAGCAGTCCACACTCAATTAAAAATCATAACGAAGTTCTACGGTGCTTTGCTGTAATAGGTGATTATACATGTTACTCGAAAGATGTTGATCAGATCATTCAATGATTGTTTCTTTGCAGAATAATTATGCAAGTTCACAAAATTATGCAAGTTCTAATAAAATATCAGACAAGGATTTGAAAGAGCTGTAGCTCTTTCAAAACCTTGTCTGGTAATTTTTGAGATATTAATTAATTGAGATATGAATTTATTGACTGAGGTTTATAAAGTTAAAACTTTTAATATTCATATCTGTATATTAGATTCGTTTATTTTACACAGAAATTTCTGAATAATTCACAGCCCCTGGAAAATCAACCTTCAGGGGCTAATAATTAACATAGCCTTTTTTGTATCTGTTTAATATTCCTTAAACCAGGATGTTTGAAGGAGATATAGGCATTGAATTTGCTAGATTGACACATGTTTGGATTTAAATTGTGCAAAAAATGTACATTTTACCCACTTGAAGTTGTGGGTCACGGTAGCCGGACACAACTTCAAGTTGGTGAAAATTAACCTATGGTAACTTAGCAGTTAAAGGGTAAGGACGTAGCATTTTATCATTGAATGTATTAAGGAAATTTATATTGCCTATTAAAAATAACGCATTTAAAAATAAATATTTTTAGAATTATTGCTATTTTCTTGTGTAATTTAATATTTTTGAATACAATTTTAAATTGAAATGCATTCTTTTTCTTTACAGCTGGACCATTCTCAGACAAATTGGTTGGTTACTTGCTTCAAAAATTAGAACCTCACCAAGAGAAAATGAGAATGGCATCCTTGTCTGTTATCAGACATATCATTAACGCTGCAGGTGCTAGTATTTAACATGCATATGCTGTATTATGCTGTGTATAAGTCACATCTTTTTAGGGGGGCGCAGCACTTTTGGCCTAGTGTGACTTATGCACAGGTGCGACATACCTATTTGCCTAGTCGCCAGTACACTTATTTTTACCAATATTATGTAACAACTATTATACCTTATTATACTATTATACCTTATAAGCATCTCCCTCTAACATCTACGCCCACTGTCAGACTGCATTCAGGAATGCATTGAAGACTAAACTCCGTGAGGTGTATGTTCAGTTGCCGTGAATAATTATATACAAGTGAGCATTATAATAAAAAATATCCCACTCATCGCTAAAAACCCCGAAAATGTTATGCTAATAATTATATATTTATGTTGGTCTCTAGCGCAGTTCACAAGACTTGTTGCAAACAAAAATTGGCTTTGTTTCTTGTTTAGCCCTTTCAGTGCGGGGACCGAATTTATACATCAGAATCTGATGTCTGTAGACGTCAGATTCTGACGTATGAAGATGATTGGCGGCAGATTCTGACGTATAAAGACGTCAGATTCTGATGGTTAAAGACGTCAGATTCTGACGTATAAAGACATCAGATTCTGACGTTTAAAGACTGTCCCCGCACTGGAAGAATTAAAATATTTATAATGGTCATAGACCCATACCATAGGTATTCAAATGAAGCGGGAAGAGCTAACTATGAATTCAAATTGAATAAACCCCTTTGGTCTCCATAGTTCATAAAAACTATTTCAGAGTTGTAAGTGTTAAAACAACTCACTGCTGGTTCTGAATTCATTCCTTCCTGTTATATCAATCACCAAATGTCACCTTGTCGTTAACTAGACAGGCCTAGCGTTTTCGTCTTAGCACACATAATATCCCTCTCATGAGGGACCATCCCATAGACTTGCATGTTTTATGGCCCATGTGCCTGGGCCTCCCAGCATTTCCAAAAGTGGAGAAATGTTTATAAACCTATATATTTTTTTGATGATCAGAATATAGGCCTACATGTACTCTTTCAATATAAACAATAAAAATGAGTCCCTTAAACATTAGGCTTTTTTCTATTTTCACATGCAGCTGCAGTGTCTTTATAAATTATCTGAGAATCCCCAATACACAGCATCTATCGAATGCAGTACATCACCGGGTAGTGGGCGGATATATCCATACTATGTGTTTCTTGTTTACTTTTTGGCTTAATAGAACAAGTAACCTACATATCATCAAACATGTGCTTAACTTGGATTACAATATTTTTCAAAAAAATTGATTTGTGAGCGAATTTTTAATTAACCTTAGCTTTTTTGGTATCATTTAACTACCTGTGAGTATATTAGTTAAACGTAGATGCGTCCTGGGTTTGAGACACCCTTATCCTACCTGGGGTCTTTCAGAGAAATATCATTGTTTCTACCCTCACAATGCGACTGGTGATCATGGTCATGTTTGCATTAACATCAACATTAATTTTGCACTGCGACTTATGCACAGGTCCGACATATGCACAGTATAAATGAAATTTAACAATGCTTGAGGAAATAACAGTATCATTCTGTTTTTTTTTTAAGGTAACGAAATGGAGAATAAAAAAGCTCTGATACTTTCTGGCATAAAACCACTGTTGAATGATCCAAATAATAAGGTTGGTTTAATCACTTTTGTTTAGCAGAATTTGTAAATTGTACAAAATTGTAAAGCGTTGTTCATCATATCGTCATTTCAATATATTGTCAGATTGATTTTAAGAGATGTGCTTGGAAAATGACGTTTATATATATTTTATATATTTTATATATATATATTTATATATATATCTAATATTTTAACAGATTAAAAAAATACTAATTCAAGTGGTAGTGGCAATGGCACATCATGGCTATCTGGAACTAGAAGGTGGTCATCTTTTTATAGATTTCATTGTCAAACAGAGTTCTCTGGCTTCAGATGCTAAGGTAAGATATTAAAAATAATATTCTGTTTTCTAAACAAGGCCTCCCCAAATCTCTGTTATATTTGTCAGTTGTATTGTTTTTTTTAGACCACCTAGGTGGGCTATTGTAATTGATGTTTGGCTTTCCTTGTGAGTGCATAGTTTTTTATGTATCCTGCACTAATTTGTTCCGCATGTTGATAGTAACCAGTTCTCGGACAAGCTCATAATGGCCAAAAAAAATAAAATTGTCTTAATTTTTTGTCCTTATTCAAACTAAATGCAACATAATAAATAATCACATTTATTCATACTTCTTCTTAGACTCAACGTCCTAAAGATCCAGAGTATGTGAGCACTGATGCACTGAGAATGATATCTGACAACGTACTGCAACTGATGACATCTACCATTGATGACATGGATCAGGTTGGACTACTTTTATTTGATAAAATATGTCACACTTATTTTATCTTTAGCTCATTGAATGCATGTCCTGAAGAATAAGAGTGATATACCAGTATATCCATTATTTTTTATTAACCCTTGTGGTTTGTTTCTATTTTTCATTCATTCGAAGCTGGAATTGCTAACGCAATTTCCAGCTTCAAATGATGAAAAATATTACTATTTAAAGAAAAATAGACATCTCCAATATTGAAGTATTGGATTAACTAAGCATATTCCAAGAACTATTTTATCAAAGTTAGTGACATTTCTATTGATCTAAACCATGCTTCGAACCATATATATATACGGTCCTAGCAGCACAAGGTTATTGAATATAACATTGCACAAAAGTGATAATGTGACAATTTTATATTTTTAATTTGATTCTTATTATAGACATTGTAAATAATGAAGTAATATTTAGTTGAAAGCAAAATAATAATAAAAAAATAACACTCTGTTGTGTGAAAAACAAATTTGATCAATTTTGCACATTTCAAGTCTGTCAACATTTATGTTAGACATAAAAACATCATACTTTGGCTGTTTTGCAGTATCATTTCTTGAGATAATTTTCAATGACACATTGCTTATATACAACATAGCTGCTTATATAATTTACCAGTTTCATTTTTTGTAGTATAAAAAATAATGCTAACATTCTACTTTGTCTAGGTGCTCTGGCCTTCACTTCTGGAGTATATTATGCCGTCTGAGAACACGTCAGCTGTAGGTACTTTATGTAAGAGTATCACACAGCTAGCCGAGAAGAAACGCTCAACAAATGCAGATGACTATGATGTGGATTTTGATAAAGAAGGTATGATCTAAGTGATGTATTTCAGTGTTTTTTCAGCACTTGTGCACCTAGTTTTTAAAACTGAAATATTTTTCTAGTGTTTTCTAGACAATCATTGTATACTGGTACATCACGCTTGCGTCCTGTATTGTATTCAATTCATTGTTATCACCACATGCTGTTCTTATTCTTAACCCTTTAACCGCCAAATTATTCAATCTGAATTTTCACCCACTTGAAGTTGTGTCTCGCTGAGGCGATCCACAACTTCAAACCAGTGAAATTTTTTTAGATTTGACAAAATGGAGGTCAACCCTTTTCAAATCTTGCTCGTAGATGTCCCATTTTATCTTTAACATATTAAAGATGTGATACTTAATGTGCTAATAAAAGATGAAAACCGGAATATATGCGGCACAGGCGGTTAAAGGGTTAAATCTGCAGTAAATTTAACCCTTTTACTGCTAAGCACGACTATTATCGTTTTAGATATTTTTCGTTATGTGATCAAATCACTGAAGCGTGTGTTTTAACATCAAGATTTGCAATGTTTCGCTCTCCAATTAAATAAATATGTGTAATTCTCACCCACTTCAAGTTGTGGGTCATTGTAGCGAGACACACACTTCAAGTAGGTGAAAATTTATATAAGATATTTTGGCGGTCAAAGGAGTAAAGGAGATTATCATCTCATGTGACTATGATTGCTGTATTACAGTCAATTTTTTGCCATATATAGTAATAATCAATGAAGTGGCATATTGTAAATACATCATACATTTTACTGTTTTGTCTGTATTGTTCTTCATGTAGAGTGATTTTCTGTTCACAGCTAACATACCTAAACCTCCAGCCATCATTTCAAGATTAGTGGTAAGTTTAGAAAAACGATTTCAGTAATCAAAGTTTTTGTGGAGGATTTTATTCATTCTAATATACATACAGTAATTACAATTATTTCATATTGCATTTAAAAATCATACCTGTTTTTCATCATTATATGAGCGTTAGCAAAAATGTAATAAATTTGTGAGACCTTGGTCCATACCACATTTTACAACACTAAATCACATTCAACCAATTTACTTTTTTATTATTTACAAATAATAATTAATATAACTTCTAAAACTCCGATATTTGTACAGTAAATAAGGCCAGGAAATAACGTTATGCTACAAGCTGGTATAGTGTCCCGTGTCAGTTATTTATATTACCGCATCCCGTATATCTCCAGTCATATCGACCTTGTAGTACTAGATAAAATCGGACCATTTCGTATAACACAATCGGCTTATAACACGATTCGTACTTATGGACCGCACCGATCGTGTTATAACGAATAGCTACTGAACTACTAATTAGTCTCTGAGCAAGCTGTTCCACTTGTCCTATGAAAATGATTTATTTTTGCTTCAGGTTTTGCTTGGACAGCCACTCTCCCATAATATCCAGGGCACACACATACTCAGCTGTCTGAAGTCGCTGGGACCTCTCATGCACGATGGTGTGGACCAGCTGTGGGACAGTGTCATCCCCAAACTCACACAGTATCTGGAAGGTGACAAAATTAAATACTAGACTTACTTCACAATGGCCGTAGACCTATAACATAGGTATTCAAATGAAGCGGAAAGAGCTAACAAAGACATTCACGATGATTTCAAATTAAAAATAACTCTTTTAGTCTTTTGGTTTAAAAAAAAATAATTCTTTATCGTAAGGGTTGAATGCTCTACCTTTACTTGAATAATTAGCCCTTCACCTGTTAGCAAAGTCTATGTCCAACGAATATATTTTACATACAAATCAAAAATAAATTGTAATTTACCATTTGCTCTGAAATTATAAGCGTAATTAATGCAAACCGAGTTACAACATATGTCCCACCAATAGCTCTTTTGATTCTGACTTTCTAAAACTTATGATTGTCATTATTACAAGACGACATCTATAATATAGTTGTTTTGATTTCAGCTCATCTCAGCTCTGGCCATACCCTAACCAGACCTGAAATGAGGTGATGTCAGAAGAAATATTGTACAATATTACCCCTTACAGCGCTGAAATATTTTTGCACAAACCTTGGAAGCTAAAATTGTTTTTGCAATTTGAAATCGTCATAAATGTCTTAGTTAGCCCTTTTCCGATTAATTTGAATACCTATTTCATGGGTCTAAGGCCATTAGAAATATTTTTATTCTGACAATGCAGGGATCGACATTAGACGTCAGAATCTGACGACTAAAGTTAATCCCCGCGCTGTAAGGGTTAAAAAGCAAGATTAAATGCAAACCATACTGACTGCATAGATAGGTAAAGGGCCCGTTATGATATGTTGTATGCTTCGAATTGGTCGACCAATTTGAAGCCTACGATATAATGTAACTTGTACGAGAATTCAAGCCCTGTTCTCTAAACTTTATATTTATGTAACGGTGTCTCATGTTTAAAGTGCATGTTTTTCTTTAGATTCATTGGAGAAAGATGAGTTTCCATACAAGAGCTGGGAAGATTTGTTGTTAAAGGTAAGGTGAATTTTACTCTTAATTTGAATGATATGGGTCGTAACCCAATAAACATGAATTGATTGCTACATAGGTCTATTGACAAAATACCTGACTGATGCAATCACAAAACTTAGAGCCAACATTTTTGCAATGTGAATCTGAGATGACTATATCTACAGGCGAACATCGAATCGTTACAACACCGATCGGTTATAACACGATAAGGTCATGGACCCCTAAATTTAATACCCCTTTCTAGGTTCTTTTTGAGAAAATCGTGTTATAAAATACAGCTGTACACATTACCACACGATGTAATAAAACAGGGAGCGAGATTGCGTCGTCGACTTATTGCCACTGATTATGTGATAACGCTAACACGCATGCTTGTCACGGCATTCAAACAACAGTGCTGCAGCTAACAGAGACGGCATACTCAATATCGGCTCAATGTTGAATCAAAGCTGGGTCTTGCGTCATTTTTGACAGGTGGTCTTTTGGTCATCCATTTATGGTGTAGGCCTAATTATCTAGAACTGAAATTGTGTAAATATCGTGTAATAATTTAAGCAGATTATATCACAACCAATTATTTTTAACTTTAAACGTGCCATAAATGTAATAAACTAAAATAGCATTATAATTCATGCATATCGCCGTAATTATGTGACGAAATAGCACATCGGTATGAAATGAAGCGAGATAAAAAAAACAGTACAGGTCTACATTGCACGATCAATGGGCCATAGTTCGACTACTGTACTTTTGCCGGTTAATGAACAGAAATTTCACTATTGAAATAGCATTTTTTTTAAAACCCTTTTAAGCCATGGGTGCTGTTTAATATAACCAGGCATAGAGAGTATGATTCTGCATAATAATACACTGTAGGCCTACATCGTTCTAATATACTACTATATTATCCACTAGCATCAACGGGGTCACCAGACATGACTGGCATAGTTCCCAGACAGACCCCTGTTAGGCAAATCCTAAAAGTTTGTGCTATAATGGTTCAACGCTGGCTCAACGTCTTCGACGTCGGCCCAGCACTGATCCAGCATGTGCTTAGGGTAATGTCTTGCGTTTGTCGTGTTCCTCTGCCTTAAACACGAGGCATTGAACCAGTGTTGGCCTAATATGGGACCAGCGTCACAGGTAGGCCAACAATACAACAACATCACGTCGCGACCTAAACATAACATAACTAATCCCCCCCAGTCAATTAAATACTATACCCTGCCTTAATAAGCTGTCTACAGCACGCCTGTTTGTTTATTCACACATATGGAGGAGGTGAACGTCACTCAATATCAGCGTACGTGATCTGGCGACACAGACAGGATCAGTGTACATCCTAGTGTGTTCATAACGCACCTGTTACTATAAACACACGGGTTTGTAGTAAAGGATAACTGCTCCTGTTTTGTTTTGTCAGTTATTTTTATTACCAGTATTTTAATAAAAGTATAGTACAGTAGATCCTGTCACCAACGACCTTGCTTTTGCCAGACAAAAAAAGTCGTTGGTGACAGAAAGTCGCTGGTCACAGGAATTAGTTTTTGCTGTAAAATTTTGCGGGTGCGGCGGCTGGTTCAATGTCTGGATAATGACGGCGACATTCACCCACCATTGACTGGTAGTTATTGTGGATCAAAGCATGCCGTGTCGGCAACATTTCAATGCCTGTTCTAATATCACTGATTATGACCCTGTTTTTCAGAATGGCCGCTAGCTAGGCTAATCACCTAACAGAGCACACGTTATATAAGCCCAGGTAGCTTCTGACCCTTTACAGACATGAGGCGTTGTATATTCACATTAAATGTGTCACTATAGGACAGATGATGTAGCCCTGGTGAAACAAAAAAATAACTGTCGAAACAAAAATGGAACAGTTATAAATTCATTACTGATGAATAATACACATAAATGTGTGTTTACACTAACAGGGGCATTATGCCTACACTAGGACGTTTGTCCCGTCCCAGCAGACACAATACGTTGAATCAATGTTAGTTTAACGCTGGTCCACCGTCTACGACGCTGGACCAACATTAATCCACCATTGAATCAACATCTTGTGTCTGATGGGTATATGTGGCCGGACCACGCTCGTAGGACGTTTGCTATGTGAATAAACACACGTGGACGGCTCATTAAGGCAGCGTATTGTATTAAAGTGACTGGGAGATTAGTTATGTCCCGACGCGATGGTGTTCTAATGTTGGCCAACCCTGCATCAATGGCTCGTGCCAGCTGTATAGTCACCCAGTAAACATGAGCCATTGACCCAATCTTGTTTTAATGCGTGCCAATTTAAGTGCCGGTGGGCCAACGTAAAACAACATTGGGTCAACGTCTTGTGTTTGCTGGTCAGTGACGGCGCATCTCATGTCTGGAGAGGGGTGTACTGTGACTGACAGGCTGTGTATAGCGTAATTATGACGGCGCCGCTCTCAGTCTACCAGCCAAACACACAACTGAATAGCACTTGACATTTAGTGTGCTATAGACAATATTATTTGTATAATTAATCATGGCGTATCTTCTTATTACATTCCCTGAACAATTTAATATGATTGTATTTTAAAATATGTTTAATTAGCGCTATGCAAAATAAACAATTTTATATACTTTTTTGATAATGCGAGCATTAAATTGATTCAGAGGGCATATCTTTAGTTGATCATTGGACATGAAGGGTTGGATGATTTCCTACCCGCGCGAGGTGATATTGCTGTGCAGTAACAACGACGGTCTGAGGAAGATAGACCTCTTGCGACAACAGCCTGATCTTCCAGCGTTATACCTCTCTGTTCACCATGATATCCACACAGTCAGATCTGACATGCAGTGGTTTGATCATGATTGTTTCAAAAAGTGAGGTCGTTCGACACAAGTAATATAAAGACCTTCTGCCAGATATTTGAGGTCGCAAGTCGTGTTAGACAGAAAGTCTTTGATCACAGGTCGTTAACTATAGAAAAATGTTCCGTGCAAGAAAAAAAAGTCGTTGGAGACAAAAGGTCGTTGATGGCAGGGTCGTTGATAACAAGATCTACTGTATCAATAATCAATTAATATAGATGTAATGCGTCTTAGAAACATGCAAATATGGCCACTATGATAATTTTTGCTCGTTGTATGATCAATTCTGTCCTGTATAACACGATTCACTTATAGCACGATTTGACTTATTGGACCCCAACGACCGTGTTATAACGATGTTCACCTGTATTTTGTTGTAATATGCAGAAATTGCAACAAAGACACATTACCAGGTAGCACAAGATAAATAAATGAAAAAATTGTTCGGTTTGTTTAGTTTCTGTCAAAGACCTTGGATCATGTAAACGATGAAGACTGGACAGCTGCCATTGCAGAATCACTGGGGAAGCAAATTGAACTTTACGTTGATATGTCTACTGACAAGGTGAGTGAGCAGGTTACTCAGTGAACATGTCATATATAACAGTAGATATTTATACATGGTTATATACTTTGTCTAGCTATTTTAAATTAATATTTTAACTGCTTGTATCCTCTGGTAATTGTACTTTCTGTAACAATTATCTCTTAAAGATGAAATATAAAGTTGTAATATAAATTTTATTAACATTTTATTTATAAAAAACAAATCTTTATTTTGAAAAAATATTGTTTACAATTATTTTGGCAGCACATGTTGTATAAATGTCTGGGGATTGTCCTGAGAAAATCTGGCAAGCGTGAAGTGGTTTCCAAGCAGTTGAACAATATTTTCACCACAGTCAAACACTCCGACCAGGAGCAGAGAGAGGTAATATGGAAATTTTTCTCACTATTTATCACTTCTTTCTTAATTATTACTGAAAGAACCAAATACAGTGGTACCCCTGTTATGCGACCCCAGTTACTGCCACATAAAAACGGTCATATGAGAGGGGTGGTCGTTTGTCAGGGGCATGAATTATTTTGAACACCAGAAAAAAATGAGCAAAACACATTTGCTGTTTAGTTTTTATTTAGTAAGTGACTTTTCATTGACTTAGCTCAAATTATTTATTGCTCTTAGGTTAAGAGGCAAAATGTCTTTTTGTTTACTTCTGGAGAATGAATGGTGGCCCCCTTACAAACCGCATCCCTACTTTGGGTACAACAGGCAGCAGTAATTCTTCCCGGTAACTCCCGCAGTTTAGCCAGACAGCTTAGCTCTAGAGCGGTATTTCATCATTATCGCAGTCAACGCCATGCGGCATTAGTACAGTCAGCGTGTTTCTCACGGGAGACTCAATATATGCCGGGGCATCGTTGTGGATGGTGTGCCAGCATTAAGAAAGTGTTGGCTTAATGTTGGGCCATTGGTGCAGTCAGCTGTTACAACATTGCTGTGAGCAGGCGACATATTCCCGCCAAACCTGATTACACAGCAAAAAACGATAGGATGATCCTGTGTCAGATTAATGTTAGGCCAGCGTCGTTGCAGCAGACAAACAAGCACTGGGTCGATGTGTCGTGTTTGATGGGCACTTCCTGGCAAATACACGAGACGTCTGCTTCCTGTTATTTTAATGTTGGTCCAGCGTCGCAGACGGTGGACCAACATTAAACCAGTATTGGCGAAAATGCTGTTGGTCTGATTGTTAAATCGCTGCAAGTCCCTTTGTTCTTCTCGTGACGGTAGTTAGGCTGACACTTTTAGTTCTACAGGGGATCAAAATATCGTCATATATATTATTCCCGTGACATCGAAAATCTGTTTTAATCGTTATAATTCAACACTCAATTAGCATGATTAATAAATGTATTAGTATATTTGAGTTTGGCTTTCATGCATCTGGTTTAATTGCGCATAAACAAGGTTAGCCCAAAGCTATTAATCTAACATCAAATCAATACCGGCCGGCTGTGTCTACCGAGAGGACAACACCTGGTAGAAAACTGTAATATAAGGTCTTACAAAGCCAAGAGGCAGTAACTACAAGTAATTACAAGTGAACAGTTAATGCCTATTAGCTTTCCACGGCAACATTACCGCCCTTCGCTCTGAACTCCTACTGCTCTAGTTAAGACTGTTATGACGACAATCTCAGCCCTACAGACAATAACAATAGGGTGATATACAGTGATGTTTGAAATCATCTACCATCGTGAAATTTCATCAACATAACTAATTCTTTCAGCTTTCACCTGACAAAGATGTTGCAATTTACATGAGCTTTAATTTAGCTCAAATTATTATTTACATTGGGACGCAGATGGTTAATTGACTTCATAATCGGGCGACAAAGCTCACACCAACGCAGGTGACGATACCCGGTCTGTCAGAAATCGTCATGGCTCACTCAGAATGCCTGGTTATAAACCGCCTCTTAAAATTATCAATTTTTTTTAGATATTTTACCAAACATTTTTCAAGTTATAAACCGCGGTTACTAACCGGCAATATAGGGTAATACCATTTTTAGCCCGCCTTTTAATTTTAATTAAAAAAGGTGGGCTATTGCAATTGAAGTTCGGCGTCGTCGGCGTCGGCGTCGGCGTCGGCGTTAACATTTACTTGTGGGCGCGATAACTTGAAAAGTTTTTCATGTTTCCTTCCCAACTTTGTTTTGCATGTTACTAATGACCACTTCTCGGACAAGTTCAATAATGGCTGAAAAAAAATTCAAAATGGCCGACTAATTGCGATTTTTCACCTTTTACGTCAATAATTTGACCTTGTGGGCGCGATAACTTGAAAAGTTTTTTACGTATCCTTTTCAAATTTGTTATGCATGTTACTAATGACCAGTTCTCGGACAAGTTCAATAATGGCCGGAAAAAAAAAAAAATGGCCGATTTATTGCGATTTTTCACATTTTACGTCAATAATTTGACCTTGTGGGCGCGATAACTTGAAAAGTTTTTCACGTATCCTTTTCAAATTTGTTATGCATGTTACTAATGACCAGTTCTCGGACAAGTTCAATAATGGCCGAAAAAAAAAAAAAAATGGCCGATTTATTGCGATTTTTCACATTTTACGTCAATAATTTGACCTTGTGGGCGCGATAAGTTGAAAAGTTTTTTACATATCCTCTTCAAATTGGTTATGCATGTTACTAATAAGTAGTTCTTGGACAAGTTCAATAATGGCCGAAAAAAAAAAAAATGGCCGATTTATTGCGATTTTTCTCATTTTACGTCAATAATTTGACCCTGTGGGCGCGATAACTTGAAAAGTTTTTCACATATTCTCTTCAAATTTGTTATTTATGTTACTTACCGTATAAGTAGTTCTTGGACAAGTTCAATAATGGCTGAAAAAAAAAAAAAGGGCCGATTTATTGTGATTTTTAGCCCGCCTTTTAATTTTAATTAAAAAAGGTGGGCTATTGCAATTGAAGTTCGGCGTCGTCGGCGTCGGCGTCGGCGTCGGCGTCGGCGTTAACATTTACTTGTGGGTGCGATAACTTGAGAGGTTTTTCATGTTTCCTTCCCAAATTTGTTTTGCATGTTACTAATGACCACTTCTCGGACAAGTTCAATAATGGCTGAAAAAAAATTCAAAATGGCCGACTTATTGCGATTTTTCACCTTTTACGTCAATAATTTGACCTTGTGGGCGCGATAACTTGAAAAGTTTTTCACATATCCTTTTCAAATTTGTTATGCATGTTACTAATGACCAGTTCTCGGACAAGTTCAATAATGGCCGAAAAAAAAAAAAAAATGGCCGATTTATTGCGATTTTTCACATTTTACGTCAATTATTTGACCTTGTGGGCGCGATAAGTTGAAAAGTTTTTCACATATCCTCTTCAAATTGGTTATGCATGTTACTAATAAGTAGTGCTTGGACAAGTTCAATAATGGCCGAAAAAAAAAAAAAAATGGCCGATTTATTGCGATTTTTCTCATTTTACGTCGATAATTTGACCCTGTGGGCGCGATAACTTGAAAAGTTTTTCACATATTCTCTTCAAATTTGTTATGTATGTTACTTATAAGTAGTTCTTGGACAAGTTCAATAATGGCTGAAAAAAAAAAAAAAAATGGCCGATTTATTGTGATTTTTCTCATTTTACGTCAATAATTTGACCTTGTGGGCGCGATAACTTGAAAAGTTTTTCACATATCCTCTTCAAATTTGTTATGCATGCTACTAATAAGTAGTTCTTGGACAAGTTCAATAATGGCTGAAAAAAAATTCAAAATGGCCGATTTATTGCGATTTTTCTCATTTTACGTCAATAATTTGACCTTGTAGGCACGATAACTTCAACATTTTCACAAGTATCCTCTTCAAGTTTGTTATGCATGTTACTAATAAGCAGTTCTTGGACAAGCTCAATAATGGCCGGTAAAAAAATCAAAATGGTCGACTTATTGCGATTTTTCACATTTATTTTACGTCCATAATTTGACCTTGTGGGCGCGATAACTTGAAAAGCGGCTAGTTTAACATACCATTTATATCTTGCGTTGTTATTTACGTGATGACATTCGACTTTACTTTCTTTATCATAATTCGGCGGCGGGCTATTATCGAGTGTGCTCTTGTTCTCATTTTACGTCAATAATTTGACCTTGTGGGCGCGATAACTTGAAAAGTTTTTCACATATCCTCTTCAAATTTGTTATGCATGTTACTAATAAGTAGTTCTTGGACAAGTTCAATAATGGCTGAAAAAAAATTCAAAATGGCCGATTTATTGCGATTTTTCTCATTTTACGTCAATAATTTGACCTTGTAGGCACGATAACTTCAACATTTTCACAAGTATCCTCTTCAAGTTTGTTATGCATGTTACTAATAAGCAGTTCTTGGACAAGATCAATAATGGCCGGTAAAAAAATCAAAATGGTCGACTTATTGCGATTTTTCACATTTATTTTACGTCCATAATTTGACCTTGTGGGCGCTATAACTTGAAAAGCGGCTGGTTTAACATACCATTTATATCTTGGGTTGTTATTTACGTGATGACATATGTCTTTACTTTCTTTATCATAATTCGGCGGCGGGCTATTATCGAGTGTGCTCTTGTTTAATTAATGCAAGTGCTGTCATTATAGCACCCGCTGGCTCACATGGGTGTCAATTTTGCGATAATCATTCTATCAACACCCTCGTTCCCCCAGTGTCTCAGCAGTTCGAGTGCATCTCGGCGTGACTTCTCAGCGAATTCCAGACGCTGATCCAACGTTGTTTTAGTGCAGGCTGATCGTCTCGTGTTTGCTGTGTTGTAATAACAAAATGTAGGCTTTTACAGCCAACACTGGTCCTGGATCATTGCCGAACCAACATCGCATACACAATGGCCAGATATATGGGAGCTCATTTATACACACACAGCCGAAAACGGATCGTCTCACAATAATATTGTATCAAGTGTCTAAGATCGCACGTCATTGTTTATATAACACAGCCTACTTGCCAGTTGAGTGACGTCTCACATGCTAATTTTTCAGTCTTTTTTTTTATAGTAATAACACCCAACGGTCGTTTCTGGGGAGGTAAGTGACGGCTGTCAGCCAAATTTTTGCCGTCGCATAACGTGTTAGAGGGGTCGTCGTTCTTCAGGGGTCCTTAACAGTGTGAAAGGCATACGTGCACAGAAAAACAGTCGTTTAAGGGGAGCAGTCGTTCTTGAGGGGCAACGCTGGACAGGGGTACCACTGTAGTACAAGTTTTAATATTTTTTAAAATGAAACCGGTTTTACTTTTAAATTAAGACTGTGATAGCATGTAAGTTCTAAATAGTATCGTTATAGATGTGCTGCACTACTCAGGAAATTTTTCATCCATTAAAAATGCATTACTAATGCTATTGCCAGCTCTAAATGTAAATTAGCTGCTACAAAAGGTTAAATATGAGAGTATATTATCATTTATAATAACTTGTTTATCTCTGACTTGAACAGTTGATAAGTTATACGCAATAGTTTTATTTTGAATATTTTTCATGAAATTGCCTATAAGTGTCGCCTGTACTGGAAATGTTTTCATATTTTATAATTTAAGTTTTTATAATTTAAGTTGTGTCTCGCTACCGCGATCCACAGCTTCAAGTGACTGAAAATTGCTTGGATTAGGTCACAATGTGTCTCAATGTCACAGATTTGGGAAATATTTCACTTTTAGCAATTGGTAATACTAGAAAGACTAGCTTAGTTAATCCTTATGCTGCCAGAACCGTATATGTGACCCGATCTGACAAAATGAGACGGAAGTCGACAGGAACAAATCAAATAACACATACATTGTCATGTTTGAACCAATAACTAGCACTCCTTCTAAGTGTGATGAAGCCCAACCCAAGTAAACATGGTGACATGGGCTGGGTTGGGGCTTCATAAGGGTGTTACCCCAAGGTCATGTCAATGTCATTTAAAAGTCACAGCAAGGTCAAATCAGCCAAAAAGGGTGAAAATAATTAGTTTTTGCTGTTATTGCTCTATTTCTGCACATTTGAGATGGCTATGACTGTTGAAACCCACTAAGGCCCCAACACGTAGGTACACCAAACACATCTCAAGAAATTACAGGGGTTATAAGGGGGTTAGAGGGGGTTAGGGGGTTAGAGGGTAATACCCCCCAGAATGACCCTTATGTCACCCCCCATCTAATATGACAGAAATGGACCAAATAACAGATATGTTGTCATGTTTGGACCAATAACTAACACTTCTTTTAAAGGTGATGAAGCCCAAACCAAGTACACATGGTGAAACGGGCTGGGGTAGGGCTTCATATGGGTATAACCTCAAGGTCAAGTTAAGGTCATCTCAAGGTCATATCAAGGTCAAATCAGCCGAAAAGGGTGAAAATAGTAAGTTGTTGTTTTTGCTTCAATTGTATTAATTTAGGATGTCTATCATGGTTGAAACCCACTTAGGCCCCAACACGGAGGTCCACCAAACACATCTCGAGAGGTTACAAGGGTAATATAGGGGTTGGAGGGTAATACCCCCCAAAGTGACCCATATATCACCCTCATCTGATATGACAGGAACAGATCAAATAAAACATACTCTGTCATGTTTAGACCAATAACTAGCAGTTCTGCTAAGACTGATGAAGCCCAACCCAAGTAAACATGGTCACATGGGCTGGGGTGGGGCTTCATATGAGTGTTACCCCAAGGTTATCTCAGGGTCACAACAATGTCAAATCAGCAAAAAAGTGTAAAAATAGTTAATTTTTGCTCCAATTGTGTTCGTTTAGGATGTCTATGATGGCTGAAACCCACTTATGTCCTAACACGGAGGTACACCAAACACATCTCAATCTATCTATTCGAATAATTTGAAAATATGCCCCTTTTGAAAATGTACCCTTTTTTCGTGATTTAACTCCTTTTCACCCCTTATTCCCCCTCCTGGAGGGATAAATATTGATTTTAGCTATTTGTTCTTTGGTGAAGTATTTTAATCTCATTATTACCTACAAAATGAGTTGCTGCACGACTGTATTCCATCAATTTGAAAATATACCCTTTTTTTGTGATATCACCCATTTTTACCCCTTATTCCCCCCACTGGAGGGGTGAATATACATTTTAGCCCATAGTTTCTTGGATAAAGTTTGTTCTACTCATCAATACCTACAAAATGAGATGCTACACGACGCTTTTCGATTAAGTTGGAAAAATCATATAGTAGGGGAGGAGGGCTTTCAGCGTCATAATTTTTATTGTCTGTAAATTTGTTCATTTTTTGCAAATTGAAGTGTGTTTAAAACAGCAATTTTATATAATTCATATTTATTTTTATGCTTCACAATTTTAGGAACCGAAAGTTAACATTTTAATCTCATACTTTATCTCAAAATCAGAAATTGGTCCGATTATGACCATTTTGCCTTTTGGAGGCCCTAGCTCAATAGTCAAAACGCGACTTCCGTCTCATTTTGCCAGATCGGGTCACATATATGCGTTTTCAAGCAAAGGTCGGATCAAATAAATGTAACTCGAATAGCTAAAATGTTTTGTGGTAGATGCTTCGGTAATCTAATAATACAATTTTGAATGATGATATTTTTCGTCATTTAGAGCTGGAAATTGCTATTTCAGCTTCAAATGAATGAAAAATAGTCTGAAAAAAATTGGCAGCGTAAGGGTTAAGATGTTTTTCCGCTGTTGCTGTAATTTTGGCGCACCATCTGTCATGCTGGCCCAAGATTACATCAACATCGGTGACATCAACGTTCTGATTTATTTATAATGATTATGTCTTTTCTCCTCCACATTGACATCTATTGGCTGATGTTTACAGGGGTGTGCTGTCGGTGTCGGATTTACAGGAACATCTCATTTAGACTGTGTTCTAACTAAACTGGAAGCTGTCTGCAAGCAAGATTCTGGGAAAAGATCATCTGGTTTTCTTGGCTTTATAAAAGTGAGCTATTTCTATTCTGGGTATTCTACATATTCCAGTTCGAAAAACATACCCTGTTATATTAATACATCATCACTGAAGATCACTTGCCAACTGATCATTATTATAAAAATGCTGTTTAATTAGAAAGTACCAAAATTTAATTTTGTTATAATGCAAATCTGATTTTTATTGGGTCTACAGCCATTAAAAATATTTTAGTTCCTTTAGTACTCAGACTGTCTTTATAATGAAACTGACTGACTTCAGATTCTGACGCTGAAATGGTTAAATGATCTATACATTATATTTTTCACAGGAACAAGTGAACATAAAAGGAGACCTTGATGAGACGATAAAAGCCACAGTGATGCTGTGTTACGGTTACTCCACACTGTATGCCCCAATATCTCTGATTCCTTCACGTCTTGAAGCCACCATCCTGCACTCTATAAACCCACATTTCTCAAACATTAAGGTAGGTGATGTTTAACCATTCAATCGCACAATATAATTAATTGAATAAAAATTGGCATGCGCCATCAAAATAAGGACTTTTACCTCCAGGATACAGTTGAAGATGTTGCTGCTATTGAAACTACTATGCCAAAGTAGCTTTATATTTAACCCTTAAAGCGCTGAATTAATTTTGTAAAAATCCTGGGGGCCAAAGGGTTTATTTCAATTTGAAATCATCAGAAATGTCTTCGTTAGCTCTTTCTGATTTATTTGAATACCTATGTTATGAGTCTGCGGTCATTAGAAATATTTTTACTCTTAAAGTGCGGGGATCGACTTTAGTTGGCATAATCTGACGACTAAAGTCGATCCTACCGAGTTCACTTTTTCAGCTGAAATTTCCATATTTATGAAAAATTATTTACTAAAAATAGACATCACCCAAATTTCAGTGGCATTTTTCTAACACCCTTGAAAATATACAGGCCTAGCCGGACAAGGGTTGAAAGTTAAATATATATTTGGAAAATACACACGTTACGGTGAAACTACCAATCATTATCTTTTTTATTTAATTAGGATCCGAGCATGAAACAGAATTTAATTCGTGCAGTTGATTTGATCGGACGTTCAATGCATCCAGATCACCTGCAAGCAGCTCACACATTCACCAGTCGGGGAGATCTCCTTTCTCATATGATAGTGAGTCATTGTCTCATATAGTATAATGTATTATCTCTATAATGATTATAACCCTTTGCAATGCACTATAAATCACTTTTAATAAGTCTTATTAGCAGATCAAATCACTGTTATTGGGGATGAAATAAGTGTTTAGACATGAACATTTTCTAAAATTAAACAAATGGGAGTAATTTTCAACCACTAGTTTAAAACTCATTTTATTCCCAATAACAGTGATTTGATTGGTTACTAAAACAAATTAAAGATGACTATAATTGTAATTATCTGTATAAGGGTTAAAGGCTTGAGCCTCTTTTGCAGGATTATATGAAGGCGGAAACCACAAGCAGCGTGCAGAGCGAAACAAGATCACTGGCATTAGAAGCATGCTCCACATTGGTGTAGGTACATCGACAATTTACACTCCCATATCACATCATTTAGCATCATCTGTCAATCCAATTTGTTATTTAATTTTAGCTGAAGACCTTGTTAAGATTTTCTATTAACCCTTATCCTGCTGAGTTAATTTATTTAAATTTTCAACCGCTTGAGGTTGTGTCTCGCTACTGCGATCCACAACCTCAAGGTGTTAAAAATTACTCATATTTGTTTAATTTGACAACAAACTTTTACAAATCTTGATGTTTAAACACCAATTTCATTCCCAATATCAGTGATTTGATCGACTAATAAAGCGGGTTAAAAACGACAATAGTCGTGATCAGCAGGCAAAGGGTTAAGGAGTCGCATCTGGCGATACATCTTTTAACCCTTTAGGTCCTAACGATGCATTAAACCTTTCAGCCCTCGCGATGCATTAAAGCATCATTTTACATCCCTGAAAACAGACTTAATTTTCCTACAACAAAGCGTTTTAGAGCGAAAATTTCCATGAAACTGGTTTACCAATGCATAGCAATTTTCTTTAATTTTTACACCACATCAAATCATCTTCATCCACTACAAGTCGAGAATTGCGACAGCAATTCGCGGCTTGTAGTGGATGAAGATGACTATGTTAAATTCAGGATTGAAAGGGTAAAGCATCATGTTACATCTCTGAAAACTGACTTAATTTTCCAACAACTAGGGGTTTTTAAATGAAAATTTCCATGAAACTGGTTCACCAATACATGGCAACTTTCATTAATTTTTAAACCACACCAAGTCATCTTCATCCACTACAAGTCGAGAATTGTGACAGCAATTCGCGGCTTGTAGTGGATGAAGATGATGATGGTAAATTCAGGCTTGAAAGGGTTAATGCCAATGTGCAAAGTTCTAGAAGTTTAAATGGATCAATCAATAAGACTTTATGCACGAAACGTTGACCCAATGCTGGTTTACTGTTGGCCCAGTATCGCAACACCAGCCCAACAGTAAACCAACATTTTGTCATTAAAACTTCAATAATTTTTAAACCTAACTGCTCTGAACGATAAAATAAAAAAATTATTTCTTGAAAGTTGCTGAAAATCATCTATATTTGTTAATTCAATTCCCAATAAAATGTCAGTGTTTTAAGACATATTTTAATTTAGAAACTGGCTAGACAAGTGCTAATCAGCGAGAGGTTACTATTGTTGACATCAGTGCCTAGAAGTTAATGAATCAATCACAAAAAGGACTATACTGCTCTGCAAAGCCAAAAGGCAGTATCTATTCACTTGTAAAGTGAGCAGATACTGCCTTCTGACTTTGCACAGAAGTGTAGTGCTCATTCCCCAGAACACATTTTAATGTGTAAAAGTTCAATAAATATTGATTTGTCCTTGCAGGAAATTGGAACCAGCTCTAACAGAGACAGAGCTGTCCTTATTGCTGAAGGCCTCGCTGGACTGTGTGGTGCCACTCCCAGAAGGCGGCAGTGGATCAGGCCGCAGTAAATCACAGAAAGAGGAGTCCTACGAAGACGCCGTGGAACAGGAACGCCTTATGGAACATTCTCTTTCATCTTTGCAAGAATTATTGCTGGACCTTCTGCTACAAGATGTTTCCTCAGACAGATTATTCGACATTTTTACTGTAGGTTATGCTGATGAATTTGACTTAATGTTAACTATTATGCCAGTTTTCTGGCAGTTCAAAAATTTATGTTCAAAAATTTATTTGTATATTTTTGGCTGCAGCATATTCATCCTTGGACAGTATCGACATACGAACATGAGAGGGATCGGGCGTTAACATTATTACAGCACCTGCTCATGCTGTATTTGGACAAATTGAAGATAGTTATGGGAAAGGTATTACCATATTATGCAAGAAGTTATCATTATTTCCCAGCAAACACAAGACATTAAAACAATGATGGCTAAATGTTAACCCAGCATTTAGCCATCATTGGTTCAATGTCTTGTTTTTGCTGGGTTTTTAAATTTTCAAACTTGAGATTTGATCATGTACTCCCAAATATTTACATGAAGATGTTATTTTTGCTATCTGGTTGTGTGCTACTGCTGCTGCCGCCCTAACTTATTTTGGCCACAGTGCCTCGGCTCCTTTGACTTTATTTGTATTTTATCTGTTGTACAAGTAGGCTAATCAATTGCTCTGCTAAAATAAAATTGTGGCTCTATGACCATTCAGCAGTAAAATCAGCGAACAATATGTTCCTGTCATTTTAGCACATTTTAGTTGCATTTTGGATGTGAATTTTTCAATGAAAATTATTGTAATAGCTTTTCCAACTTTTACAAACTTTTTAATGTCATTATTTAGATTTAATGTGGATGCATTCTACCGTTATGTTAAGCCTTACAGCGTGGGGTCGTCTTTATACGTCGGAATCTGACGTCTGCAGACGTCAGATTTTGACGCATAAAAATGGTTCCGCGCTGAAAGAATTAAAATATTTATAATGGACGGAAACCCTTAACATAGGTTTAAAGTATTCAAATGAATCAGAAAAAGCTAACTAAGACACTTATGATGATTTCAAATTGATAAAAACATCTTTGATATCCATGGTTTTGTCACAAATAATTCAGCGTATTGTATTAAGGGTTAATAAACTTTTCTGTGACATTTGTTTATTTCAGACACAGCATTTATTCCCCTGTTTGGCAAACATTCTTGGCAGACTGATACCTCGCTGCAGCGACCCTGCTGTTGTCATTCGACAGACTGCCATAGACTGTGTTCACATTATCTTCAAAATTGCTATAAAGCATGAAGGTAAACGGCTCCTGTCAATTTTTTCATCCTTACGCTTTTGATATGCTGATCGTTCGTGTCCACATTATATCTCAGCAAACCCGAAAGAAATGTTTAATATATTTGTTTTTATTTGCTAGTAGCATTGAAGGGCTCGTACATGGAATAAAGTTTGTATTTGCATTTAAAAAGGAAAGAAATTTATTTGATAATACTGTTTTTTGCCTAGGTTTGTCTCATTTATTTAATGACTTGTGTAAAAACTATTGGACACTTCCTTACTATTAGTAAGCTATGAAATTCCAAAATACATGAGCAATAAGATAAATAGCAGGATAATGTACTGATTGTGGTGAATGTGTATTCAGGGAAACCTACAGATTATCAAGATAATATGGTCGATGCAATTCCCACGCTGAAAGCTCGTGCAATTAAAGGAGATCCAAGTGCTATGTTTGCAGTCATTAAGGATCTTGCCAAGGTGAGAAAAGATTCTCACACTGCTTATAATCATAATGTACACAGCATACAACTGTCAGTGTTTTGTTTGACTATTGTTTAACTCCATTGTTTTGCATATTAACCCTTTAAGTGCTAATATATAAGATTTAAATTTTTATCCATTTGAAGTTGTGTCTCGCTACTGCGACCCACAACTTCCAAATGGATAAAAATGACTTACATTGTAGAATTTGAGTAAAAACATGCTTATCAAGGAAATCTAATGGTCATTTACCCTTCTAATGGCACTGTTTTAAGGAGAAATTAAAAGTTAGAAAGCGGCTGTAGGTGTGATTAGCACCCTTTCAGCGCGGAGATCGCGAATCTGAGTCGATCCCCATACTGAAAGAATTAAAATATTTATAATGGTCGTATACCCATAACATAGAATACGTATTCCAATGAAGCGGAAATAGCTGACTAAGACATTTATGATGACTTCAAATCGAAGAAAACCCTTTGATCTCCTTGGTTTTAACAAAAATAATTCTGCGCTTTAAGGGGTAATTTGCTATAATACACTTGTATATGTTATAAAATAAAATATTTCAGCGTTGTAAGTGTTAGGCGAGCCATGGATTCAATTTCTTATACTCCCTTAAAAGGCCAGTAAAATGGTGTAATCACACCTAACACTTTGACTGATACTAAACCTTATCTGAATTTTATTAAAATTTTAAACCACCTGAAGTTGTGGAAACGTTGAGACCAAACATTTACAATTCTTGATGTTTAAACAGTCATTTCATTCCCAATAACAGTGAATTAATCGGCTAATAAAACGGGATAAAAAAGACTCTAGTCTTGATTAGCAGGTAAATGGTTAACTAAGGCTCAACATTTACTTCCAGGTCTGCTGTAAGAAGGTACCCGTGGATCAGTTGACAGAGTTTCTGGACAGATTATTTGATGGGCTGCTGGACAGCCAGTCTCACAGCTCCTCCGGTACCTGTGTTGTTCTCAACAACATGCTGAAGGCACGAGGTGGCGAGCTGCATGCCCAGGTGAGGGTACAGCAATCGTCGATGAACATCTCCTAATGCTGGCTCTATTCTGGTTCAACATCACAGACGTTGAACCAGAATAGAGCCAGCATCGAGTAATGTATTATGCATTGTGACATATTTTTTTATTAACCCTTGTCATGCTGAATCGTTTGCTTCTATATTTCATTCATTTCTAGCTGGATTTGCTAATACAATTTTTAGCTTTAAATGACGAAAAATATTGATGTTTTTGAAAAATATAAATATCTTAATTGAATCTATCATAAACTATTTCATCAAAGCAATGACATTTTCTTTTGTCTGAAACATGCTTTAAAATATGTATTTATACTGTCCCAACAGCACAAGGGTCCATGTATGTTCACAGCCATTTAAGAAAATAGTTTACTTTATTTCCCTTTATTTTACTGAACATTTTCTATCCTTGTCAAATTGCAAATCTATAGATAACTTTTATATCTTCGATTATATAATTGGTGTGTTTTTTGCATCTGAGGGGAACTAAGGTTTAATTTTGTAATTTTCATTCAGCATGTGCTTCATAACAAGATTCATAATTAGCAATCAATTGTCATGTATTCTGCCATGTAAAGCAAAAAGGCAGTATCTGCTCACTTGCAAAGTAAGCAGATACTGCCTTTTTGCTATATTGGCTTTTGGCTTCACAGAGTTTTGCAGTGAAGTATTTTTTTTTTTGTGTCAGGTTGAAAGACTTCTGAAGTGTCTGCATGATAAGCTGGAAGTGGTGACAAACTCACAAACCCACACGGGTATACTGCGGTGTGTGAGAACACTGGCTTCACATCACCTACTCACCGTGCTCACAGCCCTGCTCGCCTACCCACTGCCATATGCACAGTAAGTTCACATTTAATCTGATGAATGACCCAGTGTAGTTGATTTCGTATTAATTACCTACTAAAGCGCTAAGCACAATTGTAGTCATTTTTAATCCATTTTATTAGCCAATGAAATCATCATTAACCCTTTAAGCCCTCACGATGCATTTAGGCATTATTTTACATCCCTAAAAACAGACTTTTAGAAAAACAGGGTTTTAGAACGAAAATTTCCATGAAACTGGTCTATCAATACATCACAATTTTCTTTAATTTTTAAATCACATTAATTCATTTTCATCCACTACAAGTCGAGAATTGCGACAGCAATTCGCGGCTTGTAGTGGATGAGATGACATTGTAAACCCAGGCTTGAAAGGGTTAATGAAATGATGATTTTAACATCCAGATTTGCAAATGTATGGTCTCAAATTAAACAAATATTATATGAGTTATTTTCACCCACTTGAATTTTTGGGTTGCAGTAGTAAGACACAACTTCAAGCGGGTGAAAATTTAAATTATTTAAGTGGGTGTAAACTTAATTTATTTAATTTACCGCTTTAGGGTTAAATAAATTTAAAAGCAATTTTTCTAATTGAACATTAGCCAGTTAGCAAAATGTTAAATATGATTATAATCCATAGTATAAGAATATATTAAAGGCCGTTGCTGTACACATTATCTGTCTGATAAATGTATTAAAGATTAATCTCTGTGCTAATAATAGTTATGCGTTTTTCAATCTTGTTCCGAAATCTGTTGTATAACACTTTCAATCCTCACTTTTTGATAGTGAGATGAAGAAGAAGAAGAAGAAGAACAATTTATTTGACCAAACAAATTGTGTACTATATAAGGCTACAATGTATAAAATAACAGTCAAGAGAATATAGTTAAGACAAAGAAAATGTCGCTACCACTATGGCCACCTTTAACCCTTTCACTACTGGCAGTAATATCCCCCAGAGTACTGGGCCCTAATGTATGACGTCATATAAGCAGGCCGTTTTGGCGACGGCCCACGTACTTTAGTGTACCCAATTTAGGCTGTCGCCACGACGGCCCACGTACTGAAAGGGTTAACACATGAGAATAATTATATGTTTTTTTATGGCGTAGGTGAAATGATGATGAATATGAAACACAAAGATGTGCTTAGAATGAGAATGATGGCGGTAACAATCTTGTTACCTTTTCAGGCTATTTACTATGTATGTCATTTTTATTTCCAGAAGTACAGTAGATTGCTGGCATACATTTGGTGAAGACCAGCTGGTGACGACGAGCCTTCTGGATCAGCTACTGGAACTACTAAGTCACAGTCTGCCGTACGAGGAGAAACCTGCTGAGCGTGATCAGAAAACAATCACACGTATCGCCATGCAAACTCCCATAGCTGTATGTGACAAGGATATAATTATAAAATTAAATGATTAATATACTGACGGGGGGGCTTTATGTTTTCCCATGCAAACTTGTGTGTTTGTAAGCTAATATGAAAATTACAACTCATTTACCCATATAACTGCAATATTAGTCATTTAAATTTGTCACCTATTCAAAGTTGCCTACTCAGTGTTTCATCTGGGAATCAGAAGCGGCATTGCCATGTTAGAAATGGTTAGATTTTACAGAATTTAAAGTTTTCATTTATTGTGAGGTGGGAATTGCGGTAGCAATTCACAGCTCACAGAAAATGAAAATAAAAATATCTTTGTAGGTAAAGTGTCAATAATTTGTGTTGTGTTGCAGGCGACGTGTGCTTTATGTGAAGTGTTCAGCACGGCAGAGTCTGAAGAGCCCGTGATCAGTAGCTACCCTCGACTCCTGGGGGCGCTGCTAGTCCGCATAGCATCAACTGTTGGAACTAAAGCACCACGCATCACATGGGTTAGTATGCAAGTAACCCCCGTGATTAGGGCTTCAACGCTTAACGAGACATTTTTGATCACCTATACGAGGCCAATATTCTTGTACCAGTTATGATAACTTATATAAGAATAGGTTCCCGGGGTATTTGAATCGGTGTAGCGAGGAAGGATATTTGAAGAAACAGGTGGAGATTTTCTAATGAGAAAATACTAGAGTAACTAAATTTATCCATATGCATTGTCCAGAAAAGCTGGCAGTAGAGCTGTTTGCAGCCGGCGATAATGTCGGTCGCCGACCCAATTTGAAAACTCTGCTTATAGATAAAAGTTATATGTACAATGTATTTTTCTATTCTGAATATAACACAGAAATATGTATTATGCATTTATTATTTTTCACTGACTAATGTAAATGCATCTAAAAACATGCATCTAAATCACCTGTTTTTTTCCAGGAAGAAAAACGTGAATCACTAGTCGGGAGAAGCAAGACTGTGTCGATGAGTCGCCCCATAGATATCATACCTACTGTGACGTCAGTCATGGCTCTTCAAAGACTGTTGGAACGTGCGAAATGCACAGAATTTTTGGAAAGTTTGGAAAAGGAGGATGTTTGGGAGAAACTTGTTCACGAAGAAGACTATCCCAAGGGTTTTACATCTGTTGCCAAGTTAGAATGATAAATTGTGACATACATAATAACTTACTGAAACCTCTTAACTAACTAATATCTATTTTTAAATTTAGTACCTCCTTCACAGGAAAATGTGATTATGTGATTTCCATTGACCCTTATCCTGCTAAGTTATATTATTTAAATTTTCACCCACTTGAAGTTGTATCTCGCTACTGCGACCCACAACTTCAAGTGGATGAAAATTACTCACATTTGTTTAATTTGAGACAAAACATTTGTAAATCTTGATGTTTAACCCTTTCAAGCCCGAATTTACCATTGTAATATTCATTCGCCACAAGCCGCTAATTGCTATCGCATTTCTCGACTTGTAGTGGATAAAGATGACTTAAAATTGTAGCAAATTGAAAAAAAGCTATTGTTATTATCAACCAATTCCTTAAAAAAAAGTTGTTCTAAAACCCCCAGGTTCTAAGAAATGAAGTCATCTTCCAGAGATGCAAAATAATGCTTTAATGCATTGTTAGGGTTTAGAGGGTTTATTCCCAGTAAGTGTGATTTAACCGGCTAACCCTTAGAGCACTGAGCCAAAAAAAAAAAATTTCAGTCACTTTAAGTTGTGTCTCGCTAACGCGATCCACAACTTCAAGTGACTAAAAGCTAGTTTAATTTGCAAAATCTAGGTTGAAGTGTATATGATTATCACAGATTTGAGACATATTTAATTTCTAAAACCTGGTTATACAAGACAATTAAAACATGAGAAAACAATAATGTAGTCAACTGTAGTCGACATCAGTGTGCTAAGGGCTAATAAAAAAAGATTAATGACAACTAGTGTTGTGCTGAGCACTTGAAAAGGTTAAAACATAATGAGAAGATGTAATCCTCCTGTATGTTTTTATGTAGGTGTCTGTCGTCTACTCAGCCCCACTATGTTTCTAAAGTGATCAGTTATGTAACCCCAATCATGGCGTCTGTGTATGAACCACAACGAATCATGGTAGCTGCCCTTTTTGCAGAGGTCAGTAAATTCATAACATTTTATCTTTTGATTAGAAAACTCCACATTTATTGTACATGTTTTGCTATTTAAAAAATATTTGCTGGCAATTTTTTTTTCATCTCCAATCAACATTGCAAGTCATGCAGCGACTATATGTAGGCAAGAAATACTGATCGCTTGATCTTATCTTTGTCATGTATAGTTACTGTTTAGTGTTAACATTGATCATTAGAGTGGTGGGTGATATAATGTGTAATTCTTGAACATTGGTATACATATCAAATAATTATTTTTGCAAGTTAAAATATTTTACAAACAATTATTATACTTGGAGATTGCCATAGATCTTAGTGAGTTGAATGGACGTGAAAAAATAATTTTAGGCTGTAAATACATTTTAAATGGCAAAAAAATGGATGACATGTATATGAGTCACAAATTTAAAGGGTTAGAGTTTTAACCCTTGCAGCACGGGGATCAACTTCAGATGTCGGAATCTGACATCCGTAGATGTCAGATGATTGTGACATGTAGAGTCAGTCAAATGGAGCTGAAAGAGCTAACTAAGACATTTATGATGATTTCAAATAGAATAAAACTGAATCATATTTTTGTGATTTATACACAGTTGATACAGCAGCAGTGTGCTGGTGACACAGCCTTAGTAGAGATGTTGATGAACACACTGCTGACGAGGCTGGCCGATCCTAGTCATAAAGTACGCATGTTCTGTATCAGAGGCCTCGGCAATATAGCAAGTGGGGGACCAGAAGAGGTAAGCAGTTACTCTTTACTGCTCCCCAGAATATACAAAACATTGAACCAATGTGTGGTTAATGTTGGGCCAGCATTGTAGATGGTGAGCTAACATTAATCTAGCAATGGTTCAATGTATTGTGCATTCTGGCTACAAATATCAAGCCACCACTGCCTCTAGAGGGCAGAACAGCAGCATTTCTTTTTATTTTGAATTGTTTATCACAAATATCTACATTTTGTGTGGCAAAACTTTTTCTCATATTTCTATATTTTGACACTATATATTTTGTGGTCTGCTTTAATTTGTTTGAAATATACCAGTAGTAAATTATACTATGCAACTTTGGAACTAGTTTTCAATCTTTATGACGTTTTGACTTGCTTCTGCCAAAGCAAGTCAAAACGTCATAAAGTTTAAAGACTTTTTTTTAAAAAATTGGTGATTGTTGGAACCATGAATAACATATTTTCAACAATATTTGAAAGATGTTATTGATAATGATTAAACATTGACTGAAGTTTGTCAAATTAAAAAAAATGCAGGTGCAGAAGTATTCCACGACAGTGTTATCAGCCATGATGACCGGGATGGACGACAAGGATGATGTGGAGGATGATATCACGCTGGAGGCCATGAGCGGCCTGTCACGTGTGTTAGCCAGCATAGATGAGAGCCACGTGAGAGCAATACTCATAAATATATCCCTGAAAATACGCCCCTGCTTTGAAAAGGTAAATCAAGAATGTAGAATTACGGTGTGGCTATGGTATTTTTTATCTTTTTGAGTGCAGGAGTGTTATGAATTTGTAAAATATATAAAATTGGGATTCTTATCCATTACTAGTTCGGTATAAAGTGATGTGAAACACAAAGCCAGTAGTTTTAAAATTTAACCCTTATTATGCCAAGACCGTGTATACATTTTCAAGCAAATTTCGCACTCAAAAAAATACCCCTTAAATTTGTAACATATATTGTGGTAGATGCTAAGTTAATCAAATAATTTAATTTGGGAGATGTCCGTTTTTCATAATAATTGTTTTTCTCATTTATTCGAAGCTGGCAATTTCGCTAGCAATTCCAACTTCATATATAAATGAAAAATATTAGCAAACAATCCAGCAGTGCTAAAGTGAAGTTAGTCTTACTATTGCAGTTTTTACAACATAATTATGTTTAATATTTAAGAGAATCACTTATCAATAAATCGTTTTTGTGATTGTTTAACTTCTATGAAATAGCATCATTTTTTTCCAGGAAAAAGAAGCAGTGAGAGCGGCGTCTTTTCAACTATTTGGTGACTTAGCTCGGTTTGGGGACGGCCCTTCACATGATCCGTTTCTGGAACAGGTGCACAGTAACTTAGTCAGCATTCTGCTTCATCTGAATGATGAAGAACGCTCCGTCAGAAAGGTGGGTCCCTCTTATATTATTATATTATTCTGAATATTGAAGTCAGCCTATGAAACTGCCATACAACCGCGCTATGACCATGTTGTAGACTTACTTGTATCTTCAACTTTTATACCCAACCTGCATCCCCGTCAACCTGAACAACCTGTTCTCTACGTTGCATTATAATATATAATTCTTATAGCTTCTCATTTAGGTAATTTCTATTTTGTCAGATATACCTACATGCGAATTCCACTTCATAGATGTTTTTTCTCAATTAGAGCAGTGTTCAGCAGCGTGGAGAAATGTCATGAATTTGCAATATGCACTATTCAACATCATTTGTGATAATTCATTATATAACAATATTTTTTAAAAAAGATCTGATTTGCATTTTAAACCTACTACAAAATTTTACTTATTGAAGCTATATACATGTATAGATCCGTAATTTGTCTTTATGTACATGTACTACAGTATAATTTTCAACTTATGTACTCTGCCGTTGAGAACCCAAAAGGCAGTAACTGCTTACATTTCAAGTGAGCTGTTTCTACCTTTCAGCTTTGCAGAGCAGTACCGTCTTGTGTATTTTCAGGCATGTAGACACTCCCTGAGACAGCTGGGACCTCTCATGCAATCAGAGCCGCTGAACACCATGTTCCAGAAACATCTCGTAGACGCCACCGTATTACATTACGGAGAGTTTATGAATGACCTCACAAAAGTGCTGGTAAGTACACCTCCGAGGCGTCTCTATCTACTGAATGTTATTCCTTGTGCTGCTGAATTGTTTGTGAGTATTTTTCATTCATTTGAAGCTGGAATTGCTGACGCAATTTCCAGCTTCAAATGAATGAAAAATAATGTTATTTTTGAAAAATAGACAACTCCCGAATTGAATTATTTGATTAACTGTGATTTTCCCGCAAGTTATGTTACGTATTTTAGTGGTATTTTATTTAGTCTGAAATTTGTTTGAAACATTATACACACGGTCTTATCAGCACAAGGGTTAGGATTAAACCCTTGTTCTGTTTGTTACTGTTTTTTATTCATTTAAAAATAATGCAATTCCGAGTTTCAAATGATCAGATTATTTTTATTTATTAAAAATATACATATCCCAAATTGCATTATCTGTCTAACTGCCCATGCAGCTGCCACAAACTATGTTATCAATTTCAATGGATTATATTAGGTTCAAACTTTCTTGAAAATGTTGTACATGGATACGGGCCCAGCAGGACAAGAGTTAAAAGGCTTCAATTGCCACTTAGCTCATGCCCAGAAAAAACTAGACAATGCTGGGTTAATGTTGGGCCAGTGTCTTAGACGGTGGACCAAAATTGATCCAGCATTGCGTCAATGTTTCATATGTGCTGTGTGACAGTCATCAATTTAAGCCTAATAGGATTACACTTTTTTTTTATTGGGAATGAAATGTTTATCTAGGGGCCTAAACATCAAGATTTGCAAATGTTAGGTCTTCAATAAAACAAATATGGGTTATTTCCACCCACTTACAGTACACGTACTGCAAGACATAACTTCAAAGGGGTGAAAATTCAAATAATATAATTTATTTCTTTAGGATTAATACCAGTATGTGTGTAACATTCAAAAGTATTATTATTCTGTTTGCAGATTAAAGAATATCCTGAGAAACTGAATTTTTACATAATGAGTAACATTACATTTTTCCGCAGTACCAGCCCGATTATCAAAAGCAACGCAGTCATGGTTACAGGTAAAGTTTACACCTTAATAAATCTGAAATTAAATACATAGTTGTGTTCACCTTCAGGCTTGGTATTTTTTTCACATATATTGATTGGAATCATTTTTCTCCAACAGGTTTTCTCCTGGGCAATATGGACAAATCTTCATATACAATATTATCGAAAGAACATATCGGATCAGGTGAGTTTGGCAATTCAATCAAGTAATAGACTACTGTGTACTGGTTTAATATGCACGGATGCTTCAGTAGTCAGATTGTTCAGCAGCCTGGCATCTGTGAAAAACAATGCTGGAAACTTTAAAAAATTCAAACTTGTCAAGAGTGTGACATTGTGCTCTAGATCAACACAATGAGTACATTACATACGTAAAAGCATTTTGTACTCCTACAATTTCAGACTTTACACTGTCTAACCCACATTCATTTATATCTATTCGGACTCAACTTTAACACACCTAATTATTTTAATGAACTTAGGTGTGGGTCATTACATCAGGGTCACACCTGCAGCATGTCCAAGTGGTTTTAACCCTTAAAGCAAAGAAATATTTTTGTGTAAGCTACACAGACTAAAGGGTTTTTTTCAATTTGATATCATTTCGAATGTCTCAGTTAGCTCTTTCCACTTTATTTGAATACCTATGTTATGGGTCTACGGCCATTATAATACTTTAAATCTTTCAGTGTGGTGATCGACTTTACACGTCAGAATCTGACATCTATATATGTCAGATCCTAACGTTTAAAGTCGATCCCCGCGCTATACAGGTTAAAATAAATTACTTCCATTTCTATGCTAATCGCTACTGCTGTTATTTCTGGAACTTTATGTCAACATTTCAAACTGTGTCAGTGTCAAATAAATCTAATCAATGACTGCCCCATCACAATGTATCTTTTAATATTCTATCAATATGACATATTGTAGCCATGGTGATGTTACTGAAGGAATCTGAACCTGAAGTGAGAATCAAAGCCGCGGAGGCGATGAGCAGACTGCACAACTTCTGATTCACGCTGGTACTTAATCATCACATTCCTATCGACACAAGGTGGTGAACGGTGTGTCAACACTGGCAAAACGATGGCAAAACGTTGCGTCGACACTGGGCCAGCGTCTGAGACGCTGGCCCAGTGTTGACACAACGGTTTGTTTTAACATAAGCACTCAAGGTGCAAAGAACAATAAGCTTGTTCATCAGCCGGGTATTGAATGTTTTGAACGTTTTGGTTTGGTGCAGAGAATCTAGTTTTTATATGCTGTTATTTGATAATGCCATAAGCAAAGGAAAGCCAGCCTACACCACAGAAACATCTGAAAGCATTTTTTTTTAACAGAATTTTTGTTGATGCATAATTCATAGCTGTTGGATTGTGTTCAAATTCATATAATGTGCAATAGTCATTTTTTTTCAAATAGTTTATTTGTTTTGGGGTATTTTCTCTTAATAATATGAAAAAGATGAAATAAAGTAATGTTGTTTTATAAGTACATCACGTTTGATTATTCTTGTTTCAATACCCTAACCTCAAATTACAATTGCCTGCTTCCTTATTATGTGTCCCTTGAATCAGAATTATGATGTTTACACAAAATTTGAATATTTTAATCTAAAAAATGATCACAATGTTTCACCTCTGTACGCACACATCCCCTGGGAGCTAAACGGTTCTATCTGCCGCTGAAATGAGAACGTTATTTTACACTAATTGAAGGATGTACATATTTAGAATGTCAGAAAATGACAGTCAGAAAATGTGCTGTCCATTTAACCACTTTAAGTTCTGTGTCGCTGTCGCCACCCACAACTTAAAGTTGCTAAAAATTACTTAAATACATGTACGTACAATTGGAAGCAATGCTGACAAATAGATAAATCGGCTATAGACTTGTCTAGCACTTTAAGGATTAATCCAATTAAGTGGCAGATAAAACCCTTTGGCTGTGAGATGACAATATTCTGATTACGACCCCTGTCTAGGTAGATCTATCTCCATTTCACCCAAAACCTGATAATTATGTTTGGGTTGTTTGGAATTTGTTTTTCTTCAATTACCCCGTATGTTCTTGTGATGGGAACATCTGCACACAGTACAGTGAATCAATATCATGTATATTCAACTAGCATTTATTCAGTTTGATACCTTGGTGCTTGTTAAAGAATAGGCTGCAACAGTTTCAACTAACTATTATTATTCATGAAGACATGAGCCAAATGATATGTTTTGTTGTTTTATTTTTGATGTTATGTAATGTGCTGTCCAACTAACACCCTATTTTACAGGGTACCTGCTGATGGGAAACAACGGGAAATTGTTTGTTTTTTCATATAATTATGTTGTTCAATAAAATGTATCGTTTATGAACAGATTTTTGGTCACTGAATATTCGCATCTACTGCCAGCTCTCTAGGTGGCTAAAGGGGTTGGTGGAGGTTGCCGTATGATATTTAACATATGGAGAATATCAATTTTGTCAGTAAAAATGAAAGAAATGTTATGCCTAAAGTTCTGTGGGTACCCTGTTTTAACTTAATCTGTAGACACCTCTGAGCCATAAAATTCAAAATTTCAGTCACTTTAAGTTGTGTCTCGCTACCGCGACACACAACTTCAAGTGACAAAAATTTAATTAGAAATAAACAATTCAGCAGGTGGTTTAAAATGTGAGAAAACCCGGCAAACATGGTACATTTAACCAATGTTGTTTTGATGTTGGGCCAGCGTCGTAGACGATGGGCCAACATCAAAACAACATTGGTTGTAGACGATGGGCCAACATTAAAACAACATTGGTTAAAGGTATAATGTTTGCAGGGAAGGTAGTGACAACACATTACGTACTTAGCCTTATTGTAGGTTGCGTCAAAACTGTATATCACATTCTGTGGAAACGGTGGGTGTTTTTGTGTATTTTGTGTTCTCATCAATGGCATATCAAGGTGTACATTTAGTCTGAATACGGTTAATATTATGTATAAGTTGTGTCTATGTGGTATATTTATATAATATAGAGATGATGTAGACCTAATACTCTGTGATACTAGCTTGTAGTTATGTAGCGGTAGAGGTCTACGTATATATATTAGGTGTGCGTGGGGGAATGCTCGCTATGTTGCTGTATTAGTTGAATTACAACAGAATTATTAAAGATGTATGATAGTTATTCAGAAATATTTAGTATAATGTTGCATCAAAGTCGAAAAATATTGTAAAAATATTATTTAAATTTGCCAAAACGTTTAACTCTTTTCCCGCTAAGTTATCTTTCTTTTTAATTTTCACCCACTTGAAGCTGTCTCCCTACCGCGACCCACAACTTCAGGTGGGTGAAAATTACTCATATTGGTTTAATTTGAGACCAAACATTTGCAAATTTTCATAGCGAAACAAACATTTCATTCCCAATAACAGTGATTTAACCGGCTAATAAAACGGATTAAAACGATTGTAGTCGTTATTAGCGGGTGGAGGGTTGATAGATTTTGTCTCTGAGCTTTCATCCCCAGCTTCCTGCACTTCTCATTTACAAATATTCGGGGGGGGGGGGATCTAAGAGAGGCTTACTTAGATCAACATATGCCAGCCAGCACCCAGTCAACAGGAGACAAGATTCCAATATTGTTTCATTGTTGGGCCAACGTTGTAGACTGGACCAACATTGAAACAACACTTGTACAACGTCTCCTGATTGCTGTTTAATGTGCATGCGTTATAAAACATAGCATTACTAAACCTGATTAAATCCCAGCATACACGAAGCACTGAACCAATGCTGGCTCAACGTTGTCGACGATGTCCCTACATTAAGCCAACATTGGTTTAATGTTTGTTGTGATTACACACACTCAGTATCCATATTATCCACCTGGCAGGGTGAGTGATTGAATAATCAGGAGGCTGTCCAAGTCTGAACAGAAATATGTCTCAAAACCTTTACGACTATCAACCCTTAGAGCGCTGGATTAATTTGTAAAAACACATCGCAAACAAATGTTTTTTTCAATTTGAAATCATCATAAATGTCTTAGTGAGCTGTTTCCGATTCATTTGAATACCTATGTTATAGGTTTCCCGCCATTAGAAATATTTTATTTCTTACAGCGTCAGATTCTGATGACTAAAGTCGATCCCCGCGCTGTAAGGGTTAACCCTTAGACCACTGATGTCGATTACAGTAGACTTTCTGTGTTTTTATTACCTGTATAACCAGTTATTGAAAGTAAAAGATGCCTTTAATCTTTAAACACTGATATATGTTGGAACTTAAGTCTCACAAATCACATTAATTTTCAGTCTCTTGAAGTTGTGTGTCGCGGTAGCGAGACACAACTTCAAGTGACTGAAAATTTAAATTGAATAGATCAGTGCTCTAAGGGTTAAACATGTTATATTTGAATGTGCTTATATGGTATACAAATTATATCAGCTGGTTTTATATAGAATCGGCTGTTACTGAAAGTATAAATTTACATGAGTATTTTTGTTGTGAAAGGGAATTTTATATGCATTTAAAACGGTCACCCGGGCTGGATAATCTTTCATTCATTTCTTTCATTGGAAGCTGAATTGCGTTTAAATAGCAATTTCCAGCTTCAAAAGATAAGAAATAGTTCTGTTTATAAGAAATATACCAGTGCCAAATTGAATTATTTGGTTAACTGACCATATACTACAAGCTATTTTAATTTTATTTTATTTGACAATTTCATGAAAACGTATGTATGCTGGCCCAGCTTGACAAGGGTTAAGTTAATCAATTTAACTATATATTATTCAGGTCACATGGCTGTTTAACGTTAGCCTAATGATGTACCAATGTCTGAATTATCAATGTTTGATAAGGTTCAGAGATGAGCCGGGCAGATATAAAAGAACTATTGATGGAACAAGTTGGATTTTTTTAAAGCCTAGTCAAATTCTATTGCGTATTTAGCTTAATTATGATAGTAGGTGTGATTTCTGCTGAGGCTACAGTACTAACTTGTGGGCGAAATCAGTTCCATTAGGCTTCACCTAATACTTATCAGTATAAGCTTTTGCATGTAATGTTAGGGTCTGATAAGAACGTGATATTGTAGTCACATTCATGTTGTCTATGCATTATATAGTAATATATGTATAAATATTATATATTATCATAATCATGGTATAATTATGTTTCATAAATTCTCAATTATTTTATGAAGTAAATTTTATATATAGATACACAAGTTGCCTTCCTGTGTTTTTGTTCACCCGCCGCAAACACGAGGCATTCACCCAATGGTGTTTCAATGTTGGCCCACCGCCTTCGACGCTGTCCCAACATTGAAACAGCATTGGGTGAATGCACCTTGTTTTTGTTCACCGGCTCCAAACCAGTAAACACCACAGGTTGAACCAAGATCGGTTTAATGTTGGCCCACCTGCTGCGACGCTGGTCCAACATAATCCAACCTTGGTTCAATGTATCTTGCTTGAGACTAATGAGAATGCGCGCCCCTTGAACCCCAATCCACCACCAACGTTGCACCAACATTGATTAAACGTCTAGTGTCTTCTGGGGTCTCTCTTCACAATACATACTTTATAATAAGAAAACAGATCTCATTTGGGTTGTTGGCTGAAAAGCTCTACCCGAATAAGCGAATACTTGTTATCGCGATTTTTAACACGCTACGGTACTCATTTATGCAAATTAATAAAAATACCCGAACAAAGAATTAAAGAAAAACCTCGGGTGGAATTCTCCTGAGCCGAGCTGTTGCTGTGCGACCAGACCCCCCCCCCCCCCCGGCCGTGTCGTCCTGAGAGATTGCACACAGCTCTAATTTGACAGCGGCTTTGAAAAAATCAGCATTTATCCAGGCTTAGCTGCAGGTATATCCCCAGGAAATACGAGACGTTGATTCAATGTTGTGTTAATGTTGGGCCACCGTCGAAGACGATGGCCCAACATTAACACAACATCGAATCAGTGTTGGGTTTCTAACGATACTTTGGGGATTCCACATGTTCCCAACTGTTTTGTTGACTGAGTGAATGCGGATCTACGTCGTTGTTTGTAGGCTATTTTGTAGTAATATAGTGACAAAGTGAAGCGCAATGATTTTTCTCGATTTTTTTTGTGTAGAATAAAAAAAAAAACCGGGCACATCAGCTCGTTGAACAGCTTGGAATATTGTAAGTACTGTCATCCTAGCATTCACAAAACGTGCCTGCAGTTGTAAGTGACATTATATAAAGTAAATATAACGGGTTTCAACAATGTTTACTTTTGTTTATTTACAAGTGCATGCGCTGATAATAAAATATATAACGGACATGCGTTTATATTCAAAGGACGGGATCCTGGTGTAGTGTAGTGGTTATAACGTTACCGAATATTGTGAGAAAGTTCATTATTCAGGTTTCGAAGAAAGTAAAATATGTTTCTTGCGGATCTATACAGTACAATACAATACAATACAATACAATACAATACAATACAATACAATACAATACAATACAATACAATACAATACAATACGATACGATACGATACGATACGATGCGATGCGATGCGATGCGATGCGATGCGATGCGATGCGATGCGATACATTTATTATCAATTTTCATTCAATAAAGGATCAAAGACAGTTTAAATACATAAAAAGTACATGTGCGTTTGGGTATTTAAAATATTAGATAATTCTTTACAATAAAATAGAATAAAAGTTAAGGACATGCGTAATAGTCGAAGGTAAATGTGTTAAGTACAAAGTATGGGACTATTATCGCCATGTCGCCACTTCACTGAGCCCCCAGTGTCTACTCAGGGAGAATCACTGATGTTGAGTGAACGTCGCCACGTGGTTGGAACATAATAGTCAGTTTGTCTTAGTTGTTTAAAACATCGAAGTAAGGAATTTTGAGCGTAAATTTATTTAAAATGTTTTCTCGGCCCGGAGTTCATTATAATAGGGGACAATTTAATAAAAAATATGTACTTCATTTTCTATGCCCAGCTGGCAAAACTGGCATATATTTCCATCTCAAAAGCTTCGTTTGATTCTGTGATCTCGGACTGATTATCGGTATGATTGTCAGAGTGGTAGCGTACTACCTTGCCACAGTAGGCAGCGTTAACTCCTCCTTTACCGACTTCCCCCTCATAAAACTACCCCAAGAAACCGACTTTTTTAAGGAGGACCCCTGAGGTAGCTCCTGGGCACAATACAGGTGATAGCTATACGCATAAATTAACAAGAGCACACTCGATAATAGCCCGCCGCCGAATTATGATAAAGACGTAAATAACAACCCAAGATATAAATGGTATGTTAAACCAGCCGCTTTTCAAGTTATCGCGCCCACAAGGTCAAATTATGGACGTAAAATAAATGTGAAAAATGGCAATAAGTTGACCATTTTGATTTTTTTACCGGCCATTATTGAGCTTGTCCAAGAACTGCTTATTAGTAACATGCATAACAAACTTGAGGAGGATACTTGTGAAAATGTTGAAGTTATCGCGCCTATAAGGTCAAATTATTGACGTAAAATGAGAAAAATCGCAATAAATCGGCCATTTTGAATTTTTTTTCAGCCATTATTGAACTTGTCCAAGAACTACTTATTAGTAACATGCATAACAAATTTGAAGAGGATATGCGAAAAACTTTTCAAGTTATCGCGCCCACAAGGTCAAATTATTGACGTAAAATGAGAAAAATCACAATAAATCGGCCATTTTTTTTTTTTTTTTCAGCCATTATTGAACTTGTCCAAGAACTACTTATAAGTAACATACATAACAAATTTGAAGAGAATATGTGAAAAACTTTTCAAGTTATCGCGCCCACAGGGTCAAATTATTGACGTAAAATGAGAAAAATCGCAATAAATCGGCCATTTTTTTTTTTTTTTAGCCATTATTGAACTTCTCCAAGAACTACTTATTAGTAATATGCATAACCAATTTGAAGAGGATATGTGAAAAACTTTTCAAGTATTCGCGCCCACAAGGTCAAATTATTGACGTAAAATGTGAAAAATCGCAATAAATCGGCCATTTTTTTTTTCCGGTCATTTTTGAACTTGTCCATGAACTACTTATTAGTAACATGCATAACCAATTTGAAGAGGATATGTGAAAAACTTTTCAAGTTATCGCGCCCACAAGGGCAAATTATTGACGTAAAATGTGAAAAATCGCAATAAATCGGCCATTTTTTTTTTTCGGCCATTATTGAACTTGTCCGAGAACTGGTCATTAGTAACATGCATAACAAATTTGAAAAGGATATGTGAAAAACTTTTCAAGTTATCGCGCCCACAAGGTCAAATTATTGACGTAAAATGTGAAAAATCGCAATAAATCGGCCATTTTTTTTTTTTTTTCGGCCATTATTGAACTTGTCCGAGAACTGGTCATTAGTAACATGCATAACAAATTTGAAAAGGATACGTGAAAAACTTTTCAAGTTATCGCGCCCACAAGGTCAAATTATTGACGTAAAAGGTGAAAAATCGCAATAAGTCGGCCATTTTGAATTTTTTTTCAGCCATTATTGAACTTGTCCGAGAAGTGGTCATTAGTAACATGCAAAACAAATTTGGGAAGGAAACATGAAAAACTTTTCAAGTTATCGCGCCCACAAGTAAATGTTAACGCCGACGCCGACGCCGACGCCGACGCCGATGCCGACGACGCCGAACTTCAATTGCAATAGCCCACCTTTTTTAATTAAAATTAAAAGGCGGGCTAAAAATGCATGAGAACATTAGTTAATCTCTTGGTGAGACGCAGCACTCCCAGGGTGACAGAGGGCTGTTCACGGCCTGAACTGCCCATACCTGTATTGATTAGGCGCCGTCCACACAAATGTCTGTACTAATCCATTGTCCTAATTTACACAGAATTGTTGCACCCGAGTTGTGTCTTAAACCCCTCTTTTTCGTAGATTTCCTTTATATAATTACTATTAAAACCGGATAATCGTGTTCTTGATAGCTTTATATGATATCTCATGAAAATGTATACTCTTCGTATTAATTCCGTCACAATAATGTTTTTTATGTAGTATATTACAAGACGTCTTTTAACTCACTTGACTAAAAAATAAGCTGTAGGCCCTCCACCCTCATCTCCCGGGCCGCTAATATCATTAGTGCCCGCTGTGCTGTGAGAACAATCTAATTAGCACCATGCGATGAAATGATTATCACACCCAACTCATGTGTGCTGATTAACACAAACGTAGAGGGGGTAGGGCTCCGTCCACAGCTATTAGGCCTACTCACCAGAGGGTGTGTGGCAATCAATGAATAAGATAGCCCAATCGATGTCCACAACTAGTCTATCTAGACTCGAGACTATGCATATTATAGGCCAAAGTATTAGGTTTGGTACATGAAGTTCTGAACAAATTCCTAACAAGCTAAACATTTTAAGAATCCACCTTGAGCCTTTTGAGAAATTCAAGATGGCGTCAAAGATGGCCGCAAATTTCACATGTTTTCATATCTTGGGTTAATATCATCATAAAAATGTCATTAATGAGTCTAAATATAATTATGTTCTTGGGGGTGAGGAATTTAATTTTAGCAATATTTTTGAACGAAAATAATTTTTATTAGGATTTGTTTTACATATTATATGAAAACCGTGAACCTAAGTATACGTAATTCATATATAGACAATATTGCAAGTTCTCAATTTCTTTTAATTCTTTCTTCAGCAAAACATTAATATTTTTCTTATTATCAAGATCATTGGAGTCATTTAGCTTGGCTAAAAGTGTACTATCATCGGCATACGATATAATTTTAAAGATATCGCTTGCATTTGTAAAATCATTTAGTTATATGATGAATAAAAGTAGGCCAAGAATAGATCCTTATGGCACCCCTGTTTTAACTGGTAGACGACTAGATTTTATGTTGTTTATTTGCACAAATTGTTGCTTATCCGACAAGTAACTATTTAAAAGATTTATTGCGCAGTCTGTCATTTCTGTAAAATATATATTTATTTGCTGGAAAAAACGTTCTCAAATATTTTTTAAGTAACTGTATTGCTAATAGTAGACCAGGTTTTTTATATCACGCTTATATGCATATTTAACAAACAAATTGTGATAAATGTTTTTTTTTCACCCAGATGTTTCTGTTTAGTATAACATTATAGGTACGTAAATTAATTTCACTATCCTAGGGCGGCCCGCACGGAAGCGGCTTTTAACAAAGCCTTCCGCGGGTCTCCCTTGCACCATTATTAAAAAAAACCTTTTGAACAACAGATGTATTAATTATAAAATTTAAAATTTAATTTAAAATTATTTCTATTTGCGATACTTTTTTATTGTTTAATAAAATCAATTCCAATAGATCGTATAGCTTCGCCCGTACTAATATCCACATGTACAATAAAAAAATATCTTACACATCTCCAGAACCCTTGTTAGGAATATGCGGAAGCGACATCCTTTTTAGTACAAGTTTACCACGAATACAACACTAAGATGTGAGCTGGAATAATTTGTCATCAGATAAAAATATGGTATTGTACGTGCCTTCTATAAAATTATATTACATGTTTTAATCAGGGTAGTCGTTCTTGCGTTTGACATTTCAGAACAGAATGTGTCACCTACTACAACAGTCTACAAAAAATATTCAGCACACATTAATATCTGATCCGTGACACAACCAATCACAGTAATATTCAATGTCCTCCAGAATGTGAACATAGTAGATTTTGCGAATGCCCATAATCATTCTGGAACCCTGTCAACCCGGTCTAAATCCGCCACTGATAATACTCCTATCTGTGTACAAAGTATTGTATGGCACATATAGGCCTACTATTTGGCGAATCATAATAAATTAATAAGTACATACTAGTATACAAATTGTCTGTGTCTAAAGCTTTACGTTGCAAAACACGCTAGCTTAAAAACTTGCAGTAGTCCTAATGATAGTAAAATTTTAGATCAGTGCCGCCAACATTTGGTCGCCACTGTAATACATGTTTAAATGAGCCTGAACACACATTGTGTCATGGAAAACATCAAGGCTATTAAAGGTACACGGATCACAATTCTGCCCTGAAAATCTAAATGGCAGTATCTGCGTACTTGAGGAGTAAACGGAACTGCCTTTTGGCTTAGCACGGCAGAATTGTTTAGCGATAACAGGCACACTTTAGTTGCTGGTGACTGTGATATCAAATCAAATGTATAATACCATAATATGTATTATACCATAATACATGTATATCCGTGTAACAATGTTAAGTAACAGGTGTCTAAATTGGGGGTTTCTGTAATTAAAGGGTGGAATAAACATTCTGCCCTGGGCTGTTTACATGAGAACCACCTGGTGGAGACGGTACTACGACAAGTACTAATTGTCATACAGGACGTCCCCTAGTTCTGGTGGCCTGTGTGAGTCGGTTCTGGGAAACAGCCCAGGAATGTCTGTGTATACCAAAGTAAGGATCCTGATTGGTGTAGACGGCATTTCATCAGAGGAAGTGACCGCACCCGTCGGGATCCGCTATAAAGGAAGGCGCCCACAGCCTTCGTGAGAAAATTCAGAGAAAATTCAGAAGGAAATTCAGAGGAAATTGAGAGAGAAATTGGGGAGAATTCTAACAGAGACGTTTCGGGTTTGGACAAGTTTAGTGGGAGTTGCTTCGGTATCTAACACCTTGTAGATCACTGAAGCAACAGCAAAATTATCAACAAATTACACAACGAGATATAAGTACTAACATCGTGTACTGAGAAATTGAATGTTTTACGCTTAATATATATTTTATATATATTCAAGCCTTTATTATTTTATCCACGAGTGTTGTGTTTGCCGTGCCAGAACATTAGGACAACGATAGCGTGTCAACGTATATAAGACCCGTTTACATTGGTGCGTATGACCAGGATTGTGTCAACGCATAGACCTTTTTACATTGGTGCCGTGACCAGGATTTGTGTCACGGATAAAACCCGTTTACATTGGTGCCATCTGACAGGATTTTAATTTGAAAAGCAAATTATATCAATTCAAGAACCTGGTTGAACAACTTGTAAAGTTACAAAAGTGACTGGACAGTGGCACGGCAAAACAAAGATCAGTGGAAAAGTACTAGTTAATGTAGTGGTTGCTATCAGAAGCCGCTACTGTTATCAAGACGGGGATAAATAAACGGGATCCAGAAGGAATCAGTATCCAGACGGAGTTGGGCGTTTGCCAGGACTGACGGGAATGCACAGGACAGACACGGAGTTGGGCGTTTGCCAGGACAGACGGGACCCAGAGGACAACAGACGGAGCAGGATCGACAAGATCTAGACATAAGCTACATAACGTTGGGATAGTTGGCTACACACATACATGTAGTCGGAGGTCAGTTATTTTCTAGGCTGCTGTAGTTAATGTTCATTTATCTTTATATTCTTGCGAAGCTTTTGGCTGATCCATTGGAAAAACAAAATTAGAATAAAAAAAAAAAATATTATTCCAGTTAACTGGTATCTCTGGTCTCCCGGGGAAAACACATTTTGACAATGCAATCTAAAAATTTAAAAAGGGGGGACTAAAGTTCTATACAACAGCATTGTAATCAAGGCAGGGTTAAAATGGGAAGATAATCGGGACTACTAGTGACAAATATTACAGCTGAGAATAATAAGAAGACAATACTCATTAGGGTCCAGTGTACTGTGGGACTTACGGTCGGACATAAAAAGACGCAAACAAGCTGGGGGAGGTACTTGTGTGTACAGAGACTGTTTACTATCGAGTATACAGTGACGGGGGGAGGTGATAAGGCAGTAGGCCTAGGATAAGCGGGTCAAATAACTGCACCCCAGAAAATAAGCATCAATCAAAGGATTGATTAGACAGTTCAGAAATTATGTGGAAACATATAAGGCGAACTGAAGAGGTGAATATGGAGGAGATTGTGGGGATAATCCGCCAGTATCTCACAGCCATAAATCAGAGGCGATCCATTGAACGAGGACGTAAATAATGTTGAGAAATAACATTATTAGGACAAGTCACTCAGAATGGTCGTTTCCGGTGGTGTAACTGAGAAATCAGATTGGTTAATCAAAAATGATTATGTGTTGATTTTCGAAATTAAATAAATATTCGCAAGGATTTGTATTGATTTTCAGAAAATAAATAATTATTGCAAGGGGCTAAAAGCATTATTCGGATTTTTTTTAACTCTAAAATACAGTATTAATGCTAGAAAAAAAATACAGTCGAAATTTAATTTGTTGTTAAGGAATATTACATAATATTAGTGCGTATACGAAATGTAAGAAGACACAGTGCAGACATGGTTAGACGGTGGCCTGTATCACAAGTTGGTAAAACTATACCTAAGTATGTTCAGCTCAAAGTAGCTGTAACGCGTGATAAGACGCAGGGCAACATTTGCTAACATGTCTGACGGTAAATCTGAAGACAATCTCCCCGTGCTCATGTTGAGCTAAGATTATCTGAATGTTACATTTCAGATATAGCGGAGATGAAAGGTGAATATGAATGATTATTGAGAATTATGTAAGCACAATTAAAAATTGGGAAAACGCGAATTGCTAAAGAACGAGGTTCATAAAGGGAGGGAAATTTGTTTTTTAAAAAAAGTAGATAAACGTAAACAACAACGCGACAGCGAATAAGGTGAGGTAGATAATGCAGATATCAGTAGTAGGTTTAACGCTGATATGGGATTAAATGTTGATAATATTCATGAGAAGAATTTATCAATGAAGGAACGGTGCTCTCTCCTGATCAGAGAGATGCAAATATCAGTAGTAGGTTTAACGCTGATATGGGATTAAATTTGATAAATTTCAAGAGAAAGAAATTATCAATGCGGTAACAAGGAGGATATTAGAGGAGTTAAAAAGTTGATAAATTTCAAGAGAAGAAATTATCAATGAGGTAACAGAGATCGCCCGGGGTTTGAGGATATGGTACAGATATCAGTAGATGTGCACGCTGATATTAACGCTTGATAAAATTCAGGAGAAGAATTTATCAAGGAGCATAAGCGTGATAAATTTATGAACAAGAATTTATCAATAAGCAGTTGCTGATGTAGCGGAGTATACCCCTTGTCGAGGGGAAGATATCAGCTTATGTGTAAGTTGGTACATGTGTAAGATGAGGTGTTGATAATAGTAAAGAGAAATACAAATTATCACAAGTATACCATCATCGGGGGATATCAGTAGAAAGTTACACTGATATGTGACTGAAGTTGATAACTTCAGGAGAAGAAGTTATCAACACATGAGATAGTATAAATGGGTTTAATTTTAAGAGAGAAAAAAAAAGTAAACCAACGTACGAGCATCAGGTAAGAAAAAATGTTATTGTGTTACAGTGCCAGAGCTTTGCTAACTCATGGCGGCTGGAGGCATAATAACATTGGTGGCTGCAATGGATATGGGTAGTGATTACAGTAGAACCCATTGTTTTAACGGCTATATGTTGTTGGCAATAAACGCTATCAGACTACAGTTCGTCCAGCTGTTTCGTATGGTAAACTAAACATGTCATGCCATGCTTTCGCTGACCAAATGACTTTAGCACGTTATTACTATCACGAATCAGAATATCATTTAAAATCTATAGACAAGCTGGTCCATTTGAATAAATTTACGGGTGTCATTGTGTGGGGACCGCTCGACGAATTAGGTGACGACATAGATCTAATAGATGAAATAAATAGACTACCAAAATTAAATGACATAGATGACATTCCCTTAAGTCAATTGATAAAGAAGTTACATCGATCTAAGATCGTAACTATGACACCAGTAGAGAAACACCACAGGTATGTTACCTTCACACTGGGAGGGTTAATGATTTTGATAATAGCGGGGTAGGTGCAGTGGGCATAGTATACTGGAGATACACTGGGATAATTAATAAATTATTAAAAAAAAAATTTAAAAAAAATTGAGAAAAATACGCAGCCTAGACTTTATAACACCTGCAAGTCACAAACATCAAGTGGTGAGAACACTGCCCTGTTGGCTCTGTCTACGACGGTCAGAAGTCCAATCAGACTGTCTTCCTGATGACTGGATATTATAGATAGAGTGTATGGTTAACGTGTCTAGGAGACGTCCTACGAGACACAGTTAATAGTTTTGAGATGATAATGACTGTAAATAAACACTATGTTCCAGAGGCAGTGGATGCTGAGAAGTGGTGTAGTTAAAATGTAAATTGTAAGTTATCATCGTGTATTTTTGAGAGGTTTCCCACTCAAGACATTGTTCCAGAGAGAGAAGAGGAGATTATACATTATATTTTGATGAAGTAGAGAAACAATAATGTTATGTGACAAAAGAAAAATATAGGTGGAAGATGGTTGACCTCCGAAACTTATATTTTTCTTTTATATATGATTTTACTAAGGGATTTGAAATATGGAATTCAAGCGTGTAAACAAGTTGGATTCCATAGGGGGAGGTATGTAACAATGTTAAGTAACAGGTGTCTAAATTGGGGGTTTCTGTAATTAAAGGGTGGAATAAACATTCTGCCCTGGGCTGTTTACATGAGAACCACCTGGTGGAGACGGTACTACGACAAGTACTAATTGTCATACAGGACGTCCCCTAGTTCTGGTGGCCTGTGTGAGTCGGTTCTGGGAAACAGCCCAGGAATGTCTGTGTATACCAAAGTAAGGATCCTGATTGGTGTAGACGGCATTTCATCAGAGGAAGTGACCGCACCCGTCGGGATCCGCTATAAAGGAAGGCGCCCACAGCCTTCGTGAGAAAATTCAGAGAAAATTCAGAAGGAAATTCAGAGGAAATTGAGAGAGAAATTGGGGAGAATTCTAACAGAGACGTTTCGGGTTTGGACAAGTTTAGTGGGAGTTGCTTCGGTATCTAACACCTTGTAGATCACTGAAGCAACAGCAAAATTATCAACAAATTACACAACGAGATATAAGTACTAACATCGTGTACTGAGAAATTGAATGTTTTACGCTTAATATATATTTTATATATATTCAAGCCTTTATTATTTTATCCACGAGTGTTGTGTTTGCCGTGCCAGAACATTAGGACAACGATAGCGTGTCAACGTATATAAGACCCGTTTACATTGGTGCGTATGACCAGGATTGTGTCAACGCATAGACCTTTTTACATTGGTGCCGTGACCAGGATTTGTGTCACGGATAAAACCCGTTTACATCCGTACAAGATTCAGCTCGGGCATACGCTGATGAATTAGACTATTATCAGTTTAAAAATTTATTTGTATGCAATTTATAGGAGGAGAAAATCAGTGTTGTATTTATTTTTATACTCGGTCCGTCATCACATTTCGGGGACAGAAAGGGTTATAGAAAGCCGCCGTGGGCCTACAACTGACTCGTTATGTAACCTCACACATTTAACCCTTACGCGACACTAACAATTATATGTTCAATTATATTTTTCTCTAATTTGCAGCTATAATTGCCGATTCAATTTCTAGCTTCAAATGACAAACTATAATCACGATTTTAAAAAAATATACGAATAAAAAAACTTTTTTTTGACTTAGCTGTTGCTTACTGGTGACCTGACGCAATGTATATATATTGCACATGTCAAGGTAGTTTAGTTCGCTAGACAACTGACGTCTTGTAAACTTGTGCATAATTTCGTCTACTTTTATTTTTTTCTTGTTTTCAGTGTGTGCAGCGCTCCGAATTTTTTTGTATGAACCGCTTCACAAAAAAATTGTAATAATGATATATACAAAATAGTAGTGTCCCGCAGTTAAAGGGTGATGTTTGCCGTCTAATTACTTTGGTCATCTTTGTCTGAACAGTAGCCTACTGTTATATCATGTGTTAATCCTAAGTACTTGCTGATTAATTCTTGGCCCAATGTCTTGGACATTGGCCCGGCATTGTAAGGTCACTGTAGATAAGACGTCACGTTGTCGCGGTCGTGTTTTTGGTACTACACAACATTGGTACTAAGTGGTATGAGCTATGGCAGTTTTAATATTACTGCTTTATAAGAGAACAGTTATAAACTACTTGTTCACTTGTTCACTCAAGTGACATTATTTGTCCGGTGCTGGGGAAATGTCGGCTAAGTATCTACCCAATTGGGCCAATATTGTGCAAATATTATGCAAATACCGGTCGATCGTCCCGACAAACACGAAAAATTGAACCAATAGTAATCTTAGTACACAGTCTTCAACGCTGGCCCAACATTATACCACCATTGGTTCAATGCCCCGTGTTTTTCTGGGCTTAGCTGCTAAGAACAAGGTGTTGTATGTGTGATTCTTAAACAGCGAGACATTATTGTTGAAATCACGCCTCCCCCTTCAATGATTACTAGTTCTACCGTATAGTATGGTCACTTGTAAATGTTATATATCAATTCCTAGTTTCCAAAGACACGTCTCTTGTCTTTTTTTAAGAATAGCTATTTATTTATCTTGTGAACTACACGAGCATACATACTAGTATATACAAGGCAGAACCAGCAATTAGCAGCATGATATTGTAAAAAAGGCGCACTTTTGTTATAAGTTGATGTAAGTAATTGGACTAGTTTGGAAATAATTATAAAGTATTTAATAAATCATTTTTCAATATAATAGCTAAACGGATCGAAAAAGAATCATAAACTGACTGTTCCATATCCCGCTATAATGATTTATGATTTGTCTGTGAGCTATTTTGAATTAATTTAAGATGACTAGTTCTCGTAAAGTACTCGTAAGTACTCGTTAAAAGTACTTTTATTTTTAAAAGTACTTGAGTACAAGTACGAGTACAAGTACTTTTCAAAAGTACGAGTACTGAGTACCGACGAGTACTGCAAAATCGGTACTCGAGTACCAAAGTACCGAAGTACCGAGTACTTTGGCCCCAAGCCTGCCATAATGTCACTTTTTGCATTCTCTTCTAATAACGGGACAGACAATCTCGTTTATTTCTAACCTTTTTCAAACGATAGCGAACAGCATTTTTATAGGCCACACCATGCCTATTATTGAACATTGCAGGTATATTAGGGTATTATGTATAGAAACGATAACTGTCGAGTTGAGATTCGAGCCATGTAAATCAAATGTGTAATGGTGATACAGGTAACCAGCTACACGGTTTGGAATATAAAGCTACCAGCTTATTTGTCCATAACTATTTTGCCAGTCATGTTTTCAAGATATGCAATTACAACATTTGGCTCTACCCAAAGTTAAAGGAAGGTCACACGCTTCATAGGGATTTATTTGATAAATCAATATAGATAGTTTTTACTTATTTTTATTAGGAGTTTATCATTCCAATCGGACGAGTCTTGATTGGACTGAATTTGTGAATGTGGTAAAGACAACATCATTTTTATTAAAGCATGAAATTTTAATGAACAATTTTTGAATAGATATGTGAAATATTACAAGGGTAATCAAAAGCCATGTAACAAATTCATGTTCATCTTTCACCTAGCTAACATGATGCGTTTAGCCTGAGCATTATGAAAACATTTTATTAGAACGAACTCGTGAGATAAGCATTATTTTCAAGATGTTCCTAAATTATAATGTTAGGGACTATGGGGATGCTGTGATTAGTCGCAGTAGAATCATGTTTTCAATATGCTCACTATTGTAAAGCTTTGAAGAGATATAGAATAGCCGGCTCAAATCTGGTATTCTGACTCTAATTTAAATTACAAGTGAATGACGGCGGTGGTTGGCTGATCTCATCATGTGACAAGCTGAACCACTCTTCTATTCGTCGGGGGTAGAATACGGGACTTGGTCCGAACAGCCTATAGTGAAAATTTTCGTTTCCCCCTGGGATGTACTGACAACTTTCCTTTTCAACATATTGAAAATCACTATCATTATTTTGTCACTGTTTTTTGAATTCTACAGTTTCCAGATAGATATTAATCAAGTGCGTTGTTTTATTTAACGTCATTGATCAATGATAGCTTTGTCATGACAGCCCCACTTCCCAAAACGTTGCCCATGCTGCGCATGCGGGTGGCAGAAAATCGTGATAATTGACCCACACTAAGTACATATAAATTAAACGACATTAAAAACAATAGTGATTGTGTTAAATTGTTGTAATAAATATAAAATGTCTTATGTATTATTACTGTCTGACTTATATCCGGATGAGCAGATCTTTTTGTAATTATATTCATTAATGAAAGCAATGTTGTAATCTGGATCTACTTTTAAGTCAATTATCTGGTTTTGTTCACCACAAATATTTACTAACAAGTTGAGCCATGACACAAAAATAGAAAGGGATTTCATGGCTGAAATTTTATTCCTATAATTATTACTTAAAAATAGAGGGATATGTGTGAGTTTGTGTGCCTGAATGTTCTGTGCTTACGCCCCAAGGAAACAAATAATTTAGTGTGTAAATGAAACGTACGATTGAAAAATGTTTTTTAAAAAATAATTATTTTTGCTTTGATCAGTAAATATGATAGCCATCTGTTTTTTTATTATAGTTGTTACACACGCGGAGCAATGGTTGACATTTTTATCACTTGATTATTACGAGATTCACGAAGCAAAGGGTTAAAAGGTTTCAACTGTTATAAGGTTAAGACAAGGCATACTTATCTATTAATTTTAATTTTTTCAAATCATACTGGTTATTGGTTAGGAATTATTTTATCCATAATTTTACATATTGTTGTTTTTAATGATACTTTTTTATGCCCACTTTGTTTGTTAGTCAGTTTCAGGGGATAAAAGTTTATATCAAATATATGCAATAATATTATTAAATCACTATATATGAGTCACTTTGAAACCTATGTCAAAACATTTTCATCACAAAATGCATCTTTCAACAGAAAACAAAAGCTAAAATTATTATTAGTAATTTGAAGGACTAAAGGGTTGAAGTATTTTTTAAATTAAAATACAGTATATTTATTTGCTACGCCCATATATTTGTATAAGTTTTAATGTCAAATTTGTGATTTGAGCCAATAAAAATTGTAGATCGTATCTGTAAATCAGCTATTTTCATTGACTATTTTGTTTTGCGATTTTATGGGTCAAAGGGCGAAATAGAGCTTGGCAACAGAATTTTAGAAATCAGCACATACAAATTAGGTTAAAACAGGTTTTACCCCAGAATGCCTACAGCAATTTTTTAGAGAACATATTCCCCTATTTCGACCGGACTTGATAATAGTAAAAAAATGATTTAAGTCAGGCTTTGATATATTTTAGCAGCCCTTCATCAATGTTATTGTTATACCTCGGGCTGCTGTTGACTATGGCGGGCTGTTAGACATTGGGGCGGGCTGCAAAACAGCACAATGCTCTGTTGAATCATGCTGTTGTTTATTACGGCTAATCTATGATAATGATAGAAATTATTAAAAGCTCCTCTATTCCATCTGGCTTATTCGCCTTAGCTCCAGGATGAACTGGTGACTTGTTGACGACTATATGCTCTGAACCTGGACATCTCATTGGTTATGCATTGGTTTTGTGCGCCTCTGAGCTCGGTTCTTCCGAGAACTAAGGCGCGTTAGAAGATATATAAATCATTGATTGATTGATTGATTGATTGATTGATTGATTGATTGATTGATTGATTGATTGATTGATTGATTGATTGATTGATTGATTGATTGATTGATTGATTGATTGATTGATTGATTGATTGATTGATTGATTGATTGATTGATTGATTGATTGATTGATGGATGGATGGATGGATGGATGGATGGATTGATTGATTGATTGATTGATTGATTGATTGATTGATTGATTGATTGATTGATTGATTGATTGATTGATTGATTGATTGATTGATTGATTGATTGATTGATTGATTGATTGATTGATTGATTGATTGATTGATTGATTGATTGATTGATTGATTGATTGATTGATTGATTGATTGTTTAATTGATTGTTTAATTGATTGTTTAATTGATTGTTTAATTGATTGATTGATTGATAAGAAGCGTGAGATATTCTTTCTGAGTTTAGTGCACAATCGAGATCTGTGCAACCATTTCGAGCTGAACTTACATAGTGAGCTAACAATATTGTTAGGACACATCAAAAATGTTCACACTGCTCCGACGCTGGGCCGACGTTGAGCAAATGTTATACAAATGTTTTTGTTTGCTGGGATAGTGCCAATTAGTAAAAGTGGGTTATCAGGGCTGATAATATGTAATCACTTTGTTGACATCCTGAATACATTTTGTAAGAATTTCAAAAGATCAGGATTGACAAGGAAATACATAAATATATCTGGGTATCGTCAGCGCATACTGATGATGTCTGACATCGTGTTTGTGAATAACAGGGATGAAGGGGTAGTGTTGATAAACTGTAATGGATCAAGGACGGGTCCTTGGGGAACTCCACATGTGATCTTGACATGACTTGATAAACAATTCATAATATCTTCACGATACGCCATTTAGGACACATACCACTCTAGAGCGACCCCATACCAATTTAATCTTCAGCATTTTGAATGTTGCATTGATACGTGATGTCGGTAACGCAACGTATGACATGAAAGAAAATTATTTCAAATAAAAAAAGTGCGTATCCAAAAATAAGTTAGATTTTCTGATAATTGGTAATTTATTCGAATTGAATCTAAATATTTGTTGCCCAGGATTAAAAATTAACATAACTGTGTTGTTACAAAGATAACAATTTAGATTTAGCGCTATCGCATTTACTGTTCATGGCTGGATTCAATAATTCAAGGTTCAGCTGATCATACCTGTATCCATATGACGGTAGGCTAAGTTGTATTTTTTTTAAGAACTCATATCCACCTGTATTCAGTATTTTTTGTGTATTTAAAAATCTAATCAGGAATACTTCCTTAAATCTATTTTGGACACATCTAATGTTTAATAAAAATACGTTTGAAAAGCTCAACAACGTAATGTTATTTGTAATTAAATCTAATATGTACAAATGAGAAATTCCGGTGAAAACATGATAATTTGTTTTCATATATCAAAATAATTATGAAGGCAAAGTAGTAAATAGGTTTCGATAATATATTTTGAAACTATGTTGTAGTTTGATATTTGTATACACTAATTGACACTGACCTGAAAAATGTGTTCCGAATTAGCCAACAATAAAACGGGAATAGATCAAGACATTAAGATGGCAAGGGCGTAAAAGTTATTCGAAGAAGCTGCGGCATGCTGTGTGAAAACATAATTAGATAATTGTCTGCCCGAGAATATCACGACTAGTAGACTGTCAGAAAACTACGAATACATCACACAGAGAAAGCTATCTTAAAACAAGCTAGAAAACATTGGATCAATGTCAGACATTGAGCTAACTCCAAATGAATGTCACTTGTTTTCTAGGACTAAGGATGTGCGACCAGATAAGAATTAGAACTGTCTAATTGGACGACAGGACAGGACGATGTCAGCTTCACAAGTAAGGGACGGGTCGCACCTTGAAATTAAAGGGTCGTATCTGCCACGTTGCAAAGTGCCAGATACGACACTTTAATAGCAAGGGAAAGAGGATGTGACAACACATCCACCCCCGTATTTGCGGGGGATCCGTTTATAATAGGCTGATTAGCTGTTGCCTCTGGGCAGGATATCTCCAAAGCAGCCTCCACCAGAATGCGTAATTACCCAGCAAACACGAGACATACAATGTTGCTTTATTGTTGGCCCAGCGTCGCAGACGGTGGGCCAACAATAAAACAACATTGGGTCAATGTCTCTTGTCTGCTGGGTAGGGTTGCACATTCATTAACCCTTGACCCTCTAAATTAAGTAATTTAGTTTTTCACCCACTTGAAGTTGTCTCTCGTTACCTCGACCCACAACTTCAAGTGGGTGAAAATTACTTATATTTGTTTGATTTGAAGCCAAACACTTTCAAATATTTATGTTTAAGCAAATATTTTATTCACAATAATTGTGATTTAATCTGGCAGTAAACTAAATTAAAAACGACAATAGTCGTGCTTAGCGAAAAAAAATAAGGAGCGAGGTTTACATTTTCTCACCATAACATCAGGTGAACAAATCGTCCCCTCGCTCCTTATTTTTTAGAGAGGGACATGGCGCAATGGTTAGAGCGTGGCGCTCTGCCGATGTCGCTACCTGCCGTGCGGTTTCGAATCCCGCTTGGTGCAGAATTTTCAGAGAAATATAATGTTTTTCCCCTCTCAATCTAGGGACATTGTTAAGATGTGTGTCCTTGGGCACGGCACTTGACCCTCAAATGCTTCACTTGACTCAGGTGAAAATGAGTACCTGGTAGGACAGAGATGGCAATGTGTACGATAAGTTCAATGCGCCGAAACGGCTGCAGGACTGTATGCTCTCCGTGGAGTTGAAATGGCACACGAATGAACAGGTCCAGTGACCAGGGGGTAAGATGTAAAGTCGGATGATAGGTCTTCAGACTTGATATCAGACTATAAACCTTTACCTTTACCTTTTTATATGAAAGGGTGTACCTGCCACTTTGCAAAGTGGCAGATACACCCTTTCATATCCAAAGGCACAACATGATTGTGCAGACAAAGAGGAGTGTGAAATATAAAAATGTATTATTTGCATAGATGTATTTGATATTAAATAACACAGACCTATTCTTATTTAAAAAACGATCTTTTGATGGTTGTATTACAAATACAAGAAAATATTACCAACGTGTCACAGAAATGAAATGAAATGAATCGGGCTTTAGGCCACCTTTGTGCACATATATGCTAAACTGGGCCAGGAGAACCTCCTGAGGATGGTGAGATGATTGAGATGACACTGTCCTCCAGACACAGGATTCGAAATTCGAGCCCTGGCGGTCTGAGGCCGAGCACGCTACCTCTTGGTCACGGAGGCTCCCCACAATACTAACTTTCACACGTGGATGGGGAAGAAACAATTTTGTTTCTTTCAAACCGCCGAGACCGGGAACCGAACCCCGGACTCTGGCGTGAAAGGCAGCGGTGCTAACCACTACCCTAGGGCCCCCGCCCAACGTGTCACAGAAGTAGTCCAAACTTACAAGAATAACACCTGTGTTTTTACTTACTTGGTATGTAATATAAGTGAGGAATTTTCTTTTTAATTAAACAGTAGGCTAACTGAGATGAGGAGAAACCCAGCAGACATAAGACGTTGAATCAATGTTGGTTTAACGTTGATCCACAGTCTACGACATTGGACCAACGTTAAAACAACATGTCTGCTGGGAATGTCAAGTGTAGAGTATTTACTCACGAGGAGTGAGGAGGGAGCGAGACTCCAAAACAAAATAATATAAAAAGGTGAGTGATAATTCCCCATCTTCCTAACAGCAAGTCTTGACACCGCGAGGCCGTCAGGCCAACATTGGTTTTGCGACCTCGGGAGCAGCGTCTGCGACCTCGGGAGCAGCGAGCCTTGCGGGGGAAGGTGTAATTTCCAGAACCAAACTCCAGGCCCAGAAACACGTCGAGTGGGAACCCGAGAATCGCAGCCGCCGGCTTCCCGCGCGCACATTTCAGGAACAAGGTAATATCATCTGCTTCAGGTAATTAGCTTTGGACAATTTCTGTTCCGACCTGATGATGAGAAAACATCTCTTGGAGCAAATGGACAACATGATTTATCCTTAGTGTGGTGCATCCCGTCTGGATATTCGCGTTTCAATCCAATTGATCATTATTAGGTCTGGCCCAGAAAATGCGAGACGTTGGCCCAACATTTGGTAAATGTTGGCCCATCGTCCACGACGCTGGCTCAACATTGGGCCAACGTCTCTTGTTTTCTGGGTGGTGTTTTCACTAGAATAGACGCTAGTTAGGGGTTTTGTCAAGTTAAACAAAATAAATTAATCCGCGAAAAACTCGGAAGTGGCTGGGTGGGTCAAGCCCCAACTAGGATTCTATTCTTTTTTTTTGAAATTTTGTGTTTTTGTGTGTTTTTTACGAGTTTTTGTAGAAAAATCAATTGGGGTTGGGTGGATGAGGTCTGGCCAATCCGAGTTTTTCTCGGATTTTTTTGATTTTTTTCAACTTGACAAGACCACTATGTGTGTCCCAGTAGATACGACACATGTATCAGGCGTTGAACCAATGTTGGGCCAACATTGAACCAACATTCGATCCATGTCTCAGGGTTACTGGTCTTATATAGACTAACCTATAAAGCGCCAAGTCATTAAATTAAATTGTTACCCACTTTTAAAGTTGTGTCTCGCTACCGCGATCCACATGAGTGTAAAAATGTCTTACATTATGTATAATTTGAATCAAAGCATAATTCAACTCAATGACGACATGTTCATATTTGTGTATTACAGGGATGGATAGGGCTTTGGGCTACTTTGGTGCACACACATGCTAATTTAAAGGTGATCTATCCCCCCTTATATGGTTATGAATAATTATGTCGTTATATGGGGTGATTGGCTATCATGTGACCCTCTCAGAGGGTCACATGATAGCCAATCACCCCATATAAGGAAACACTTGTGCTCCATCTTGTGGCAACTTTGATTTATTTGTCACAAATTTATTCATACTATATAAAGGGTGATAGATCACCTTTAAGCAAGAGAAAATCTACTGAGGTCGAGTACGCTCCATTTTGGTCACAGAGACTCTCTCCCTATAATATTTAAAATGTGGCATGTGTCGTGGGCAGCATTTTTTTCCCAAATGGCTACCCCGGGGTCATGCGCACTTGATCAGCCATGCGTCGGTTGAGCCAAATGACAAGAGTGATTAAATAGACCTAACACCGGCTTGGGTCAACATACCTATCAAATACCTTTCAAATACGGGACGTAATTTATTGCAGTAAAAATGAAATAAAATGAATTGGGTTTTAGGCCACCTTTGTGCACATATACGCTAAACCGGGCCAGGAGAACCTCCTGAGGATGGTGAGGTGAATGAGATGACACTGTCCTCCAGACAAAGGATTCGAAATTCGACCCCTGGCGCCCCTGGTGGTCTGAGGTCGAGCACGCTACCTCTGGGTCACGGAGGCTCTCCACAATATTGAATCTTTACAAGTGCGCGGGAAGTTTTGTTTCTTTGAAACGTCAAGGTTCGAACCCGCGATCTCTGACTTTCCAAGCAAGCCGCCTTAGCCACTGCACCAGGGGCTCCACCCTATTTTTTGCAGTAATCGACTTTAAACCATGTGTGACGCAAAACGTTCTAAGACATAATACTAGAGAAATAAATCATCATTTACCATAAACTATGTGAGTAGTCCGTGATCAACTTTACTTACCCCAGACCCGAATTAGTTGAGCCGTTTCACCAACGAATTGTGAAGCAGCAACTAGTTTTCATATGCATTACTAATGTGTTGTCACAAACAGGTTTGCTGGCCCTGACTGGCTTCCCTGCCCGGCAAACCCAATGTTGTTTTAACAAGATTTATTATTTAAAATTTTCGTTGAAATAATTGTTATTATGTACATGTACATGTAATTAGGTGGCTCTCATGACAGCGATCACCATGATCTCAATGAGAGTCTCATTACCTGATTGCTAGATAAAGCTGTATAATCGTATATTATTGTGACATGTTATTTGAGGTGTGGTATTTGAATCTGAATCTGTTAAATGTTAGCGACAAGAGAATTGGAGTTAAATGAGGCTAATATTAAGAAACTAAAAATACAATTCACAATATTATCGTTCGCTAACAATTAGTATTTCGTTTTGGACACTAACACAATAGCAGATCACACTGCTTCTTTTCCGACAAGAAGCCCGAAGATATTTTCTACAAGAAGAAAAAAAACGCTGGCAGAGCAGATTAACAAGAAGGGACGGGACACTTCAATCGTGATGTGATCAGATTTATAATGGGCGATGCTCTCCTGAAGCTGTCCCGATACTGGACCAACGTCGGAGACGTTGGTCCAGTATCGGGACAGCTTCAGGACGTGTCGGCTGTAACATTTAGCCCCTAGTTACGGATCAACATGTCCGGTTCAGACGCGGGGACTTCCTGGTCCGCCCGGGGTGATGTCAAACCCACCCCAGAAGCTTTACTCGCTGATGAGAGCAGCCATTTTGTATTAACAAACCTCGGCAGGTGTCCACCTGACCAGGGGACCGTGCTGCCCCACCTTCCTCTTGTGAAAATGTCAAGGTTTCTGGGGTTTCTGAGGTTAATGTTGCAGGTTTCTAATTAATGCTGCCGATATCTGATTAAAAAATCATGTTATGTGATAAATCTTTGTGATAAAATTTATTTCTGATTATAAAAGGTCTTGTTTCGAGGGTAGATTATGCATTTCTAATATCATGTAAGCCTGGTTTTTACTGTATTATTGGCCTACTCTGTAGTAACGCTATTCGTTTTCAAAAGAAACACCACAATTAAATATTTGATAATACTGTCCTATCATTACGTTTTCATACCCATCTCCAATTTGTTTGTTCCCCTGCTTTATGAATTGAATTTAATCTGAGAATGGAATGCGTGTTTAAACATCAAAATTGACTAATGTTGGTCTCAAAATTAACAAATATGATTAGTTTGATGCCACTTGAAGTGGGTGAAAATCTAAAATTCTATAATTTAGCAGCCTAAAGATAAAACTTATATAAAGGTTTAGCCTATTACGATTTGGTGATATGATCAGATTAGATCCATCTTTCACTCGTACACAGTCACTCTCCTGTGAGAACACCTGAAAATCACCGGTTACGAGTGAAGCTATTACAAAACACTATTACAATGACCAGAGTGTGTCCCGAATAGACAATGCCGTGTTTGTTCGCTTTCATCACTAGACTAATCTGCGTGCAAAACCAAAAGGCAGTAACTGCTTACTTGAAAAGTAAGCAGTTACTGCCTTTTGGCTTTGCATTGCACCACTGTACCAATGTTATCACCTGACACTGGTGCATTAGTGTTATGTATGTGTTTTTTGATAAGAAATCTTCGCATCCCGGTGTCAGGAGATATATGATCGCCCTAAAAGCAACCGCTAGATCAGCACTGACCTTCTGGATCTATTAACACCGGAATTCAGATCTGGTAATTCTGTCTGGTCGCCTCTGTCTGCCACTGTGAATTATTCTGTGAAACTCAACAGCCTTGTCCTGCAATGTTGTCACCTAGCAATCTAATACGATAAGGTATGGCAGAGGAGGACTTATATAACAATATTTAACCGAGTAGCCAATCAAAAGGGTTTCCGGTAACGTAACTGTGTTTCACATAATTATTACGCGATTACACTCAGTGAACGCAAAACATGTACAATGTTGGACCAACGGCGAAGTCGCTGGTCCGACATTGTACACACGTTATACAACTGTTTTGTGTTTGCCGGGCGTAGAGCTGTTCAAAAGTGAGTGGTGCCTGGTAGATCACTGCAATGGCAATAAGCATCTGAAAGTTTAATTTAAAATAGTGATTTTGTGTTATCGTTTATATCGCCACAGTGTGCAAAAGGTAGCGTGAATCACTCCTAGTCCACAAATGATTTTCATTAGGCATAGTAACCTTTTCATATTTTTAATTTCTAGGCGTATAATTACCGAGTATGGCAAAATGATGGCATATGGAAATTATAAAAGCATGCATTCTGATAATTGCTGGAAGTTTAAAATTTGAATTACTCTGCGATCCACAAAATTACAAGTAACTAACAAATTACATATAGTACCGTGAGATTTTACAATGCTTCATAGGACCTTCTTGCATATTTGGGGTAGATCAGCTGTTTCGAGCTCCCTGCCGTAACACAACAGTTTGTTTTCCAAACGGACGCCCAGCTGAGAGCATTGGTGGAATTATGTACTCATAGATGTCGCTCAAATATATGTACAAGCTATGCTTTGGGAATATGCTCTTAACCCTTTAGCCGCCAAATTATTCAATCTGAATTTTCACCCACTTGAAGTTGTGTCTCGCTGACGCGATCCACAACTTCAAGTGAGTGAAAATTATTCAGATTTGACAAAATGGAGGTCAACAAATTTAAAATTTCGCTGATTATTGTCACTTTTTATCTTTAACATGTTCAAAAGGTGGTACATAATGTGCTAATAAAAAATGAAAACCCAAATATATGCGGCACCGGCGGTTAAAGGGTTAAAGCGCCATTGGGTATGAGACGCATATAGTATTATAATCTTGCTTGATGCATGGACTGTGGGTGTAGCGTTATGTGTCATTGTGGAGTACCCACAGGCCACTATTGTATTCTGCATTAACCCTTTAACCGCCGTTGTCGCATATATTCGGGTTTTCATTTTTTATTAGCACGATAAGAACCACCTTTTAAACATGTTAAAGATAAAATATGACATCAATCAGCAATATTTGAAAACAGTTGACCTCCATTTTGTCAAATCGGAATGATTTTCACTCACTTGAAGTTGTGGATCGCGTCAGCGAGACACAATTTCAGGTGGTGAAAATTCAGATTGAATCATTTGGCGGTTAAAGGGTTAACAGTGGACTATGACAGTTCTTTTCATCTAGACTCGCCGGTCAGTTATCATAGGGCCACGCCCAGTCAAAACAGCTTGATGAAAGACCAGTCCAGACGCCATCCACTACGTTCCTCAATGCCGTTTTGCAAAATCAAAAGGCAGTAACGCTCACGTGAAAAAAACAGTTTATGCTTTTTAGATTTTTGACAGAATAGCAGTAGTGTAACCCTTTTACAACCCCAAAATATTTATGTGCAAAACATTGACACCAAAGGGTTATTTTTAATTTTAAATCATTATACATGTCTTAGTTGGCTCTTTCCGATTCATTTTAATACCCAGACGAAAAAAGGGCGGGGGCCCTGGTGCGGTGGTTGAAGCTGCCTGCTTGGAAAGTTGAAGATCGCGGGTTAGAACTCCGCTATAGCATTCAAGTTTCAAAGAAACAAAATGTTTCTTAAAGCTCACTTGGAAAGATTCAATATTGTGTGGAGCCTCCGTGGCCGAGAGGTAGTGTGTTCGCTCGCAGACCGCCGGGGCTGAAATTTCGAATTATGTGTCTGGAGGGCAGTGTCATCTCATTCATATCACCATTATGAACATCCTGGAGGTTCTCCTGGACGAGTTTAGCCTACATGTGCACAAAGGTGGCCTCAAACCCCATTATTTTCATTTTAATTTTTCCGCTTCATTTGAATACCTATGGTATTGAATGTTTAGTAATTATTATACTACAAGAACGGAACGTTGATAAATCAACTGCATATTTTGCACAAACATATGTCTTGATCCAGAGGGTGGCCAATGGATATTTACATTTTAATTAACCAAATTGATTCCCACTGATTAAGGCCAACGTATCGGTCTACATATCACGGACGGTAAGAAATCTATGCGCGTCTACAACGGGATTTGGGTGGTACTCTTAAATCAACATTACTTTGCACCGCTAGACTAGATTATTGCCTTTTTATATCTCGTGCTCGTGATCTTCTGCGGTATATCAGACACGCCGACCAAGAGGTCAATGCCTGCATAGCTTTTTTCAGCCCAGTCTCCTGCTTTGAACCATACGTGACTAATCCTGCAATTTGTCACCACAGCGACCGGGAAAAATATCACGGGCATCTATTCATTCGGTGACATATTCTCTCATTGATTACCCGGAGTGTGGTTCGATGATAACAAGGACCGGGATGTATTACAGACCGCTCCACACGTGACGGCCTTGGGACCATTCAAATTCTTCCTCAACCCGCACGAGAAGCTTATCCAATGATGTTTTAATGCTGGGTCAGCGTCGTAGACGCTGGCCCAGCATTAAAACAATATTGGATCAACGTCTCGTGTTTACTGGGTTGCAGTCCTTACAAAAGAATAAGCCTTTCAGTGCAGGCGATGGATTCGAACGATATTAACTGTTTATTTCGTGATAATTGAAAGCTATATCAGATGTCTAGGTGCGGATCTAACTCAAGAACTAATCATAAATGTTTTCACAGTTGTGGTCAGGTCCAAAAAAAACATGACCGAGACGTAGCGTGCATGATCCGAGACCGTCGCAAGGATTCGAATCCTATAAATTACGGCTGTCGCGACAAGCGTTGTTAGCACAGTGATTTTGTTGAGAGCTTATTCAGTCTGATCTGTCAAACAAATTGCTTCCATGGTTGCCGTAATGATCAGATTTGTTCAATTACAGTTTCTTCAGGAAACTGCAATCTAACTCTAAAACTTGCCTGTTTTCTAACGAAACATTCATTATGCCCTACATTTATTTCTTTCATCAAGCGCAAAATATACCAACGCGAACGCGAAGATGATCAAAATTTAATACACTATGTTTAGGCCTATCATTTCGTCCTCTTAGATATGAAAGGGTGTATCTGCCTGCACAGATACACCCTTTCATATCTAAGGAGACGATTTATAGAGCACACCAACGCAAAGTCGAAGGAGAACGCAAAAAGCCAAGGCGAAAAACAACTTCAAACCGCATGGTTTGATTTTTTTCGCGTCCGCGCTAGTTATCTTTTTAGTACTACGCTTAGATGATTGGTGATTAGATTTGTAACTTACTTAGTCTATATATATACTTTTTATGTTTAGAATAATTTGATTCTATTTTTCATTCATGTATTACCCCTTGAAGCGCTGAATTTTTTCTGAAAATCAGTGAGACCAAAGGGTTTTTTCAATTTGAAATAATCACAAATTAGCTTTTTCTTTTTACTCTTACAATGCGGAGATATAGACTTTAGTCGTCAAAATCTGACGTCTACAGACGTCATATTCTGACGACTAAAGTCTATCCCCGCACTGTAAGGATTAACGTCTGAGATGTAGGCTTTTTCCCAGCGGCGAGTCATTTCCTATCATTCTAAACCATTTGGCTTTCTAATACATAACAAATACTCTGCCACACGAAACCAAACAACAAGGAACTGTACTTTCATGTGATCATATTAAGAAGCTTGACATTTCCATTGCGTCCCCTTGAATATGAAAGGGTTTAAAGTGGCAGATACACCCTTCCATTTGCAAAACACGATATAGGATGATAATGTAGAGGAGGACGCGGAGAACTGCATGGGAACTGGGACACGCGACTTTGTGTTTTACTGTTTTGCCTATCATATACTCTGGGGATATTATTACATAATATGTTTTACCATTTTAGTCAGACGTAATGGGAAGCAGTGTTTTCCGTTGAAAAAAAAGTTGGAAAAGTGGAGAACTGGGACATCGCAAGGAGAAGTGGGACAGCTGATGGGGTAAAGTGGGACAGTTTCACGTATCTCTTTACATCCATCGATACCAGAAATTAAGGGAATTGTTAACAGATGTAAATGGGTACAAACAGTTTATGAACAGATTTACACAATCAATATCCAATATGTAAAGTGGGACACCTATGTGGAGAAGTGGGACACTCACGGGGAGAAGTGGGACGTCATGTTCCAGTTCTCACCATACATGCCATTTCGTATAGTCCCAGTTCTCCTCATGCCTACCAGATTTATAACCCATTCACTTACTCAATAATAAAAATAGTAAACAATATTTAGCTGATACATATCCACGAAGAAGGTAGCAAGGAAACATCAAACACAGTAAATGTGAGGTACTGTACATATTCAACTTGTTTTACACATTTACACAAAGGCAGAAAAACAACTTTTTATACTAAAAATCCTCCAATGAACTATAAGATCGCTGTGTAAATATAAACATTTTGCCACTTTCATTTCGAAGAGAAATGGCAGACATTAATTTTTTTTTAAATCAATGTTTACGACCAATTTTTCTAATAATATTTCTTGTCAAAACTTATATACCGAATTCAAGACTTCGCTCTCTCCAAAAAGGTCTCCTTTTGAAATCTAGACTCGTAAGGACAGAGATATAAGGGGTATTGTTACTCTATGGAACAAGTTACCACCAGAATTGCGTGTGGATCATTCTCTTGATATTTTTGTTAATGAGTTAGATAATTTCTATTGTAACAAGTTCAATGACACATTTTCCTGTAATGTATGTTCGTGGACAAGTACTTGTCGATGTCAGGTGTGTGTGTGTTTTTAATGCATAGTTATCAGCTATGATTTCAACCTTATTTTTTACCTACATACGTTTACTTAACACATTTTCTATTTTATGTACCTTTATGCTTTTAAATTATACTATTGCATACTTTATACTTTTTTTACAACGTATTTTTATATATAATTTGTACATTTTATTATATATAATTTTTATATTATGATGGATGTCAAACCGATTGGGTGCTAGTCACCTGTAGTGACATCCTTTGCATGCTTCTTTATTGTACATTTATGGTATTTTTATATTGTATTATAATGTACACTTTGATTGTATGCATCAAGCCTAATAAATAAATAAACGTTTTGTCACTGTACTGATAAAGTTGTCTGCAATTTGATTCTGGAGAGATATGTGATGAAGAGAACTAAGGGCCACAGAAAAATGTTTCCCAGAAGTTGATTGACTGGAAACAACGGGCGTTATCAGCGGTGTCCCAGTTCACCCTTGTCCCAGTTCTCCCCGTCCTCCTCTATAGGCAAGTCTCTGCATGTAGGATAAGGTTTACCTCAAGATACGGTCAAATACGATCACGTAAACTTTAATAAGAAATAAGAAAAACAGATTGCAGATTGAGAAATGCATCTCCAGACAGAAAATCTTCTGAAAATGCTTACGTAAATGCATTCGGAAAACCCCAATGCAATCAGGAAACGTGGACCTTATAGTATATTGATTACTTGCACAGACATCGTGTTTCAAATTATTGTTGCCTCAATATTTGCAAGGGTTGAGAGAGAAACGACCACGAATCTATCTTATGACAATCCGGCTAGGCGATATATAATATAACCCATCTGATTGTGGGTAATAATATCAAGATAAATAGACGTCAAATTCTGACGTCTAAAAACGGTTCCCGCACTTATATTATCAAACATATTTATATTAGCCGTAGACCCGCAACACAGGTATTCAAATGAATCTGAGAGAGCTAGCTGGGACATTTATGATGATTTCAAATTGAAAAAAATGTGTTTTCCATGTAGTCCAGTTGCCCTCCATAAAACCTAGAAATTGTGAGAAGTGTAAGGTTTTTTGATTGATTCATGCTCCCAATGGGTCAATGAACAAATTCATCTTTGTTGCCCAGACGGCAACTTTTGGCAACTTTTTTAATTAGCATAATTAACATAATTAGCATAATTAGCAATGGGGAGTAATGCCAAATGTTAATCTTAAACCAATGGACGTACACAAATCTCCAATACCACATTTCCATTTAATTCAGACTTAAGAAATTAATTTCTGAGGTTAGGCCTAATGGTACTAGAGATCCAGGTCAAAGTTCATGATTATGATGCAAACCAAAATAAACTGACCAATAATTTGAAATGGGCAGTGCCTAGGACGCCCACGACCTAATCAGTGTAAAAAAGTAAAGTTAGACATAAATTAATGCAATTTATTCTGAAGTTAGACTCAACAGAATTGAGTGTATGCCCAAATATATACATATCTATATGAGTTTTCTTTTAGGGGGTAGGCCTAGTAGTTACGTTATATAGATTATACTATAGTCTAATTTTGTCTACAGTAAGCATAGACCTTAATGCATGATAGACCAAAATGGGGTTTTCTGTAAATATCAATTCTAGGGTGATTAAGCATATGCATAGGGGAGGCTTGGGACAGTTGGGTCACAGGGAGAGTTGGGCCACCCCCGATATCTCAGTAACGTGAAGCATTATGATCAGGTGCTGCCGTCTAGCGAATGAACTATACATTATCTATTGTTTGATGTGACCAGCTTATCGAGCCAATGTTCAGTGACGATTTTGTATCAAGAAATCTATTATATTGAAAAATTTGTAAACAATTGACTCGAAGGTAAGCAATTTGTTAGCATATCAATAGTACATAGTGTGTTGTGTAATATACCTATGATACCCCTCTGTCTTCAAGGCATTCAAGGAATCAATATCGTCGAAAGCCATTCTGTGATTTTGATTTTAACAAAAATTGCGGGAATAGGGAGAGTTGGGACAGTCAAAATGTGGGAGAGTTGGGACACTATGGGAGAGTTGGGTCATGGTCATGGTCATGCCCAGCTCTCCCACATAGGGAGAGTTGGGCCATGCAACGATGATTTGTTTTATCCATGACTATAGTGATTATGATGTACATAATTAAATTGTTCCTGTTTTATTCTTGTGTTGTGTCGATTTTGATGTATCTATACCGACATACTCTATGTGACCCAACTCTCCCAGCATGGCCCAAGTCTCCCCGAACATGGCCCAAGTCTACCCACTCCTTGGGAGAGTTGGGTCAGGAGAACATCTTTTTTTAATCGCATTTTTCCCATGCAACATAATGCATATAAAATAAAATAAACTTCAGATTGTTTGGCATGGTATATACTTCGTAACACCACAGGGAACAGTATAATATGACAAATGAGAAAAGCATACGGTGTCACAATGTAAAAAGTGGCCCAACTCTTCCAAGCCTCCCCTACTCCTGAGTCATTCACAGGTTCGTATACAAACTAAAATAAGGGGGGGGGGGGGGTACGGAACGACCATCCTTAAATGTAATATGGTGGCTGGGGGCATCCCGCAGAAATGTTGAAAAATAGGCTCTAACTGCATTCTGGCCCAATTTAGAGGTAAAAAAATTTCAATGGCAATTTTCATTCAATTTTTGTCTAACCTGCAGCTACACACGGGCTACAGTAGGCCCACATACGTAAATAGACAGCGCATTATACTTTCTGGCAAAACAAAGGGTTTTCGTGTCGTGGGCCACACAAATTAAAGGCTGATGGATGTCCACATAATATTCACCACATGACAACACATCACTGTTTCAATAATGACACCACATGACTGTTTCAATAAAAATAGTGAAATAATCATTTTGCCAAAAAAAGTTCTCCATACAATTAACACAGTCTGCCTGGGTGTTATTGGCAAGGTGTGAACAACACAGTTATAGCAAAGTTTATATATATACATAAATTCTAACAGTTCATTGTTTTCTACCCCCCAGACTTCGTCCTCTCCCTCCTCCTCTCCCTCCTCAACATGAATTTCCTCTGATTCTTTCCTAGTCAGTGAATTGCAACAATCATCTAAGACTGAAATGAAATGAATGGGGTTTTAGGCCACCTTTGCGCACATATAGGCTAAGCTGGGACATAGAAACCTCCTGAGAATGGTGAGATGAATTAAATGACGCTGCCCTCCAGACACAGGATTTTAAATTTGGCGATGTCTTGAGTTGCTTCTGATCTGTGACACTTACGGAGCGACAGCCGTCCACAAAAGCATTTGGAGACGAGCGCGACGATTATGGAGATCCAGGTTTATATCCGTAGGAGGGGGGGGGGGGAATTCAGTGTAGGAGGTTTTTTGCGACAGATGTTGTACCGGTGCAGTTGACAATAATTATATTCTCTGAGTAGACTTATACGAAAAATGTCTGACATATATTCATCACATACATCCTGTTCCCCCAGTACCTTGGTGTAATTTTAATGCTGGGATCTTGCCCTTTCTACATGGGAAAGAAACCGTGTCGCACTGTGACAGATAACACTGCCCTCCGGACACAGGATTCGAAATTCAAACCCTGGAGGTCTGGGCCGAGCACGCTACCTCTCGGTCACAGAGGCTCCCCACAATTCTGAGTTTCACAAGTGGATGGGGAAGGAACATCTTTGTTTCTTTCAAAAGCCGAGACCGAGAAACGAACCCCGAACTCTAGCGTGAAAAGCAGCGGTGCTAACCACTACCCCAGGGCCCCCGCCCATCAGATATCCAAATTCATCGACCAGATAATGTTGTACAGGGGGGGAGTTATTACTGAAACACTGAGAGAAGTTGAATGTTTCGCTGCTGCCCAATGATGAGAAACAAAGCCTCATACACAATTGAAAAAGTAACTCGTTGTGTGTGCCTGTATCAACTATACGTACAGTTACATTACGTGATGTCTGACGACCTTGACATATTCTGCTTAATCGTGACCTGTAACTAAAATAATAAGTCAATCACGAAGCCCTGAAACACTGGACCGACAGGACCTGAACACCAGTTTGATATTGGCCATTTTTTCCTGCAGCCACTGGTTCAGAAGTAACATTTTACATTGGATCATAATGCAGATTAAGCCGATTATGCTAATTATTTTAATTATGCTAATAAAAAAAGTTGCCCAAAGTTGCCACTTGGGCAACAAACCTAAATTTGTTCAGTGCTATCATAATAATATGAATTAGTCGAAACATCTTACACTTCTCATAATTTCCAGGTCCCCATTGAACATATAAGAGCAGCAACTGGGCTAATGGTTTATACAAAAATAATTCGGCTTTGTAAGAGTTAATAATTTTCATGTGGAATAAAGTAGCGGATTATTGTGGATGACAATTCCCAGCAGACACGATACATTAAAGCAATGTTGTTTTAACGTTGGACCAACGTCTTCGACGCTGGCCCAACATTAAAACAACATTGCTTCAATGTCTCGTGCTTGCTGGCACGACACGATATCCTCATGTGCTACAGACACCCGGATACAATGCCAGACATGCATAAAGATCACACGGTTTGAAACCATATCAAATGGCGTCTGCTGCCTCACAAATATCATTTCCAGCATCTCAGCATCAATTCTGGAAATATTCAACGTAAGAAAATACATGCAGCATGTCCTATTTGAAAAAAAACCCTGATTACTAATTAAACATAGTGGTGCACCACCTATACAAATCAGCTTTAAACTGCCATTCGCAAACTGCTTTTGACGCGCCTGAATGAGTAGCCAACATCTACGGCGTTATGGTTATTAACCCCGTCAATAGCCGTTTTTAGCCTCTTTTTTTTCTTCAAAGAATACAATTTAAAGGATTTAAAAATGGCGATCATTTTGCTAGATTGACAATTTTTTTATTCAAATTCTGCTTTAGTAGCTCATTTTCACCCACTCAAGGTTGTGGGTCGCTGTAGCGAGACACAATTTAAATTTGTCAGATTTTGACGCGCTTGTCTGCAGTGTGGTGTAGGCTTCTCAATAAACATATTCTTATATTATCTATTGCTGGACTTAAGACACAAAGCACTATAATTATGGTGTTATTGATAATAAAAGTGCTGAGCATCATGACGACCTACAATCCTTATCCGGCCGAGTACCAATGTTATAATTTATTCAATAATACTTTTTATTTAAGTACAATGGCATATATGTTAGAAGAGGCTTATTAGAGAATCAATGCAAGTTTGCACAGCTCCCTCTCTTCAGATGTCTACATTCCTCATTTCACCCATCTGCCATACGCCAAGACAAGCCGTAAGCATCTCCACCCATCCATGGCTGTGAGCAGCACACTCTCATCTTCCCTACATCAAGGCTAGGCTTCTCGAGGTCGCAGACCGGTCTGCGACCTCGAGAAACCTAGCCTTGCTGTAGGAAAGATGAGGGTGTGCTGCTCACAGCCATGGATGGGTGGAGATGCGTACGGCTTGAATGCACACTCTGGGTTCTAGACTCGGTTGGACAGGAAAGATGTGGATTTTATAGGAGCACAGAATGCATTATCCAATGGTAATCCTTACAGCGATTATGATGATGCAGCTCATGCAAATATGCATTTTTATAGACAAAAAAGCACAACAATGATTTTGAAGTATGCAGTCGTTTTGTTCACGGCATAGACAGGTGGAAGCTGAGCATTACCCAACCTACATCAGGCAGTCAGCTGCCATCATTATCACCTAGAGTAGCACGTGGCTCACACAGCAGTCATTTTTTTTAACGAGTAGACAACAATGACACCAATAGCAAACTGATGTGCAAAGCCAAAAGGCAGTAACTGCTTACTTTTCCAGTTATTGTCTTCTGGCTTCGAGGGCAGTTATACGGTCAGCGTTGACCAGGCCCTGACCCAGCATTGCAGGCGTTCGTTCGCTTTCCAGCAAATGGTTGGCGCAAATCATTGATATTAGTATATGTCATTTGAATCTAGATATGGAGATGTCAGTATTTTTTCAGCCATGTTTATTGTTCACAGATGCCGCTTTTGAGCTGTCCAATACAAACATGATAAGCGTATTGTCCAGCAGACATAAAACGTTAAGCCAACGTTCATTCAACGTATTGTGTCCGCTGGGTGATATTTGCCAATTAACAAGATAGTCAGCAAACACGAGACATTGACCCGCTTCTGGTTTAATGTTGGCCCAGCGTCACCGCCGGTGGTCCAATATTAATCCAACAAACACGGAACTTTAACTAGAAGCTGTTTTAATGTTAGGCCAGTGCCGACGACGGTGGCACGACAATAAAACTGCCTTGGTACGACGTCCCACCGGGATAAAGCTTAATGTACAGCTTATTTCACAGATTTACCAAAAGAAAAACAAATCACTCGCAACCAAAAAATAAACAACTGTAACAGCAATTATTTAAGGAGTTCGCCGACAAACATAATTAATCCAACAATAATTCCTTCCTCGTGTCAACAAAAGTGTATTTACTCCAGCAACAATATTATGTATGTCAAATCAAACATCGAACTAAACAAAAATTAGAGGACTGTGTTCTGTGGAATATAATAAGAAAAAAACATTATTTTCGGTAGGTGAAGAATTTATAATAATGGGAAGGATAATTTTTATGAGTGATTTGCATTTATGAATATAAAATGCTGACATGAAGATTGGGGGACTAACCCATGGTGGAGATAATGGCAAACAAACGCATGTTCTCTGGTGCAGAATTATTGAATGCTGTTGATGAACACGAATGTGCTGGGAGATTGTCCAAATGAGTAAGAAAGTGCTCAAATGCTTTGTAAAAAAGTGAAATCACTGTAACATAAATTCAAAACTATAGGCAGCATCAATATTTGATTGTCGATAACAAAGCTATCGGGATACTGTTTCCATAATTCCCTGTGACGTGGCGACATTCTGTCTGTATAAAATACTTTGGCCCAATACTGATCCAAGGTTGGGCAGACGTTTGTAATGTTGGCTCCGCATTGGTTTCAGTCACATTGTTTGATGACCAATGAAACCAGAACAGTTTTTGGCGGGCCCACTGAAAGACACGTGGCCCAACAAAGATTAGACAACAGAATATCTGACAATGCAAACAAGGGAGATGATACCATATATGAATATTATATTAGCATAACATGGTCGATCTTAAATCCATACGTTTCCAGTCAGACACAATGTCAACAACTAATACAACGTCAGAAAGTCGTCCCCTTGAATATGAAAGGGTGCATCTACCACAAAGTGTACCACAAAGTAGATACACCCTTTCATATCCAAGTGGATCACACACATGACAGGACTAATTCCCGCTCATCTGGCATTAGACAAGATATTTTTTATCTTCACTGGCTTACCATTTTACACAAAGTGGGGCACAGAATGGCCACACATAGCGTTATGTTCTTTTATTCTCAGCGTTGGCTGCTGCTAAGCTCTTTATCATTCTGGTTGGTTCGGCTTGATGCGGCTTAATTCGTTCTTTTGAAGGAGCCGTTCGCAAGTAGCTTTACATGGTGAAACATGGTGTTCTGTCGTTAGACGGCCTAATTTTGGATACAATGATAAACCTTGATGCAATGCTGGCTGGATGGCGGGTGTGTGTCCGCACAGTTTTCTCATTATCCATAAACCATATCATGTAACGGACACGGGAAAAGTATACACGTGACAAATAGATTGGTAATGCCCACAAACGATCAGGAGAGATATTAAATGACAACGAACGATGTTTGTCAGTGAATATGGGCCTAAGTTCTGCCAAGTAAAACTGAAAAGGCAGTAACTGCTCACTTGAAAAGTAAGCAGTTACTGCATTTTAGCTTTGCACAGTATTGCTGGCCGTCATAATGACGTAGCACTTTTGAAGACGTGCTTGAGACCTTCTGCATTAAAGAAGCACCAAACAACATTTTCTAAAAGATCGATGTAGCAGCTCTGCTTCTTTTAAACTGATTAATGTTCCTCGATGACAGTCAGAGAATCGTATGAACAACTCAAGTGGAAGATACGACATTATTACTGATATGGATCGAATTATATGACACGGAGCTTCGTGTTTGATAATTTATTAAAGAAGCACTGAACAATATTCTGAAAGATCAGTTACTCTATTTCTGTCTGGGTCTGAAATTATACGACGCGTCCATGAACAGCTACACATCCCGGCAAACACGAAACATTGAGTCATTGTTGTTTTAATGTTGGACCAGCGTCGTAGACGGTGGACCAGCATTGAACCATCAATGGCTCAATGTTTTGTGTTAGCTGGGCAGGACTGCAACACCAGTACAAACACAAAGATGCAACACAACGTTATTTCCTGTCCCCGGCGTTGTAACAACATTAAAACAGCGTCGTGTGGAAATACCGTGTTTTCCTGGATGGTGTAATGTATCTTGGTGTATTTTCCTTTCACGCATCTTCATGTATTTCCCAGTACTCAGGATTTACGGACCAAGTCTATAGTATTCTACCCCGACCAATCGTAGAGTGGTTTCGTCTGTCACATGATGAGATCAGCCAATCACCGCCGTTATTCGGTTGTTATTTAAATTAGGGGGTAGAATACCAGACTTGTTCCGGATTTAAAATCCCAGTAAACACGAAACATTTGTATAACATGGGTACAATGTTGGATTACCGTCTAAGACGTTAGACCGACATTGTACAATAATGTTATGCAAATGTTTTGTGTTTGCTATGATAATCTCTGTAGCTAAGCTTCAGTGAGAATTTTGATTTGGATTCTAGTCTTTGCAAAAGAGTTAAGGTATCGCTATCACAAAGGGTCGCAACGTCTTGTTGGATGGGATTGTGAGTTTTGTGATGATTCTTGTTTTTGTTAATTGTTTTATCTCTGCTCATTTATGTGGAGACGCCAGCGATCAGCCATGCCTGAATCTACTTTCTTATACCAAATGAAATAAAATGAATGGGGTTTTAGGCCACCGTTGTGCCCATATACGCTAAACTAGGCCACCTTCTTATACAGGGAATAATTTTATTATGGCAGACGTTATTTTACGCTTTTGCCCTCACTGCCTGATACCAGCTGTTCGCAATAAATTTGAGAAGCAATGTGACGGGTCGTCACTGTTTTTTGTAGTCACTGTTTTGATGGTTGTCAGTGTTAGCTGCGAGTCTCGAGATAATAACACATTTTACAATATGTCAATACTCATCCCAGAGAACGACACATACCATCGTAAAACCTCTATGTACATGTATAGCACAAACTGGGTTGACGATTACAGCTGATTTAGTGGCACGTTTCCTGCGCCAGTGGTCGTCATCGGATGGACAGTTTCCCCTTTGTCCGCTCAAACAGCAGCCGCAGCTGAAAAATCACAATGCTAAATGACCGAATAAACACCAGCGAACGAGAGGCGAATGACATCCTGTGTACTTCCCGCGAGACCACAGGGAGACTGGCCGAGATTCAGCTATTGTCAGACAGCAGATGAAAATGTGAGAGTGCACTGTAAATGTATTGTGGCGAGCAATTTCCGGTGTTGCGCTTCAAGTTCTCCGACTGACTTTGATTCTATGCTGATTGGAAAATGCGTTGTCGTCGTTTGTCTTGGTAAGGATAGTGACCGGCGCTAGTACAAATTGAATCAACGTTACAACAATTAATCAATGTCGGAGACGTTGATTAACCCCTTCAGTGCGGGGATCGATCTTAGACGTCAGAATCTGACGTCCATAGACGTCAGATTCTGACGTCTAAAGTCGATCCCGCATTGAAAGAGTAATATTCTGACGTCTAAAGTCGATCCCCACACTCAAAGAGTAAAATATTTATAATGGCCATATTCCCATAACATATAGGTATGCAAATGAAACAGAAAGAGCTAACTAAGATATTAATGACGATTTCAAACTGAAAAAACCATTTGGTCCCCATGGTTTGTACAAAAATGTTTCAGTACAACGTTGTATATTAATTGTTGTTACATCGCCAGTCATTAACAATCATAGCTGCAAGCTCATATAAAAATAAACATCTATCTAATCCATTACAATCGACCTACAGGAAACACTATTCTAGACAATACTGAAAGTACATAATGATATCATTATTAGTATGGACAAGGGGGAAGTTACGGCTCTGACCTTGCATGACTTGTCGGCCGCTTTCGACACCATTGACCATGCTACATTAACAGATAGACTTTCTGATTGGTATGGAATATCTGGCCAGGCTCAAATTTGGTTTTCTTCTCATTTGCAAAAAAGGCACCAATCCGTAAAAATTATAGACACTCTGTCAGATAAAGTCACACTCTAATATAGAGTTCCACAGGGCTCTGTGCTAGGACCAGTGCTTTTTACTTTGTACACTACACCACTCAGCGCTATTATCTCTAGTTTTGACATAAACCACCATCTTTATTCTGATGATACTCAGATTTACATGTCTCTATCAGTTTTAAAACTAAGGGATCTCTTGAGAAGTTGCAACATTGTTTAATGGGTGTGTCAGCCTGGATGACAGGATCTAAGCTGAAGCTTAATCCTAGAAAGACCGAATTTCTTCTTATTGAGACCAAACTTCAACGAGATTCTTGAATAATTTCCCATGCTTAATTCTATCTACTTCATCTAAAAATCTTGGTGTACGATTCGACAGTAGCCGCAATTTCCGGAAATACATATCCCAAACATGTAGGGCATGCTTTCATCATATCCGTGACCTGCGTCGAATTCGAAAAAGTCTGTCGTTAAATCTTGCCATGCAAATTGCAGTGGCATTCGTCAGTGGTAAGTTAGATTATTGTACCTCCCCTTTTCACAATATGCCAGAAAAGGATATCGCTAGATTACAACGCGTTCAAAACTTCCTTGCAAGAGTGGCAACCAAGGCCCCTTGATTTAGTCGTTCCGTTCCAATTCTAAAACGATTACATTGGCTTCCTGTCAAGTTTCGCATTCATTTTAAAATATGCGCAATAACTTTCCAAACCCCAAAGGACAACCAACCTGCATATCTGGCTGACTTACTTGTTCGGCCGAAATGCTCAAGATATCTACGCTCCATTTTCCGGAAGACAGATGGTTTCGTCTTCTTTTGGCTGCTTCAGAACGTATAAATATGCTGCTAGCTGACGAAGGTGAACATTACACTGGCCTCCAATGAAGGGAAACCTACCTGGTCTGTTTGCCGTTACCCAGCAACACATGTCAAGCGTCCCTGCTCCTTAGGGGATCTTCTCGAAAGTTCGCAATGTCCCAAAAGGCGAACACTGCTCCTATTGGATTTGACGACCCACCTGTGGTAGACAAAATACTGATTGAAAACTTAAAGGGACCCCTTGGGATGAGACATTTTCAATGTTGTCAATTTTGATAAATTAATTTATATGAAGCTATATAGCCTACTGATCTTAGCTAAAAATACGAAAAAGTCAAAAAACAATTTTAAAGCACCGAAAAAGGGGAAATAGTTGTATTTCCAGGTCGTATATTGCCATGTAAACAAAACAAGTCAGCAATATTAAAGCACTTTTCATCACATATTCCCACGTATCAGACGGTAAGATCAGAGCAGTCGCCGCTAATTGGAGGATAATTGGTGTCTCATAGTCAGGACACTGGAGGACACACCTGCAGCACTGATTGTCTACCCTACGCTGGGCCGATGCCATCAGCATGTGGCCCAATGCTGTGAAAACATTCAATCGTCCTTCAGGTATACAAATAGTTTGTTTCGGTTTCTTCTGGTTTCATAGAAATGTTGATTTTAAAATATTTGTAAAAATATGAAAATTCTGAAAAAAATAAAAAACATGATCCGTGGGATACACTACTTCAGTGCGGAAGTAAAACAAAAATTGATGTCATCCCAAGGGGCTGCTTCAATACGAAAAAAATGTCTTAATGCAAAATTACCACAATAATAAATGCTATGAATTTTTTGGCTAACATATTTAATTTAGTAGATTTGGTATTATCGCTACGAAATCACGCATGTAATAGGCCTACTACATTAGCCAGACCCCAGCAAACACAAAACATTTGTATAACATCTGTACAATGTTGAACCAACGTCGAAGACGTTTTATACAAATTTTTATATACAAATTTTAATCAAATCTTTTTTTGTTTTTGTTGATATATTGCGAGCAGGCCTACGCTGATATATAGGCCTATATCAGATATGCTAAACATGTGATCTATTCAGGAACCGAAATAAGGCATTTCTATGCATGTGTCGGGAACATAATTTCATCAATAAGTTGTCCGATGGACAATATGATTAAAAAGTAAATTAAAGGTAAATAAATATGCTTGGAAAAGTACATTTGTTATTTTAGGCATGTGAAAAAAATATATTTTGTATTCACGAGGCAGTGAAATTAAATGATTTAATTAATATATTGAATTACTTAGTCTAGTCAAATTGAACTTTTACCTAGAACAAATTGCAACAGAATTTATTTTAATTGCATGTGACTTTACATGGGCATCTACATAACATATAAAAAATCCACAAAAATATAATTATTTTTAAAAGCCAAAACTGATTTTTGTATTTAAAAAAATAATTTTATCAAAAAAATTACCAAATCTATTAAAATTCATTGAATGACCAAAACAAAAAGCACCAAACAGTTCAGAATCAACAAACGAAAAACATATTAAAAATCCTCTAAAATCCAATTGGTGGGAAGACACCAATTTTCCATAAATCCAAGATGGTCGCCTCCCTTTGTTCAGCATAATTTTTATATGTCACTTTTCATCAAATAAAGCTGGGAATAAGTGTAATACCTCTTTTTGTGTGTGACAGGATAATTATTTTCCGGGAATATTATGTTGATTAAAGAACATCTTGTAGGTCGAAAGGTCAATTTTAAAATATAAAATGTGGAAATGTGATTTTTAACAAATATAATTGGAAACATGTGTGATAAATTTTTTCAGTGTCTATTTCAAAGCCAAAAATGAAGAAATAATATTTTTTAACAAATACAAATGAGAACAAATGTAATATCTCGTTTTTGGGTGTTTTTGACAGGATAATCCAATTTCTAGCGATATTTGTATTAGTTAAGGTCATACTCATGGTCAAATGCTAATTTCAAGGTCAAGTAAGGAAAATATATGATTTTTAACAAATCCAAATTAGAACAAGCCGAATACTTCTTGTTAATGTGATTTGAACTGAAAAAAAATCTGATATTATTTTGATGATTCAAGGCTATTTTCAGTGTCAAAAAGACAACTTGAACATATTTAATGTAAAAAAATATGAGGATATAATAATTACATATACAATTAGGAAAAAGTTGTTTTTGTTTTATTTTGAATGGAGTATGTCTTTCTGTGATTATTGAGAAAACACAGATCAGAACTACAAGTATAATACGCTGTACCTCCTATAAACAAATTGAAAGTGCTTGGAGTTCCTATTCTCATCCAGTATTTAGTGCATTGAAAATCAACCACGCATAGGCTTAAGAGTGCATTAGAATTTGACAACGCCTATTGAAATACCAATAGGATGCATGTTATTAGAGCACTCTGTATGACACAATGATGGATATACATGTACAGTAAACTTTTAATAAGCATCACTCCGGTAGAGCAGAATAAACGTAATGTGTTCGTAGATTTCAAACAAACAAAATTATTCAGCTGGTGCCTGCCTCCTATACGGAGGTGGATGTTGGGATTAGAATCAGCTACGTTGCTAACACCGCCCTCCAGAGACGCTATTTTTTCGGAATGGATGCTCCCTACAATGTTGTTTTTCGATCAGTTATGAAAGACTTTGTGTCTTTGAACCTATAGTCAATTTATGTGCTTATCTTTTTTAATCCAGAACAGATCATGGAATCACTGTTTCTATAAAAAAATCGCCGTCAGTCATTTTGGAGTCAGTGGCACATAACTGGGCGTGCCATGGCCGAACACTGTTCTTTCAAATACATTCATGTCTCAGAAGTATATGACAATTTTTTTATCGTTATTCAATTAACATTATTCTCAATTGAAAGAAATTTCCTACTTTTACCATCATTTTACCATTAGCCATCGTCGTTATACTGTCATATTTGGTGTGCACCTGTGAAATAAAAACTTTCAGGGCTTAGGTAAAAACACAGAGTCATGTCAAATGTCCCATAAATCAATCAAGTCAAGTAACAGAATAGTGCAATACTTCTAGTCACTTAGGCCTATTATTATGTTCTCGGATGGAAGTATGTATTACTTGCCGTGTTGTTGCTTCCTTAGATTTAAAAATATTATCTTGCTCGTTTTGTGCCTGATGATGTCAGTGTGCGTACTGCATGGCTCTGCATTGTTCACTTTTTTATTTTATGTAACATTTGATATCAATAAAGTTGTTCTATCATGTGACAGTCATGGGATCTGTTTCTGTGTAGGTTTATTAGTTTTATTAGCCTACATATCATGCAGATATACGTCATAACATTTCCAGTTAATAATTATCATTCTTCTTTCATGCTGGTAGCTAGTGGGAATGTGATGCTTTATTTGAAGTATACTACCAGCAATAATTTATCCAGTCAAAATAAAATCAAAACAAGGTATTACACTGGCTCATATTTTCTTTTTGAATCACATTTTCGAATTTTGTCCCCTTGAAATTTACCTTTTGGCCTTGCAGAAGACCGTGAATCACAAAACTAATACCAGAAAAAAGATTATACAACTTAAATTAAATTACACATTTGCGCATAAATTTGACCTTCAAATTGACCTTACGACCTTGAATATAATCTTGAATCATCATAATATTACCAAAAATAGTTTACAACATCAAAACCCATCAACAATAGGTATTACACTTGCTCATAGCTATATTTTGTTGCAAAATCGCATTTAAAATTGTGCTCCGCAAATGGAGTGGCGGCCCTCTTGGATTCATGTAAATTAGGCATCCTTCAACAGATTGGATTTTAGCTGATTGTCTATTGATGATTCTTAGCTGCTTGGTGAAAAAACATATGCAATTTGTGGTGGATCTTTTCATATTTTTATTGGACAAAGGTGGACAGCTTGCGTCTATAGTTCAATGTGTTAATTAGCTGGAACGCTCTCAGTAAAGTGTTCTAGATATTGGACATGGCGATATAGACTTATATAGTAATGTGGGCTTGTATTATATAAGTAAAAAAATGGTAAATGTAGATAGGAAATCATTTTACAGCTAGCCAGAATATATTTTTTGTGTATTTTTTCCCAAAAAGTTATAATTATTTTTTCAATCAGCTATAATTATTTGTTTTGCCAAACGTGACATTCACATGGGAAACTCAATTGAATCGTGTTTGTCATATTATATATTTCATTTTATTGACACAATTAGCCCTATTATCTGATTATATGCCTTCTTATCCGAGTAATAAATCCAATTGAGCTGTCAGACCAACCGCGGCACACAACATATTGCATCTGATAATTCACCTCGATCTTTGACATTAATATTGCATCTGTAAAACAATACAGTCACCACAGGTGGTGTTTTCTGTTACGTCATTCAAATCCGAAGGGACGAATTTGACTTGATTTATGACAACACTAAGCACTAATTGACAGCACATGATTCATCTACTCGGGTTAAGCCAGCAGGATTATAGTTAAGTCATACAATAACAATGCTGATAAATAGAGCTGATAGAAAAGTGAATAACTCTCAATATTACACAAGATATTGCATCAGCTATTCTAATCTTGTGTAATATTGAAAGTTATTACGGATTATTTCATTGAAATAATGTTATATACAAATAAGATCAGGTATGAGGATAGGATTTAAGTAAGTCAACTTTACTATGTAAATGATATCGATGTACTGATAATACAGAGTAACGTTGCCCAATTACCGGGGGTGTTACAGTATGTTTCAATATTTATTTTTTTCAATACTTTTTTCAAAAATATGCAATATTTTAATGCATGATACACAGTCACCGGTCAAAAACATGATAAACAACCACCCTGGATAATCTTCAGCCTTGTGATCATCCTCCATGGGTGAAGGTAGTCGGTGACCTTTTCCCGACATATATGCGTTCGGAAATGGTGCTCAGGCAGATCATACATCGGTGCTTTCATAGAATGTTTTCAGGATTCAGTCGCACAACAAAACCCCGAGTTTTCGGTTCTTTAAAAATATGTATGTGGTGAAGCGATTATCGAGTGGGTGAAAGAAAACACTGTTAATAAATCTGCATGCCCAGTCATCCCACCCTTATATCATCGTTTATACATAACTCATTTTCCATTTCCATTTACATTAGCTGAACGGTCTTTACTCTAACACATTAGGAAGTCACTTAAAATACTCGTTCTTGGCTTGTGATGTCAATCCATCATTTAAATATCCTACTCATGGCTATTTATGCTAAAACCATAGTAGGATACTATTATCCAATTAGCTATACCTATATATGATAACCTGATATTGCAATGTATTATCACTTTATTGTTCACGGATTAAAACATTTATTTGATATTACGTGGTAGCTTCTTCACGGATATACATGGTTAGATCACCATTATTTTAATATTACGTTGTACACCTGATTACTAATTTTGTTCCGTACAGCATAGTTTACAAATAGGCTACTCTACTATATTTTATGAAGCTCTTTGTGAAAGAATATTATATATTCGCACCAGCCTCTTGGTTTATGACGTTTGTGTGGTGGACAAATTGGTAAATACCCTGAAAAGGCACAAAATAACACAAACCTCGTCATAATAATCCAAAGTGGTAGATGCACTAATATCCCAAGGTCATGCAATCGATGTATCATATTGGTTCTCTGATATTTGTTTGGACTCGAATGTTTGTTCTCGGGCATGGTCCTGGAAATGCATGCAACAAGTAGGTCTGAATTATATATTGGGTTTGCACTATCCCAGGATACCTCTGAGTGACTGATTGAGGTTTTATGACCGGATCTGAAATCTGAGGCAATCTCAGGCAATATCGGGATAAATGGAAGCCCGGACAATCTGTTGGTCTTTCAGGGGTATTCCACACTGCTGAAATCAACGGGTCTTTGAACAGTTTGGCGCACTGTACATAAGAAATCGACGTTATTCACGGCCCGTGCTCTTCGTCTTCATCACCTGCTATCATATCAATCCTGACGCTGAGCTGTCGAGTACTTGGTGCCGACATCAACACCGTTGTTATAGTGTTTCACGAGGTGGAGTTTATATATCCCAATTTTGACTAATTTACAGATTTGTGTTATGAAACCTAGCTTGAAACTTAAGTAGTCCACCATGGGAAGCGTTGTTTATCATAAGATACACTCTGTTGTCCAAAGGCAAACAACAATAACTGCTTAATGAAAAACTAAGCAGGTACTGCTGTTTGCTTTGTCTTTACACGGCAGCGTTTTATCGGTGGTCATGGTAATAAAGACCAGTGTCTTCCATTTGAGTCAGCCAGGTGACTACCAGTGGTTACCTCCACTAATTATAAGGACAACCCACATCAAACAGCAAATCAGCGCCGAGACGGACGAGTCTGGACCAATATTCTTGAAGTGACCGACCCAGTTCTTAGGCATATGATTGGTCGAGATGGCCATCTCATCCAATCACATGCCTAAGAACTGGGTCGCGGTTACTTTTGGAACATCGGCCCTGTTTCCAGACAAAAAAAAAACAGTACATCAATAGCCACACAACAAATGCGCCCATTTTGTGACTAATCGGGACAGAATATACATGTACCGTGAGTCGCCAATGCTGGCCAGATGTTGTGCTGGGAAAGCAATCTCACAGCACAGCAAATCAGGGGAGAGCTACAATCATTGCATGTGATTTGCATAGAGTGGACTACGGCTGGATCGATTCCAAAATGAAGATGTCACCAGGGTCTACATGTACTCTTGTCCTAGTCTATGTAGTAAACTAACAATGATTAGCTGCCTAGGTCCCACCGGATTTGATTGTAAAATGATCGTGTGAAATGTGTCGCCCAAATGATGACTGTGATTTTTTACCGATGATCACACGAGTTTAGGTCTAATTTTAGCAAAAATGTCAATAATTTCGGCGATCGGTTAAGATATGATGAGATCTGTCACGATAAAGTACAATGGTTCTGGGAATAGACCCTATCTTATCTTTAAATCTTGACATCGCAGTCCTTCTCATTACTAGGCACAAGATGGGATGATAGTCTGTATTAAGATTGCTGTTGGAATTTTTGAGGAAAAGTTGGAGAGCATGTTTTTTAACCTATTTCGGGTGTTCTGAATTCGAAAAAAGTCCTTTCCAAGCTGAATTTTGAGATTCAGGTGGTCAGGTGGTCAAAACTCGAAATCAAAATGGCTGCCGTTATATTTTAATGTATTCAATTATGCAGTCCCATAACATATTAGATGGTAATTGTAGTGGTGTTTTTTTTGGTACAGGGACTCCTTAGACAAAGCTTCGTGATATTTATTTAAAGGATACAAAAATCCTCCTTCACAAGATGCCTAATTTGCATAAATACAAGATGGCCGCCATATGATTTGCTAATTAGCATATTATGCCTCATAACTTTGGAAAAAAATAAAGATACAAAAATGAATAAGGTATCAAAATAATCAGAATTGCATTGAAAACACAATGCAATCACATTTATAATGATTACAAAGGCCTCATTTGCATAAATCGAATATGGCCGCAATGAATATTAGAATATGACATTTTTTTTATAAAAATAAAAGTTATAAAGTTGTTATATGACGCTTTACCGTCAAGATGTGGCATTAAAATATGACGATAGGGTAGGGTAGTATAATGTCAGAATATTGTATTATAATGTCATACTATGATATTAAAATAGAAGATGTGACTGTTGAAAGTCATGATATGGCAGTGTTATGTCAGGATATTGGATTGTAATATTTGGATATGACACTTAAACCTCCAAATATGGCCCTTAACACCACACAAAAAAAAACATTTTAAATTTAGGATATGCCATTTTGATGATATGATATGACAATATAAGATTATGATATGACATATCCCATTAAAAATAAGATTGCAATGCCACATTGTGAATATATTACCATATCCTCCAATTCTTCGTCATTTTAATGGCATGTCGTGATACTAAATAATGGTATCTCCGACAGCAATCACCTACTCCCACTTTTTAAAACATAGAACAGTCATATATATAATGTCATGATAATGTCATATCTTAATATGATAATGCTATTATTTACATTATTATGCCACATTCTAACATTATAGTGGCATATTCTGACATTACTGTCTCACAATTCACAATCCACGGGTTCAATGTCGCGTGTGTACTGGATAGGTACGAAAAAATGTTTCTATCTTCATGTGTTCCATAGTTACAATACATTTTATAATCATGTGATCATTGCTTTCAACATAGGATAAATAATAGTAGTCCACCCATGACCCATATAATGATAGGCTCAGTCTGAAGGGCTCAACTAAGCATTCTCGTCATTCAGTTGATATGTGATAATTATTGGCAAATCATATGGCGGCCATCTTGAATTGATGCAAATTAACAATTTAATATTATCATGTACAGACACGGTATTGAAATTGCAATCCTGATTATTTTGACACCTCACACATGTTTCTATCTTCATGTGTTCCAAAGTTACAATACATTTTATAATCATGTGATCATTGTATTATGTGATGATTTGCAGATAAGATGGCGGCCATTTTCAATTAATACAAAATAGACTATTGCCATTGTCATATACATACACGGTTTTTAAATTTCAATCCTGAATATTTTTACACATTATCGATGTTTCTATCTTCATTTGTTCCAAAGTTGTGATGCATAATGTGATAATTTGCAAATCACATGGTGGCCATCTTGGATTTATGCAAATGAGGCCTTTGTAATCATTATATAGGCCTACGTGATTGTATATTGTTGCCAATTCAATTCTAACTATTTTGATACCTTTTCCATTTTTCTATGTTTATTTGTTCCAAAGTTATGAGGCATAGTCTGATAATTGGCAAATCAGGTGGCGGCCATCTTGTATTTATGCAAATTAGACCTCTTATGATTTTTGTCCTCCGCAAACAAAATCACAAAGTGTTTTATAAGGAATCCCTGTGCCAAATTAAATATTCATTTTGTATTTTGATTTCTCATGTCTTAACCACAACATTTAGGTCATTGCTATTTTTTTTTCAATTCAGCATAACCCACTTAGGTTAGGAAAATTGTTAATAAAAAAAATCCAACACCAGAACTGTTAAAAAGAAACAGACTTTTCGAAATAATAAAATTATCGGTAAAAAATGGCGGCCATTTTGATTTCGATTTTTGACTAGCTAAACTCCAATTACCAGCTTGGAAAGGATTTTTTTCGAGTTCTCCATACACCAATTAGGTTGGAAAGTTGGTTTTCCAACTTTTCCTCAAAAATGCCTACAGGTTTCTGATATTCTGAAAATATGCCTAGTCTATCAGTGGAGTATCAGGCGAAGGAATGGTGCTGAGCGGCCGACCAAACCAATCGCTTAGTTGGCTCTTGAAAGCTGCTATTGATCTGGATTCAATAGCAGCTGGTGGAAAGTGATTCCAATCAGGTATAGTTTTGTACAAAAAGGAATTTTGTCCCAGCGTGGTGTTTAGCTCTAATGTGTTTGATCTAATGCGATCACTCACCAGTCAATTCCCATTTCCTTACAAATATGCACGATTAGATAACATTATTTGCCTTATTTCTATAGTTTCACTCTTCCGCATTATATTGTTGAATATTTCCATTCTGAGCGCACAAAAATAAAGTAGGTGTAGTGGCACGAGTAATATAACGTCTCGGAGTGTAGGTGAAATTCCAACTCTGACTAACTTATGCATGTGATGGGGGGGGGGGGGGGGGGCTCGCTGACACAAGACGTTGAACCAATGTTGGTTTATTGCTGGTTCAGCGTCGTAGATGCTGGGCCAACATTAAACCAACATTGGTTCAACGTCTTGTCCTTGATGGTGAAGTATCTGACAAGGATTGTTATCATCTCGTTAGACCTTAACCACTAATAATGTGCCCAGGTGTACATTTCAGATAGGGTTACTGTGATATTCCTTATTAGGTCCTAATATTTTATTTAGGTAGGCCTAATAGGAAACTACATTTATTAATTTGTCTTCGGACATCATGTTCTGATTGCTTGTACCATGCACAGTGTTGGTACACATATTGCCTCTCGATATAGGGCGGGGGCGATTGTGCAGTGGTTAAATCTTCTATAAGTCTGTTCTAGTCAAAAGCTAAGTAAAATTTAAAAAAAACTAACTGTCTGAAAAGTCGAAGAACAGCGGCTCGTCCCCTGCTCTGGCAATGAATGGGAAACTGTGGGTGCCAAAAAAACAAAGAATAGGATAAAAACTCGCACAGAAGTCATTAGTTATTTTGGTTCAATTGGTTCTCAAAATAAAATGACGAAAAGTAAAAAAGTGAGAGAAAATATGAAACTGAAAAAACAAACCAGCCATAAATACCCAGCTAAAAAAGTCACACAACTGAATAAAAGACAACCAAATAAAAGTGATAGGAATAACCAAAATGGCAACAAAGATCGGCATAATAGTAGTTTAAGTAGTAGTAGCCCTACAGAATGCAGCAGTATCACTAGTACTAGCAGCAGCAACAATAGCAGCAGCAACAGTAGCAGTAGTAGCAGCAGCAACAGCAGCAGAGATAATACACAATCTATTAACACGATCAATGGACTATCCGCCAATAACAATAATACAAACTTGACCAGACAGATTCCCGTCAAGTCTAATACAAAAAAGTGTGTCATTGGTGACTCTAATATGCGCGGACTAGCCAAACAACTAAAACCGAAACTTGATAACCCAGATGCCGTCTGTGTATATAAAACATCTGGAATGAGAATAGGACACTTGATTTATCGATTAAAAGGATATATATGTGAGGACACCGATGCAGTTGTCCTCCACCTCGGTACAAACGATATTAGTGGACCAATAAACAAGATAAAGGAGGACATTAACAAATTAGCTGAAAAAATGGAGGGATTCAAAAATACACATTTCTACGTGGCTGAAATCCCCCCTAGGAGTCAGAAGAAATATAATGCCCACATTCACGACATAAATTGCCACATACGTGAAATATGTGTAAAATTGTTCAACGCCGACTATTTGCCCACTCCCATAAACAAAATCCATCTTTATCGTGGTGGGATCCACTTAAATGAGGAAGGACAGCAAAAACTGACTTCTGCCATGGCTGAAGTGCTCAACAATCACTCTGCTAATGGTCAGTGTTTTCCCATCAGAACAATCATCACACGGACATAGCCGATGTAAATAGAGTAATTAATAATGATCAGGACAGAAATATACGTGTACTGTCATGGAACATTAATGGTTTAGGAAACAAAATGACAGACCCTGATCTTGTGGCATTTATCCGAAACTACGATATAATATTTTTTATAGAAACAATGAAAGGGAACGATTTTTCATTGGCAATACCTGGTTATAAATTCCATCATGTGAATAGAAAACATAAACATAAAAATGCCTGTAGAGCTTCTGGTGGTATTGGCATACTTATTTCAAATAAATATGCAAATTTAACTAGGATAGATCATACCTACGACTATTTGGTATGGCTGACATTAGCCACAGACTGTTGTCAGAAAAACATTAAAATTGGCTGTGCTTATATACCACCAGAAAACTCATATGTCGCTGTAAGAAATGATTATTTTACTATGCTAGAAGAGGAAGTGGCTAGATATATTGAAATGCATCACATCCTATTATGTGGTGACTTTAATAGTCGTACTGGTCAGGCTCCAGACTATGAATCGGGGGTAACAGATATCAATGCAAATGTTCCAAGTGAACGTTCTAATGAAGATATAGTCAGTAACAAATATGGTCAACTTTTACTAAATTTTTGTATAAACACAGGTTTCAAAATAGCCAATGGGCGCATGTTTAATGATAATGGTATAGGCCGCTATACATACTACTCTCCAAATGGTTCAAGCACAATAGACTATCTGATCTTTAATGAAAATAACATAATCAGCAAATTTGACGTTCTACCGAAATTGGTAGAATCAGATCATTGTCCCATGCAATTCAATATTTCCAACACTAAACTCGATTGCAACCCCTTAAAAATAGACACCTGTGTAAATGACACATCATCTCGGTCTAATGTTTTTATATGGCAAGACGAGAAAAGGGAAGAATATCAAATAGCTCTACGGAATGAGCAGGCATGTCATGCATTTGGGGAAATGCTGTGTGCCGCCACCGAGGGGTGTAATACTGACACTCTATGTGACATGTTCAATGGTATGCTAGAAATTGTAATTTCGCCATTATTCCCAGCAAGGAAACATATTTCGAAGGAAAGGAAGTGCACGCAAAATAATTTCCCCTCTAACCCTTGGTATGATAAAGAATGTAGATCCTTGAAGTATGTTGTTAATAATATCGCTAAGCATAGAGACTTTAACGCACAGCAAGACGAATATAATATACTGTTACGACAATATAAGCAATTAATCCAAAGAAAGAAAAGACAATACCAGCAAGCCAAACTTAGTGAGCTGGAAAATATGAGAACAGAAGATCCTAATTCTTACTGGAAATTCTGGAAATCCTTAAATCCTAGAAATGTCACTACAGGGCCTACCTTGGAAGACTTTGTGAACTATTTTGAACAACAAGTCTACCCACCCCATGTGGATTATTTTGACTATGAACACATGAATAATATTATAAAGCAAGTTACGTCATTCCAACATAATGTAGAGCACGATAAATCCAATATGACACAGTTCCTAAACAGTCCCATAACTGCGGAAGAAATTAAAAAGGCGATTCAAAAGTTAAAATGCAAGAAAGCAGCGGGTGTAGATGGTATTTCTGCCGAATTTTACAAATATGGATGTAATGAGCTCTTGCCAGCATTAGAATTGTTGTTCAATACCATTCTTACCAATGGAGAATATCCATCTAGATGGGCTACCGGTATAATCCACCCGGTCCACAAAAAGGGGGACCATGGCGTTCCAGATAATTACAGAAAAATCACAGTCATGCCGTGTATTGGGAAACTATTTGAATCTATACTTAATAACAGACTCTCATTTAAAAACGAAGTATGTAATGATAATGATCCCTATCAAGCTGGTTTTAAAACCAATTCGCGAACTACGAACAATATATTCATACTATGTGCCATCATAGATAAACAAAGGTGTCTTTCTAAACCCCTGTATACATGCTTTGTCGATTTCACAAAAGCATTTGACTATATTGATAGAACAGCATTATACTACAAATTATTGAACAGGGGAATTGACGGCAATTTGCTTAACATAATAAAAAGCATGTTTTCTAAAGCAGAGTGCCGTGTAATATGGGACATATTAAAAGCGAATTTGGGGTTCTACAAGGCGGTATGCTCAGTCCCAAACTATTCACGGAATTTTTACAAGGCATATCCGCATCATTTGACCAAGATCAAGGTATCGCTGTGGACACCTTACTAATGGTATATTTGTTATTTGCAGATGACCTTGTCCTTTTTTCAGAATCTGCCGAGGGATTACAAAAACAGCTAACTGCCCTGTATTCATATGCTTCCCTATGGCATATCATAGTTAGCATTCCTAAAACAAAAGTTCTTATCTTTAATGAACGTTACACAACAGTATGCGGAAGCTTCCACTATGGTGATAACATTATAGAAAAGGCTGAACAATATAAATACCTTGGTGTAGTGTATAGCACCAAGTCCGCTAATAACGTGTTAAAAGAAACTTTTTCTCATCTTGCTTCCCAAGCTGGGAAAGCAATCTTTGCTCTACGTAAACAGTCCCGTCCTGTGGTCGGTAAATTGTCACCCACTATTGCGTTCAAGGTATTTGATTGCCAAATATTGCCCATACTAGAATATGGAAGTGATATATGGTATACAGGCGATGATGTTAACGATCTGGAAAAAATCCATCTAAAATTTATTAAATCCACACTTGGCGTTAGAAAGCAAACACCTACTCCTCCAATATATGGGGACACGGGTCGATTTCCACTGATCATCCGGCAACACATAAAAGCTGTAAAATATTGGTGTAGAATTCTAAAATTATCTCGGAGCCATCCAGTCAGAAATGCCTACAATATGCTACTTGAGCTAGATGCCATTGGCTTCACGAACTGGTGTTCCCGTATTCGCTCTGTCCTCGAACGAACCGGGCTTGATCAAACTTGGGAATCACAGAATATTGGGGATACAAATAAATTCATGCTTTCATTTAAAGAATCAGTAGTTAGAATATTTACACAGCAGTGGAGAAAAGATATTGAGAGCTCGAGTAAGCTGCGCACATATGCATTAGTAAAAAAATATTTCTGTGTTGAACCATATATCTTGCACATACGGGGGAACCACCTCATAACAGCAATGGCGAGATATCGAATGAGCTCACATGATCTAAATATAGAAAGAGGACGATTCAATAATCCAATCACTCCAAAAAATCAGCGAATATGCACAAGGTGTCAATTAAACGAAATTGACGATGAAATACATCTTCTTCTCCACTGTTGCGCTATGAAGAATGAACGCGAAATCTTGTATGATTCTGTAGCCGCAATTATCAATATACAACCGACAAATGAAATGTTTCTAGGAATTATGACATCTAGAGACATAACAGTGGTGAAGTCACTAGCGCAATTTATTTATGGTTGCTTTAAACAAATTAAGGGCTAAAACTACTGAGTATAATAAATCTGTCACCTGTCGCTATATTATTCATATTATCATGCCCTCATGATCTGACTTGGGTATCACCACATATCAAGACGGTTGTTGCTCTCGGATCTTATTATTTGGCTTTTTGGGGCCGGTTAGGGACGTTTCCGTCGCCTTTGTTATCAGACGAGGTGGGGCCTTATGGAGGATTTCAGAGTTGCTAAGTCAACTGATTTTCTCCATGAGGTCGGGAATGTTTTTCTTCGATTGTAACTCCGAGTATGTGGTTCTAACTAGGTCGTGATTGAAACAGTATGAATTAAACAATATAGTGAATTATAAAAAGGCTTAATGTTTTTGTGCGAGGGCCATGTCCTGTGTGAATTGCACAAATAATTTTTAACCGCCATTACTACTGTTATTACGTCGTTAAGTTTGCACCACTAGTCAATCTCAGGGAATCTCCGCGCTCATAGCGACTGTGCTTGCATGGTCACATGACACGGAGCTACCTGTTTATGCCATATTTATTGTACTTGCATGATATTATATTTAATTTAAAAAAATACCATATAATTTCTACCATTGGCTTATTGCATACTCCAGTTACTGTAGCATAATCATGCACTTGTATATATTTTAGGTTTCTACGCTTTCCAGAGTGTCTTTTTTTTGCTACTATATGTAATTAGTATGTCATACGTAGTAGCTATTTTATCTCTGGTTTTGGTGCGGGAAACAATGATAGACCTCTATGTTATCTTGGCAATGCCTTTTATTTCATTTTTAGTAGTAGTCATTTATATAATCGAAATACCCAGTTTTTTATTTTGGCAATGCCACTTAACATGATTTTAGCTGTGTATGTCATACCATGTATATTATCATATGATTTTAACAAACTAACAATCTTGTATATACATGTACATATATCTCTTTCATTTCTATGACAAATAAGTCTGTAATGACTTTTCTTTTCTGTCAATAAAATATCTGTCTGTCTGTCTGGTATTCAGGTTTCAATAATGTTTCTTTCCCACTCTCTCATAAAATAATTCAGTATTGTGTGGAGCCGCCGTGACCAAGAGGTAGCGTGCTCGGCCTCAATCCGCCAGCTAGGCTCGTGTTGCAAATCCTGTGTCTAGGGGCAGTACTAGTGTCATCTCATTCATCTCACCATCCTCAGGAGGTTTTCCTGGTCCAGTTTAGCTTATATGTGCACAAAAGTAGGCTTACACCCAATATATTTCTTTTTTTCCTTTCATTAATTCATTTTATTCGACCCACACACATCACATGTGCAGCTCCCGTAAGGACTACAAATAGAGGTCACATAATATTAGTACATACTTCACCGCCACCTGGTGAAAATTTGAAGAAAATCTGAAATGCAGAAGAAAGTTGTATAGATAAAGTTCTTTGTTTAAATATAATACCAGAGAAGCTTCACTGAGTCCCCAGGGGCTCTCCAGTCGGTGAGAGTCACTGATGATGTTCATACCTTCTTAAATTGAGTACAATGATAAAATAAATTACTGGTAAAGATTAAAATCTGTGTATAATTATCCAGTGTTCTTACCTGGATATATATAGACATACAAAATAAAACATGGACAACACCATTATGAAAGCTGTACTGTCATGATTAATGACTTTCTGTGTTTGTTTGGCAGCTTTTCGCCCCTCCCAGCAAACAGAACACGTTGGGCCAACCCTGTTTTAGCATCTACGACGCTGGATCACCATTAAAAACAACATCAGTTCAACGCATTGGATTTGCTCAGTGAACATTGCATGGTGAATGATCCAACTTGACAAATCGATCCAGATACATTAATGTCGTCCTCTGTCTATTCACTCAGCGCTTCACACTGATTGGCTCTGCAAAGCCAAAAGGTAGTATCTGCTTACTTGGAAAGTAAGCAGATACTACCTTTTGGCTTTGCACGGCAGGATTCGCGCGATGAGGCTGATAGCAGTGATGTGAGATGATTGCTGTGCACATATTTATAAACCTTTCAAAACACCACCCATCAAACACAAAAAGATTGAACCAATGTTGGGCCTGCGTCGTAGACGCTGGACCAACTTTAAATCAGCATTGGTTCAACGTCTTGTGTTTGATGGGACCAGTGTTGGCTCTACCAAGGATGCTCTATAGAATTTATCCGGTACTGCGCCCGAATCTTTTGCCTGGTCTATATTCCCAACGTGACAGTAGCGCCATCACCTAGATTGGCACTGCATGACACTGTTTGCTTTCACCTTGCTCGTGGTGGTGGACGACTAAACATCATTGCTGTGCGAGAAGAGTGGCATAGATTGCATGGATTGTAGGATTGTTTTTCTAAGCTACAACAATAATTTAGATGTGTCCTAATAATGGTCATTTCTTCGGCCATTGTCTTTGGTAGACCTTCGTGATACTGTGACTTTATATTCTTACACTCAAGAACATTAACCCTTAAAGCGCTGAATTTTTCTGTGAAATTCATGGAGTCCAAAGGGTTTTTTTTAATTTGAAATCATCATAAATGTCTTAGTTAGCTCTTTCTGATTGATTTGAATACCTATGTTATGGGTCTACGGCCATTAGAAACAGTTTTACTCTTACAGTGCGGGGATCGATTTTATCTGACATGTATTTACATACATTCACATACCAAATACAAAAAGGATGTTTTTTTTCAATTTCAACCATCATACATGTCCTAGTTATCTCTTTCCGCTTCATTTGAATACCTATGTTATGGGTCTACGGCCATCATAAATATGTTTACTCTTTTAGCGCGGGGGTCTACATTAGACGTTAGAATCTGACGTCTATTGACGTCAGATTCTAACGTCTAAAATCGGTCCCTGCGCTGAAAGGGTTAAACCTGATTGTCTTGCACAAGAAAGTGACATTCGATTGGCACAAAAAAGATAACGATCACAAAATGTGAGACTTGATTGTGGCAAACATGAAAGTGAAACCCGATTGTCACAAAAGAGATAATGACACCTTGTTGTAATAAACAACAACGCGACATCATAATATACAAAAAAATAGCGCCGCCGATTGTTACAAACAACAAATTAACACCTGATTGTCACAAAAATGACACGCGATTTAGACTATCAGAATGCGACATTTTTTAGTACATGTAGGATAAACCGGGCAAATTGGGAACCTTCTGAAGTTGAGATGATAATCACTTTACAATGACTTCCAGCCACATTAGAAAGTCACTTAAATACTCGTTCTTGGCTTGTGATGTCAATCCATCGTTTAAATAGCCTACTCATGACTATTTATGCTAAAACTATAGTAGGCTACTATTATCCAATTACCTATACCTATATATGATAACCTGATATTGCAATGTATTATCACTTTATTGTTTACGGATTAAAATCTTTATTTGATATCACGTGGTAGCTTCTTCGCGGATATGCATGGCTAGATTCCTATTATTTTGATATTACGTTGTACACCTGATTACCTGATTGTTTACAAATAGGCTACTCTACGATATTTTATGAAGCTCTTTGTGAAAAACTATTATATATACGCACCTGCCTCTTGGTTTATGACGTTTGTGTGATGGACAAATTGGTAAATACCCTGAAAAGGCACAAAATAACACAAACCTCGTCATAATAATACAAAGTGGTAGAAACACTAATATCCCAAGGTCATGCAATCGATGTATCATTGGTTCGGTGATATTTGTTTGGACTACAATGTTTGTTCTCGGGCATGGTCCTGGAAATGCATGCAACAAGTAGTAGTCAGGCGGCGGTTGTTGATATCATGGGGCTACTGCGCCAAATTTGCCAACTCTGGTTTTTTTTGCTATTTTTCAAGATTATATGTTAATAAATTAATTTCACCTTGTTGCCAAGCTTTTTCTTTATTTTTTAAGGTTTTACCGATGTTTATAAATTTTGCGTGTTTGACACAAAAATAATAAAAACCGAAAGACGTTTTTTTCCTGGTAGAAAATAATATAGATTGTGTGGGTGTATCTTAGGCCTCATTATCATGTGGCCGGAGGAATTTGTAGTCCGATTGTCTGTGTGGCGGTCCGTCCGTTTATACGGGCTTCCTTCCGTCCGTCCGTCCGTCCGTCCGTCCGTCAATCCGTCCGTCCGTCCGTCCCAAAATATTTAGGGTTTTATTGAACGTCTATATGACAATTTTGACATATTGGTCATTTCATTATAATGTTTCATAATTGTCATATATAACTGATAGCTATTAGTTGTATTGTTTGTATATTGATGTAATATTAATAATAACTATCATTGGGCCAAGATCAAGGCTATATATAGTTCAAGGTCAAAGGTAACAAATTCAGGTCAAACATGTCTAATCCAGTATCGTGTGTATATTACATTCTCCACATCTGTATATGTTTTTATAGCTGAACCTGTATTAGTCAGGGCCCATTTTCGAAATTTCTGACTTGGTAAGGCATTTTTTAGTAGAATTTGGCATGCAGTTGTTCTTACACAATTTGGAAGCGCTGATTCCAAATCTGCCCCATGCCAAGCTATATTTTGTGTTTTTCCTACTCAGAATTCAAAAACAAAATGGCCGCCAAAATTAGTGAAAATGTCACAACTTTACATTAGGGCTTGGCTTACAATGAACATAAAAACATAATTTCGGTGTATTAAAACCCACCTGAGGAACATACTTAAAGTCCCCTGAATTTTACTTTGTGCGTTTGCCGCTAGAGGACAAAATCCAAAATGGCCGCCACTGCAAAGCAATGTGCTATAACTTTGCTTCCAAATAACGTAGAGATGTGTTTTTGGTGTCTGCATATAGGTTTCTCACACCCGGGAAACCAATTCAGAGCCGTGATAACATCTATTATCAATATTTCACAAAGTTATGGGGGAAAAACAAATGTTGCGCCAGGAAAATGACACATCGTAGGCCAGTGTAATAATAATGATTTATTTAATAAAGTCATTATTTCACATTTAGAAGCCGAGGGAAACAAACGTAATATCCGGAATGTTTTAAAAATGTTTAGACTATTTACAAAAAATATTTTATGATTGTTGATCACTGTCCGGCACTAGATAACCTGTCGCTCACCATATACCGTTCTAAGCCTATTAGTATGTGGCCTATGTGATATCCACCTGCATCGTGTTTTTACAGTACCGCAAGGAAGAAAGCAATGATTGAAATGTGCGTTGGCCACGGGTGGAACCCTCCTGCCCAATCCCTGTACTAGGGTTAAACAAAACATGAAGTTAATCCATCAAGGTGGTCTGCATAACCATGGAAATAATGACACACATACATGTTCCGTTCCTATTGAGACAATAAGTCGTTTAAATTTAACAATTTATGATTCTAGTAGCTAGGTATATTTTGCTGGTTAAAACGTGCACATCACATAAAAATTATGTTTCTCAATCGGATTGACAATTTACATAATCATGATAATAGTATCATCCTAATTTTTTATATTTTTGATAAGAATAGATATCGTACAAAAGCCTGGTAATGCGCTGATAACGCAGTTTTCAGACATAATTCAGCGAATAAAGTCCCAACCATCGGCTCAGAGATCCACACAAAACGGTAATGTAGGCTACACATATTTCTACTCCCCTAACTTGAATGAGATGATATCACCATCAATAACTATGATAAAATACAGTTACACGATATCAGAAATCTTTAATTTGGTGCAGAAGTTGACTTATACATGTTTTGGGCATATAAGATTGATGGTTGAGGACACGCTAGGGTAATGTTGAAAATACTGACGATGAATTTATTTTATAAATATAGTATGAACATACACCATCTTCAGAAGATGTTAGTAGCTAACCTAGTCTTGGCAACTAAATGCTATAGAGTGTTATGAACAAGTCACCAAAGATTATTGGGTACACTATTGCAACAATATATGATGCAGAATATGTTGTAATTGGGTCAATAATACCGTTCGTAGCACGATCTGGATGTTTTTTGAAGATTAACATAAAATACAGGAACTTTCTAGATGTGATCGTGATATGGTAGAATGTATGAGGAATCAGTAGGTTCTGTTCATGCATGCTTATAATCAAATATAAGCTCTCACTATCATATAATATACAATAACCCAACAGATTCAGTTGTGTCTTGAAGTGGTATGGGAGCGACCACTTTATTTTGCAGCAAGAGGTATCAATGTTAAAGACAATAAGTCTTACCATATATAAAGTGATGAAATCATATGATTGACGTGAAGATATTTAGGTCCAAAATAACTATATGTCTCCTCCAGACATAGTAGAATAATTATTATTCATACAGAGTATTTATTACTTATCTATTATATTCTTTTGTAATAAACATTGAATATCTAATAATCTATGCAAAACACAAGTATCCTACATCAAAACCATTTCCATGCACACTGCGATGTTATCTCAGATGAATATATAACATATAAAGTACAGAATCAGGGACGAGGGCAATACAGTTTCAGTTCAATGTTCAAATTCACCACTTTTGATAAAGAACAATGCTATTCAACTATTCAATCAACACTGTTATTTATTTGTGAACAATACTGAGGTACATGATAAGACGTTAAATATTATTACGGCAATCAAACTGTCAGATAATGACAATGTAGGAACTGATGTAAACTTGCTCATTCTGCTTTCGAAACGTTCTCATTATAGCATTGCCTAGCTGTGTAAACCTAAAACTGGTGATATTTATCGTACAATGAAACTTCCACAACACCAGCACATCAATTCTAAAAGAAAGGCATTTAAATTAATTCATAATCACCCATAACTAGAACTTAAGCCAATTGGAGTATTTCAATGTATCCTCTTCGTCAATAACCCCTGCCACAAAAAGTGGATATTGTTTCCGTTGTATTTTAGGCCTGTTTAGCAATAAATACTGCTCTGGCCAGATAACAATATTATAAACATCTATGAGATTGTGGTTGGGACTTCATTGATGGACAACTGCAACTAGTTCTCGTGTAAAAGCTTCCTGCTCGACCTGAAGAACTATCACATTTAGTTTGATTAAGTGTGATTTAGGACCACGAGAAAGTAGCCAATGTCGTCTTATCAAGGAGTCGCTACATCAATTTCGAAGCTGCATACATATATGATCAATATATTGATGAGGGTGACTATTCTAGCATTAACATTATGCAAGATGATGGCATTCATGCAAATCTGAGATATACACAGCAAGCCTATGTAGATACAGTGATGAAAGTAGCACATGCTACTTTTGTGCAATTTCCTCATAGTTAATGTGTTTTTTTTTTAAATAATCATATTTTTTGCATTCTCCGTAGCTAAATGTCACATGGAAGTTGAGTTTTTTATGCTGTGTATTTTTTTTTGTATCAGAAAACTATTTAAACTCCAAAAATAACTTTCTACGACATTTAGAAAATGGTTATAGTACTTGCTGTATAATTGGCGGCCATCTTGGATTTTCCCCTGAAACTACATGTAATATAAAAGTTACTGTACTGTACTAGATTTATTGGTATTAAAAACCTATATTTAGCCACCAAAAACAACTTTCTATGACTTTTAGAAAAACGTTATGGTACTTTCTGTATTACTGGCGGCCATCTTGGATTTTTTGCGTGATAGTTGACCAGGTCTTAGAACATGAAATTCCTCAAAACAAAAATGTTATTTTGAACACGAAAGTCAAGTTTGTGTGTCCGCTGTGCACCCAGACATGATGTATAATCATCATAATTGAGACTATATCTGCTATTTTGGCGGCCATTTTGTTTTGCAATTTTGAAAGGGAAAAACTAAAAATAGAGCTTGGCATGGGGCAGATTTGGAATCAGCATATCCGAATTGTGTGAAAACAACTGCATGACAAATTCTACTAAGAAATGCCTTACAAACTTTAAGAATGCCTCTTTTTGAAAAATGGGCCTTGACTATATTCATTGTCTTATAATTTAGGTTTTTGGTATGAATTGCCATGATCTTAATAAACAAGATAACCTGTCGCTCACCTATTATCGCTCCTCTAGGCCACACTCTTAATATGGCCTACTTTACCGTTACTATTTGCTGGGATGAATGATAATGGGATTATTATATGGCTTGAATTGTGTAGCAATGGATTATACGTTGCCACTCTATTGTATGGGCCAGTCAACATGCTTCACTAATCCAATGTTAGGCCATCACCTGCGACGCTGGCACACCATGAAATCACCATTGATGCGCTGCATTGACTCAACGCTTCCCCAACGTTTAGATGCCCGGCCGCTGTTGAGACACACGGGTAAAATTCTGTGAACCCTTAACTGGGTAGATTTAAATGCCATTTGGCTAGCCTCTGTGCCAAGGCATATGCTTGTATTGTGCAAACCATAAAGTTGGTTTATCAATGATGATGTGGTCTGCATTTAACCATGACATACATGTTCTGTTCTTGTGGTATAACAACATTTTTGCTTCTCATTTATAGTTTCCATATCCCAGCATATCTATATCTGACTATATGGATACACCAATTATTATATATATGTGGTGTAATAAGTCAGATGTTACACTGTACCTGCTAAAGTACCAAAAGTGTACGTAACCGTTATTTTCTTTAAATTAGTTCTTTATCTTAAGCAAAATAAGTAATCAGCAATGACACCACCACCTTTGCCATCATTGTTTGTTTTATCATCTTTGTTAAAAGCCCCATGTAGTCCCCATACCTACTCTGCACAATGGCATATTTCATACTATTTTAAATGACTTTTTAAATATCAGAGTGCTCAGCTCCCATTTTTAAACCACTGGGAAGGCAAAAGTAGGGGGCGGAGCTAATTCGTGACGTCAAACGATGAGGACATGCTTGGCTGGTTATAATACATGTACATGTAGCTGATGATGTATTCTATGATTTTATAAAACTGACTAAAGTCAACACGGAACGCCGGTCCAACGCTACCTGAATGCAGGTGCAGCACTAGAATTGATGGCCATCACCGCGACTGCTCCTGGCCATAGTCTAGCATTTACTCGCCCCTGGGGCCCAGTTTATGTTGCTGATTTGCTAGAATTACAACACAATGCAAACATGGGTATTTCTGGATGGTGTTAATTTTATCCAGATCACTGCATCGAACAAGAACATAAAAAAATGAAGATAAAAGGTGGTTTCATCGGTATCATGGGCAATGAACATACCCTCGAGAAGTACTTTATAATAGCTCCAACTCACTGCAAAATTGTGCAAAAATTTAAAGAATATGCTGGAATTCAAACCATAATGTAAAGCTCTGTTCATCACACAGCCATAGGAGAAAGTCGACTTTTGATAAATGTAGCAAGTTCATCACCATTATCACTGAACAGGGCAATTCTTTTCTGAAGTGTGATATGCTTAATCTGACTACTGTTGCTGTTGTTCCTGAAAAATTATGTTGTGATATTGAGGATTGAGATAATTGTGGAAGGATGGCACTGGATAAACTTGTGACCAAACGTATGATTAAAAAAAACAACCAATTTCAGGGATTCTCAAAAGAAAAACAATCGCTCATACTTCAAACACGTCGGAGCTACTGTAAAAACTAGAGTTAGTGACCAGATTGTGACAATCAAACAGGAAAGAGCTTTGTTATCTCGCTTTCTTGCTGCAGTCAAAAGTCGAACTGATTTTGTCATTAAGAAGCCATCAGAGATTTTGAATTTAATGTGGTCTCACCATCTAATTTTCACCCAGATGGATCAATGATCATGCAATCTGATAAAGCACAAGTGGTATTTCTAATATCCAATATGCCACTGCCAGATGGTTAGGTCATTGATATTGAGATGGGTGTTTCATCTGTTTTGATAATAGATGCAATGAGTGTGGTCAATATGGTAACTAAAACACTAGAGATGACAAATGCAATGTATTCTCCTAAAAAAATCGTGGCTATTGTAGCTGAAAACAGTAAAACTAACTATGAAGAAATTAGGATTGTTTTTTATCAATATGTGTCAAATTCTCTGAAAGAAACTACTGGATACAAGCGAACAGTAAAACAACACCGATCCACTACCATGTACATGGTGGTACTGAAATTAATAATGTCAAGTCTTTTCTTTCCCACATCAAAACAAGAGCAGAGCCTTAAAAAACCTCACAGAAAAGCTTATCCAATATTGCCATTACCAAGGGAAACCACAGAAAGTTTAGATTATGCATCATACAGTGACGGAGGCTAATTGTCCTCTATCTAATATAGTCAGCATGCCAAATATGCCATCTGGTCTGCACCACTTTGAAGTGATCAACTTGTACTACTAAAAGCATTTGATGTAATGCACAAGAACTCTAACACTACCCTTGAGTTTTGTTTGTAGATACAAATGCTTTCTTTCCAAGTCCACTACACTTTTCAGGAAGACAAAAAATGCGGATATATATACATGAATGTTACTTGAAGTTGGGTCCAAATAAGGCAGAAGCACTCATCGGGTGGTATGCTTTCAAAAGAACTGATAAGCCCATTATAAAACATTTTTACAATCGGACATGAACAAACTTGATGCACCATACAACGAATGCTCATTGAGAGACTTGAGGTGGGCTTTACTCGCTCAGAAAGGAAAGGAGGGTCAGCAATTACCTCCAACTTTAGGGACATTAATACCCAATGTCCATAGAGCTTCCTATATGTCTCCAATATGGAAATTATAACAAAAACCTTGCCCCCAATTTCCATCACCTACCCACTATTACTGTGAATTATTAGATAGCAAACTTATACCAGTGTCCTGAGTCAACCCTCCAGCTCCTGAGGCTTTGCTTGAGTTTCGAAAATGTAACTGTAAGAAAGGTTGTGTGGGTTTCAAAAAAATACAATTAGCGTTGCACATATCTGTGTGGATGCGGGAATGAATCTAATGACACTGTAGGAGCCTATGCCTGATAGGCCTGTAGAGATCAATCTAGACGATTATTATTGTGTACTTTAGAGTGTAACTAATTGCATGTTCTTTATCACAAACTGATACTGATAGTTTGTTGTATATCATAACAATGCTTCAGTGTCATATTATATTACATATGTGAAAGAAAAAGTGCGAAAAATTAATGTTTTTGATGTTTTACTTTCATTAGAATACGTATGTGTGGTGATTTTAACGGTTGAATCCTTAAAACGTCATTTTTTAAAAAAGTAAGTAAAAAAAAAGTTGGCAACAAGTGAATTATTGTTCATTGGGATGCCATTGATAATATTAAAGCAAAAAACTAGAGTTGGCAAAATGGGCGCAGTAGAATGACAACTGCTGCCTGACTATAGGTCTGAATTATATATTAGACCTGCACTATCCCAGGATACCTCTGAGTGGCTGATTGAGGTTTTATGGCTGGATCTGCAATCTCAGGCAATCCCAGGCAATATCAGAATAAATGGAAGCCCGGACTCTATGTACAATCTGTTGCTCTTTCAAGGGTAGTCCACACTGCCCGTGCTCTTCATCTTCATCACCTGGAACCATATCAATCCTGTCGCTGAGCTGTCGAGTACTCGGTGCCGACATCAACACCGTTGTTATAGTGTTTCAGGAGGTGGAGTTTACATATCCCAATTTTGACTTATTAGCAGATTTGTGTTATGAAATCTAGCTTGAGACATAAGTAGTCCACCATACAGATACACTGTTCAAAGGCAAACAGCAGTAACTGCTTAATGAAAAACTAAGCAGTTACTGCTGTTTGTCTTGCCTTTACACGGCAACACTTTATCAGTGGTCATGGTAGTAATGACCAGTGTCTGCCATTTGAGCTAGCCAGCTGATTACCAGTGATTACCTCCAATAATTACAACGACATCTCACATCAAAAAGCAAATCTGCACTGATATACTCAAAGCGACCGACCCAGTTCTTAGGCATGTGATTGGTCGAGATTGCCATCTCGACCAATCACATGCCTTAGAACTGGGTCGCGGTCACTTATGGAACATCGGCCCTGTTTCCAGACAAACAAACGGTACTTCAAAAGCCACACAACAAAATTTGTGTAATGACAATGCGTGCATTTTGTGACTAAAAGGGAAAGAAAATACATGTACCGTGAGTCGCCGATGCTGGCTAGATGTTGGGCGAACATATAAAACGCTGACCCGACGAAACATCAGCATCCGCTGAGAAAGCAATCTCACAGGACAGAAAATCAGGGGAGAGTGAAAATCATTGCATGTGATATGCATGGAGTGGACTACGGCTGAATCGATTCCCAAATGGAGATGTTACAAGTGTCTACAAGTACCCCTGTCCTAGTCTATGCAGTAAACTAACAATGATTATCTGCCTAGGTCCCACCGGATTTGATTGTAAAATGATCGTGTAAAATGTGCTGCCCAAATGATGACTGTGATTTTTTAACGATGATCACACAAGTTTAGTTCTAATTTCAGCAAAAATGTCAAAAATGTCGGCGATCGGTTAAAGGTGATCTATCACCCCTTATATAGTATGAATAATTTTGTGACAAATAAATCAAAGTTGCCACAAGATGGGGCACAAGTGTTTCCTTATATGAGGTGATTGGCTATCATGTGACGGTCACATGATAGCCAATCACCCCATATATGGGGTGATTGGCTATCATGTGACCCTCTGAGAGGGTCACATGATAGCCAATCACCCCATATAAGGACATAATTATTCATACCATATAAGGGGTGATAGATGACCTTTAAGATATGATGAGATCTATCACGATAAAGTACAATGGTTCTGGGAATAGACCTGATCTTTTATCTTTAAATGTGGACTTCGCAGTCCTCCTCAGTGGAGTATCAGGCGAAGGAATGGTGCTGAGCGGCCGACCAAACTAATCGCTCAGTTGGCTCTTGAAAGCTGCTATTGATCTGGATTCAATAGCAGCTGGTGGAAGGTGATTCCAATCAGGTATATTTTTGTACAAAAAGGAATTTTGTCCCAGCGTGGTGTTTGATCTAATGCGATCACTCACCAACCAGTCAATTTCCATTTTCTTACAAATATGCACGATTAGATACCATTATTTTCCTTAGTTTTATATTTTCACTCTTCCGCATTATATTGTTAAATATTTCCTTTCTGAGCGCACAAAAATAAAGTAGGAGTAGTGGCACGAGTAATATAACGTCTCGGAGTGCAGGTGAAATTCCAACTTTTACTAACTTATGCATGTGTTGGGGGGAGGGCTCGCTGACACAAGACGTTGAACCAATGTTGGTTCATTGCTGGTCCAGCGTCGTAGATGCTGGGTCAGCATTAAACCAACATTGGTTCAACGTCTTGTCCTTGATGGTGAAGTATATAACAAGGATTTTAATCATCTCGTTAGACCTTCACCACTAATAACGTGCTCATTTTTACATTTCAGATAGGGTTACTGTGATATTCCTTATTAGGTCCTAATATTTTATTTAGGTAGGCCTAATAGGAAACTACATTTACGAATTTGTCTTCGGACATCATGTTCTGATTGCTTGTACCATGCACAGTGTTGGTACACATATGCCTCTCAATATAGGGCGGAGGCCCTAGTGCAGTAGTTAAATCTTCTATAAGCCTGTTCTAGTCAAAAGCTAAATAAAATTTAAAGAAATTGCCTGTCTGAAAAGTCGGAGAACAGCGGCTCGTCCCCCGCTCTGGTATTCAGGTTTCAATAATGTTTCTTTCCCGCTCACTCATAAAATAATTCGGGGGGATGGGTGTCACCTCCGCGTGGTCCCCCCTGGGCAACTTCTTAGAAGGCCAAGCACACCCAAACGTTTTTGCCTTTCATCGAACCAGGTTTTTCTATTTTTTGTGACGTGAAGTTTTTTTGTGTCTGTTTTCCGGTGGTTCAGGGTTTTTCACTGAGGTTATTATGTTTATTTTCGAGAAGTTTTCAGTTCAAATTCTTTATATATGCTTTATATATTCATATTTATATTTTTTCATTGTACTTGTGGTGCCTTACAGTGCTCTCACGGATTATGATCGCTCTGTCGTGCTAACTCTCGATGACAGACCTGATCCCCAGCTGTGGGGGCATTGTAGGTCTACTCATAATTCCTCTATGATTTGTTTTTTTGTGTTTGCAGTGGTTTCTCTTTGGCATCCTGGCGATGGACGGGATGTCCGAAAGAAACCATTGCCATATAATTATTTTTTCACTTCATTGTTTTAAAGGTTTCTCTGTGGCATCCTGGCGGATAATGCAGCATGTCATAGAGAAGCCATTGCCGTACAATTAGCCTGTGGTGACTTACTGTGTCCTCACGGTTCGTGATAGCTCTGTGATGTTCTTCAATATCACAGACCTTATTACCAACTGTGGGGGCACTGTAGGTCTTTAATTTTTGAGTATTTTTTGTGGTTTAATGATTTCTCTGGCCATACTGGCCGAAAAGTAAAGTAAAGAAGACATTTTACTTACTTACTTAATGATTTCTCTGTTCCTTGTTCATGTCATTCATGTTTATGTCTAAATGGGTTTACTTTTTTTTATTATAGTATATAGTATTATAGTATATATTATATATTTGTTTTGAATGTAACCTATATTACATGTTTTAATTACTAGACTTAGACTTGTAGTTTTTACACAATCACTCCAATTTCATGGAGATATAGTGACTTGATAAGTCGTTCATTTTATAATCACTTCATATTTTACATTATTTATACCGACATTTTTATACTCATTAAACTGTGTTGTAGTGCAGGCGCTACAGCATGTCATCAGACTCGTTACATATAGGTGCCAGGAGCATCGTCATATTATCATATCAAACATTTTAAACTGAATATATTTTAGTACGAACATGCTTTTATTAGCTTTGTCTTTCCTTTACTACTTTAACTATACAATATGGGATATTGTAATACTAGGAATTTTCACTTAAATGGCCATACTGGCCGAAAAGTGAAGTAAAACAAACATTTTACTTACTTACAAAAAATAATTCAGTATTGTGTGGAGCCGCCGTGACCAAGAGGTAGCGTGCTCGGCCTCAGTCCGCCAGCAGGGCTCGAGTTTCGAGTCCTGTGTCTGGGGGCAGTACTAGTGTCATCTCATTCATCTTACCATCCTCAGGAGGTTTTCCTGGCTCAGTTTAGCCCATATGTGCACAAATGTAGGCTTAAACCCATTTTTTTTTTTAATAATTCATTTTATTCGACCCACACACATCACATGTGCAGCTCCCGTAAGGACTACCAGGAGGACACATAATATTAGTAGGGGAGACTGGGGCACCTTGAGACATGGGGTACCTTGAGACAGGCCTGTTTGACACATAAATTATTTTGCGATTTGTGCGCCATCTGGTCAATAATACCAAAACTAACCAATTTCGATTTTCCACCCTATTGCTAATGGCTATTGGACATCTTTGGCATGCATGTAAGCTGAGGTCCATTTTTTACATGAAAAGTAGATTTTTGGGATGATCAATATTTGGTTCTATAGATCACATAATACTTGATTTCCCTATGATTTTGGTGGTATTTTACACCTGTGTTATCACTTTATAACTTATGTATAATGGTTTGGTTCAAATACACCCCACACACAAACTATGATATCAGATGTGAGGTCAGTCAGGGTGGGGCACGTTGAGACGCTGTCTCAATGTGCCCCAAAACTGTCTCAAGGTGCCCCAAGTCTGTCTCAAGGTGCCCCGAAAGTGTCTCAAGGTGCCCCCAATTTTTTTCAGGCACATATTTTACTGCAACATCCAACATTAGCCAACTACAGGCTTTAGCTACAGGTATATGTAGTATTCAAATCTTGAATTTAGTTCGATCCACGTTGTTTTCAGGTACATAATTTGGCGTCTCAAGGTACCCCATGTGGTGTCTCAAGGTGCCCGAGTACGGGGTATATTGAGACACTTTTTTGAAAATCTGTTTTGTCAAAAAATGTAAAGTTACACATTTTAGATCATTTTCATTTCTTGCTCATATATACCCCACTGGATGCTGTATCCATATGTGTCGTCAAAATATTTTATTTTGAAAATTAAATCTATGTTTGGGGGGTTTGAATTTTTCCGTCTCAAGGTGCCCCAGTCTCCCCTACATACTTCAACGCCAACTGGTGAAAATTTGCAGAAAATCTGAAATGCAGAAGAAAGTTGTATAGATAAAGTTCTTCGTTTAAATATAATACCAGAGAAGCTTCACTGAGTCCCCGGGGGCTCTCCAGCCGGTGAGAGTCACTGATGATGTTCATACCTTCTTAAATTGAGTACAATGATAAAATAAATTACTGGTAAAGATTAAAATCTGTGTATAATTATCCAGCTTTCTTACCTGGATGTATAGATAGACATACAAAATAAAACATGGAAAACGCCATTTTGAAAGCGGTACTGCATGATTAATGACTTTCTGTGTTTGTTTGGCAGCTTTTCGCCCCTCCCAGCAAACAGAACACGTTGGGTCAACCCTGTTTTAGCATCTACGACGCTGGATCACCATTAAACCAACATTAGTTCGACGCATTGTGTTTGCTTGATGAACATTGCATGGTGAATGATCCAACTTGACAAATCGATCCAGATACTTTAATGTCGTCCTCTGTCTATTCACTCAGCGCTTCACACTGATTGGCTTTGCAAAGCCAAAAGGTAGTATCTGCTCACTTGGAAAGTAAGCAGATACTATCTTTTGGCTTTGCACGGCAGGATTCGCACGATGGGGCTGATAGATAGCAGTCATGTGAGATGATTGCTGTGCACATATTTATAAACCTTTCAAAACACCACCCATCAAACACAAAAAGATTGAACCAATGCTGGGCCTGCGTCGTAGACGCTGGACCAACTTTAAATCAGCATTGGTTCAACGTCTTGTGTTTGATGGGACCAGTGTCGGCTCTACCAAGGATGCTCTATAGAATTGATCTGGTTCTGCGCTCGAATCTTTGCCTTGTCTATATATTACCAACGTGACAGTAGCGCCATCACCTAGATTGGCACTGAATGACACTGTTTGCTTTCACCTTGTTCGTGGTGGTGGACGACTAAACATCATTGCTGTGCGAGAAGAGTGGCGTAGATTGCATGGATTGTATTTTTTTTTTCTAAACTACAACAATAATTTAGATGTGTCCTAATGATGGTCATTTCTTCGACCATTGTCTTTGGTACTGATCGCATCGCCACCTTCGTGATACTGTGACTTTATATTCTTACACTCAAGAACAATAACCCTTAAAGCGCTATTTTTTTTTGTAAAATTCATGGAGTCCAAAGGTTTTTTCATTTTGAAATCATCATATATGTCTTAGTTAGCTCTTTCTGATTGATTTGAATACCTATGTTATGGGTCTACGGCCATTATAAACAGTTTTACTCTTACAGTGCGGGGATCGACTTTAGTCGTCAGAATAGACGTCAGATTCTGACGACTAAAGTCGATCCCCGCGCTGTAAGGGTTAACCCTTACAAGGCTGACATGTATTTACATACATTTACATACCAAATACAAAAAGGATGTTTTTTTTTCAATTTCAACCATCATACATGTCCTAGTTATCTCTTTCCGCTTCATTTGAATACCTATGTTATGGGTCTACGGCCATCATAAATATGTTTACTCCCTCAGTGCGGGGACCGACTTTAGACGTTAGAATCTGACGTCTATTGACGTCAGATTCTAACATCTAAAATCGGTCCCTGCGCTGAAAGGGTTAAGCCTGATTGTCTTTCACAAGAAAGTCACATACGATAGTCACAAAAAAGATAACGATCACAAAAATGTGAGACTTGATTGTGGCAAACATGAAAGTGAAACCCGATTGTCACAAAAGAGATAATGACACCTTGTTGTAATAAACAACAACACGACATCATAATATACAAAAAGATAGCGCCGCCGATTGTTACAAACAACAAATCAACACCTGATTGTCACAAAAATGACACGCGATTTAGACAATCAGGAAAGCGACAATTTTTTAGTACATGTAGGATAAACCGGGCAAATTGGGAACCTTCTGAAGTTGAGATGATAATCAGTTTACAATGACTTCCAGCCACATTAGAAAGTCACTTAAAATACTCGTTCTTGGCTTGTGATGTCAATCCATCATTTAAATATCCTACTCATGGCTATTTATGCTAAAATCATAGTAGGCTACTATTATCCAATTACCTATACCTATATATGATAACCTGATATTGCAATGTATTATCACTTTATTGTTCACGGATTAAAATCTTTATTTGATATCACGTGGTAGCTTCTTCGCGGATATGCATGGCTAGATTCCTATTATTTTGATATTACGTTGTACACCTGATTACCTGATTGTCTACAAATAGGCTACTCTACGATATTTTATGAAGCTCTTTGTGAAAGATTATTATATATACGCACCTGCCTCTTGGTTTATGACGTTTGTGTGATGGACAAATTGGTAAATACCCTGAAAAGGCACAAAATAACACAAACCTCGTCATAATAATACAAAGTGGTAGAAACACTAATATCCCAAGGTCATGCAATCGATGTATCATTGGTTCGGTGAGATTTGTTTGGACTACAATGTTTGTTCTCGGGCATGGTCCTGGAAATGCATGCAACAAGTAGTAGTCAGGCGGCGGTTGTTGATATCATGGGGCTACTGCGCCAAATTTGCCAACTCTAGTTTTTTTTGCTATTTTTCAAGATTATATGTTAATAAATTAATTGCACCTTGTTGCCAAGCTTTTTCTTTATTTTTTAAGGTTTTACCGATGTTTATAAATTTTGCGTGTTTGACACAAAAATAATAAAAACCGAAAGACGTTTTTTTCCTGGTAGAAAATAATATAGATTGTGTGGGTGTATCTTAGGCCTCATTATCATGTGGCCGAAAGAATTTGTAGTCCGATTGTCTGTGCGGCGGTCCGTCCGTTTATACGGGCTTCCTTCCGTCCGTCCGTCCGTCCGTCAATCCGTCCGTCCGTCCGTCCCAAAATCTTTAGGGTTTTATTGAACGTCTATATGACAATTTTGACATATTGGTCATTTCATTATAATGTTTCATAATTGTCATATATAATTGATAGCTATTAGTTGTATTGTTTGTATATTGATGTAATATTAATAATAACTATCATTGGGCCAAGATCAAGGCTATATATAGTTCAAGGTCAAAGGTAACAAATGCAGGTCAAACATGTCTAATCCAGTATCGTGTGTATATTACATTCTCCACATTTGTATATGTTGTTATAGCTGAACCTGTATTCATTGTCTTATAATTTAGGTTTTTGATATGAATTGCCATGATCTTAAAAAACTAGATAACCTGTCGCTCACCTATTATCGCTCCTCTAGGCCACACTTTTAATATGGCCTACTTGACCTTTACTATTTGCTGGGATGAATGATAATGGGATTATTATATGGCTTGAATTGTGTAGCAATGGATTATACGTTGCCATTCTATTGTATGGGCCAGTCAACATGCTTCACTAATCCAATGTTAGGCCATCACCTGCGACGCTGGCACACCATGAAATCACCATTGATGCGCTGCATTGACTCAACGCTTCCCCAACGTTTAGATGTCCGGCCGCTGTTGAGACACACGGGTAAAATTCTGTGAACCCTAACTGGGTAGATTTAAATGCCATTTGGCTAGCCTCTGTGCCAAGGCATATGCTTGTATTGTGCAAAACATGAAGTTGGTTCATCAATGATGATGTGGTCTGCATTTAACCATGACATACATGTTCTGTTCTTGTGGTATAACAACATTTTTGTTTCTCATTTGTAGTTTCCATATCCCAGCATATCTATATCTGACTATATGGATACACCAATTATTATATATATGTGGTGTAATAAGTCAGATGTTACACTGTACCTGCTAAAGTACCAAAAGTGTACGTAACCGTTATTTTCTTTAAATTAGTTCTTTATCTTAAGCAAGATAAATAATCAGCAATGACATTACCACCTTTGCCATCACTTTGTTATTTGCTATATGTTTTTATATTAAAGTTGCTACTACCTTCGTGATCATTGTTTGTTTTATCATCTTTGTTAAAAGCCCCATGTAGTCCCCATACCTACTCTGCACAATGGCATATTTCATACTATTTTAAATGACTTTTTAAATATCAGAGTGCTCAGCTCCCATTTTTAAACCACTGGGAACGATTCCTAAAGGCAAAAGTAGGGGGCGGAGCTAATTCGCGACGTCAAACGATGAGGACATGCTTGGCTGGTTATAATACATGTACATGTAGCTGATGATGTATTCTATGATTTTATAAAACTGACTAAAGTCAACACGGAACGCCGGTCCAACGCTGCCTGAATGCAGGTGCAGCACTAGAATTGATGGCCATCACCGCGACTGCTCCTGGCCATAGTCTAGCATTTACTCGCCCCTTGTTCACCCTGTCGATGCGGGTATATTGAAATGAATAGTAATCTGGTTCATCTTATGTACAAATACAAGAAACATAAAACATAGACCCGATGCAGTTTCAATGTTAATTCAGATTCAATAATGTGCGGTTTCTGTGTGTGAAGTCATGAGGTGGGGATCCGTCCAGCCCAAGAAATATGCACATTTTCAGTTTTTAATTTTGAAAATAACTGAGAGTTACTGGACTAAAATAATCTGCTGAAATCACTTCGCAGGGCCTTTAATGTAATAATAGTATGCATCATATCCTGAGACAATGACGATTCGTCCTATATTGCTGCTTTGTTGCTTACACATCGAACACTATCACATGTTTTTTACTGTAGCAATCATACTTGAAGATTGCTTGGACCATTTGAGATGCAATTTGAGAACAGTTTACTTCCTTCAAGAACTGTAGTTGAACATAACATATTGCCGTCTATGCTCAATCCATATACTAACGGACCCAACTTTTGTGGCTCAAGCATCAAGGCAATTCTTCACAGAGAAGTTTGTAAATGCTCTATTTTTAAACGTTCCTTGAAGGCTTGTTCAGTTGATGGCAATCAACATAATTATCAACAGGTGATGCTCCCCTGGCCGAGCTACTAACCACAGAATAAATTCCTTACTACATCAGATGGATCAATGATCATGCAATCTGACAAAGCACAAGTGGTATTTCTAATATCCAATATGCCACTGCCAGATGGTTAGGTCATTGATATTGAGATGGGTGTTTCATCTGTTTTGATAATAGATGCAATGAGTGTGGTCAATATGGTAACTAAAACACTAGAGGTGACAAATGCAATGTATTCTCCTAAAAAAATCGTGGCTATTGTAGCTGAAAACAGTAAAACTAACTATGAATAAATTAGGATTGTTTTTTATCAATATGTGTCAAATTCTCTGAAAGAAACTACTAGAAACAAGCGAACAGTAAAACAACACCGATCCACTACCATGTACATGGTTGTACTGAAATTAAGAATGTCAAGTCTTTTCTTTCCCATATCAAAACAAGTGCAGAGCTTAAAAAAACCTCACAGAAAAGCTTATCCAATATTGCCATTACCAAGGGAAACCACAGAAAATTTAGATTATGCATCATACAGTGACGGAGGCTAATTGTCCTCTATCTAATATAGTCAGTATGCCAAATATGACATCTGGTCTGCACCACTTTGAAGAAATTGATCAACTTGTACTACTAAATGCATTTGATGTAATGCACAAGAACTCTAACACTACCCTTGAGTTTTGTTTGTAGATACAAATGCTTTCTTTCCAAGTCCACTACACTTTTCAGGAAGACAAAAAATGCGGATATATATACATGAATGTTACTTGAAGTTGGGTCCAAATAAGGCAGAAGCACTCATCGGGTGGTATGCTTTCAAAAGAACTGATAAGCCCATTATAAAACATTTTTACAATCGGACATGAACAAACGTGATGCACCATACAACGAATGCTCATTGAGAGACTTAAGGTGGGCTTTACTCGCTCAGAAAGGAAAGGAGGGTCAGCAATTACCTCCAACTTTAGGGACATTAATACCCAATGTCCATAAAGCTTTCTATATGGCTCCAATATGGAAATTATAACAAAAACCTTGCCCCCAATTTCCATCACCTACCCACAATTACTGGGAATTATTAGATAGCAAACTTATACCAGTGTCCTGAGTCAACCCTCCAGCTCCTGAGGCTTTGCTTGAGGTTCGATAATGTAACTGTAAGAAAGGTTGTGTGGGTTTCAAAAAAATCCAATTAGCGTTGCACATACCTGTGTGGATGCGGGAATGAATCTAATGACACTGTAGGAGCCTATGCCTGATAGGCCTGTAGAGATCAATCTAGACGATTATTATTTTGTACTTTAGAGTGTAACTAATTGCATGTTCTTTATCACAAACTGATACTGATAGTTTGTTGTATATCATAACAATGCTTCAGTGTCATATTATATTACATATGTGAAAGAAAAAGTGCGAAAAATTAATGTTTTTGATGTTTTACTTTCATTAGAATACGTATAGGTGGTGATTTTACCGGTTGAATCCTTAAAACGTCATTTTTTAAAAAAGTAAATAAAAAAAAAGTTGGCAACAAGTGAATTATTGTTCATTGGGATGCCATTGATAATATTAAAGCAAAAAACTAGAGTTGGCAAAATGGGCGCAGTAGAATGACAACTGCTGCCTGACTATAGGTCTGAATTATATATTAGACCTGCACTATCCCAGGATACCTCTGAGTGGCTGATTGAGTTTTTATGGCTGGATCTGCAATCTCAGGCAATCCCAGGCAATATCAGAATAAATGGAAGCCCGGACTCTATGCACAATCTGTTGCTCTTTCAGGGGTAGTCCACACTGCCCGTGCTCTTCATCTTCATCACCTGGAACCATATCAATCCTGTCGCTGAGCTGTCGAGTACTCGGTGCCGACATCAACACCGTTGTTATAGTGTTTCAGGAGGTGGATTTTACATATCCCAATTTTGACTTATTAGCAGATTTGTGTTATGAAATCTAGCTTGAGACATAAGTAGTCCACCATACAGATACACTGTTCAAAGGCAAACCGCAGTAACTGCTTAATGAAAAACTAAGCAGTTACTGCTGTTTGTCTTGCATTTACACGGCAACACTTTATCAGTGGTCATGGTAGTAATGACCAGTGTCTGCCATTTGAGCTAGCCAGCTGATTACCAGTGATTACCTCCAATAATTACAACGACATCCCACATCAAAAAGCAAATCTGCTCTGATATACTCAAAGCGACCGACCCAGTTCTAAGGCATGTGATTGATCAATCACATGCCTTAGAACTGGGTCGCGGTCACTTATGGAACATCCGCCCTGTTTCCAGACAAAAAAAACGGTACTTCAATAGCCACACAACAAAATTTATGTAATGACAATGCGTGCATTTTGTGACTAAAAGGGAAAGAAAATACATGTACCGTGAGTCGCCGATGCTGGCTAGATGTTGGGCGAACATATAAAACGCTGACCCGACGAAACATCAGCATCCGCTGAGAAAGCAATCTCACAGCACAGAAAATCAGGGGAGAGTGAAAATCATTGCATGTGATATGCATGGAGTGGACTACGGCTGAATCGATTCCCAAATGGAGATGTTACAAGGGTCTACAAGTACCCCTGTCCTAGTCTATGCAGTAAACTAACAATGATTAGCTGCCTAGGTCCCACCGGATTTGATTGTAAAATGATCGTGTAAAATGTGTTGCCCAAATGATGACTGTGATTTTTTAACAATGATCACACAAGTTTAGTTCTTATTTCAGCAAAAATTTCGGCGATCGGTTAAAGGTGATCTATCACCCCTTATATAGTATGAATAATTTTGTGACAAATAAATCAAAGTTGCCACAAGATGGGGCACAAGTGTTTCCTTATATGAGGTGATTGGCTATCATGTGACGGTCACATGATAGCCAATCACCCCATATATGGGGTGATTGTCTATCATGTGACCCTCTGAGAGGGTCACATGATAGCCAATCACCCCATATAAGGACATAAATTATTCATACCATATAAGGGGTGATAGATGACCTTTAAGATATGATGAGATCTATCACGATAAAGTACAATGGCTCTGGGAATAGACCCGATCTTTAATCTTTAAATCTGGACTTCGCAGTCCTCCTCAGTGGAGTATCAGGCGAAGGAATGGTGCTGAGCGGCCGACCAGACTAATCGCTCAGTTGGCTCTTGAAAGCTGCTATTGATCTGGATTCAATAGCAGCTGGTAGAAGGTGATTCCAATCAGGTATATTTTTGTACAAAAAGGAATTTTGTCCCAGCGTGGTGTTTGATCTAATGCGATCACTCACCAACCAGTCAATTTCCATTTTCTTACAAATATGCACGATTAGATACCATTATTTTCCTTAGTTTTATATTTTCACTCTTCCGCATTATATTGTTAAATATTTCCCTTCTGAGCGCACAAAAATAAAGTAGGAGTAGTGGCACGAGTAATATAACGTCTCGGAGTGTAGGTGAAATCCCAACTCTGACTAACTTATGCATGTGTTGGGGGGAGGGCTCGCTGACACAAGACGTTGAACCAATGTTGGTTCATTGCTGGTCCAGCGTCGTAGATGCTGGGTCAGCATTAAACCAACATTGGTTCAACGTCTTGTCCTTGATGGTGAAGTATCTGACAAGGATTGTTATCATCTCGTCAGACCTTAACCACTAATAACGTGCCCAGTTTTACATTTCAGATAGGGTTACTGTCATATTCCTTATTAGGTCCTAATATTTTATTTAGGTAGGCCTAATATGAAACTACATTTATAAATTTGTCTTCGGACATCATGTTCTAATTGTTTGTACCATGCACAGTGTTGGTACACATATGCCTCTCAATATAGGGCGGGGGCCCTAGTGCAGTAGTTAAATCTTCTAGAAGCCTGTTCTAGTCAAAAGCTAAATAAAATTTAAAGAAATTGCCTGTCTCAAAAGTCGGAGAACAGCGGCTCGTCCCCCGCTCTGGTATTCAGGTTTCAATAATGTTTCTTTCCCGCTCACTCATAAAATAATTCGGGGGGATGGGTGTCACCTCCGCGTGGTCTCCCCTGGGCAACTTTTTAGAAGGCCAAGCACACCCAAACGTTTTTGCCTTTCGTCGAACCAGGTTTTTCTATTTTTTGTGACGTGAAGTTTTTTTGTGTTTGCTTTCCGGTGGTTCAGGGTTTTCACTGAGGTTATTATGTTTATTTTCGAAAAGTTTTCAGTTCAAATTCTTTATATATTCTTTATATATTCATATTTATATTTTTTCATTGTACTTGTGGTGCCTTACAGTGCTCTCACGGATTATGATCGCTCTGTCGTGCTAACTCTCGATGACAGACCCGATCCCCAGCTGTGGGGGCATTGTAGGTCTACTCATAATTCCTCTATGATTTGTTTCTTGTTGTGTTTGCAATGGTTTCTCTTTGGCATCCTGGCGATGGACGGGATGTCCGAAAGAAACCATTGCCATATAATTATTTTTTCACTTCATTGTTTTAAAGGTTTCTCTGTGGCATCCTGGCGGATAATGCAGCATGTCATAGAGAAGCCATTGCCGTACAATTAGCCTGTGGTGACTTACTGTGTCCTCACGGTTCGTGATAGCTCTGTGATGTTCTTCAATATCACAGACCTTATTACCAACTGTGGGGGCACTGTAGGTCTTTAATTTTTGAGAATTTTTTGTGGCTTAATGATTTCTCTGGCCATACTGGCCGAAAAGTAAAGTAAAGAAGACATTTTACTTACTTACTTAATGGTTTCTCTGTTCCTTGTTTATGTCATTCATGTTTATGTCTAAATGGGTTTACTTTTTTTTAATTATAGTATATAGTATTATAGTATATATTATATATTTGTTTTGAATGTAACCTATATTACATGTTTTAATTACTAGACTTGGACTTGTAGTTTTTACACAATCACTCCGATTTTATGGAGATATAGTGACTTGATAAGTCGTTCATTTTATAATCACTTCATATTTTACATTATTTATACCGACATTTTTATACTCATTAAACTGTGTTGTAGTGCAAGCGCTACAACATGTCATCAGACTCGTTACATATAGGTGCCAGGAGCATCGTCATATTATCATATCAAACATTTTAAACTGAATATATCTTAGTACGAACATGCTTTTATTAGCTTTGTCTTTCCTTTACTACTTTAACTATACAATATGGGATATTGTAATACTAGGAATTTTCACTTAAATGGCCATACTGGCCGAAAAGTGAAGTAAAACAAACATTTTACTTACTTACAAAAAATAATTCAGTATTGTGTGGAGCCGCCGTGACCAAGAGGTAGCGTGCTCGGCCTCAGTCCGCCAGCTAGGCTCGAGTTTCGAGTCCTGTGTCTGGGGGCAGTACTAGTGTCATCTCATTCATCTTACCATCCTCAGGAGGTTTTCCTGGCCCAGTTTAGCCCATATGTGCACAAATGTAGGCTTCAACCCATTTTTTTTTTTTTTTAATAATTCCTTTTATTCGACCCACACACATCACATGTGCAGCTCCCGTAAGGACTACCAGGAGGACACATAATATTAGTACATACTTCAACGCTAACTGGTGAAAATTTGCAGAAAATCTGAAATGCAGAAGAAAGTTGTATAGATAAAGTTCTTCGTTTAAATATAATACCAGAGAAGCTTCACTGAGTCCCCGGGGGCTCTCCAGTCGGTGAGAGTCACTGATGATGTTCATACCTTCTTAAATTGAGTACAATGATAAAATAAATTACTGGTAAAGATTAAAATCTGTGTATAGTTATCCAGCTTTCTTACCTGGATATATAGATAGACATACAAAATAAAACATGGACAACACCATTATGAAAGCTGTACTGTCATGATTAATGACTTTCTGTGTTTGTTTGGCAGCTTTTCGCCCCTCCCAGCAAACAGAACACGTTGGGTCAACCCTGTTTTAGCATCTACGACGCTGGATCACCATTAAAACAACATCAGTTCAACGCATTGTGTTTGCTTGATGAACATTGCATGGTGAATGATCCAACTTGACAAATCGATCCAGATACATTAATGTCGTCCTCTGTCTATTCACTCAGCGCTTCACACTGATTGGCTCTGCCAAGCCAAAAGGTAGTATCTGCTTGCTTGTAAAGTGAGCAGATACTACCTTTTGGCTTTGCACGGCAGGATTCGCGCGATGAGGCTGATAGCAGTGATGTGAGATGATTGCCGTGCACATATTTATAAACCTTTCAAAACACCACCCATCAAACACAAAAAGATTGAACCAATGTTGGGCCTGCGTCGTAGACGCTGGACCAACTTTAAATCAGCATTGGTTCAACGTCTTGTGTTTGATGGGACCAGTGTTGGCTCTACCAAGGATGCTCTATAGAATTTATCTGGTACTGCGCCCGAATCTCTTGCCTGGTCTATATTCCCAACGTGACAAGTGAACAAGTGAACAAGTGAACAAGTGAATTTATTCTGATGGTCTCATTTAAGAGACATGCAGATGCCAGGTAAATACAATACAATACAATACAATAATTATAACATAACATAACATAACATAACATAACATAATATTATATAATTGTAATAGAACAGCAATGTTACACACACATAATAAATTTAATAAATCTACACAGGTTAAGCATACTAGGCATGTCTTGCTTACACATAAGCTCTTCAAACTTTAATGTTGAAGGAAAATTATAGAATTTACATTTAATATATTCCCTTCTCTCTTTTACAAAATAATTACATCTAAATAGGTAATGAAATTCGTCGCCAATTTCACTCAAGTCACATTTTTTACATAATCGCTGTTCTCGTGGAAGACCAAGATGACAATCTTTTTCAATAGGCAGTTTGTGATTACGGCAGCGGAATTTAGCTAATAATTTCCTGCTTGGAAATGGTAAATTGATAAGATAATTCTCTAACTTAAATTCGGATTTGAACATTCTTTAATTAATACATTTTCCACTCCGATTATTAGTTTCATTCCATAACTGAATGAACTGGTCTTTTACCCGATTGGAAATAACAGATTTAAACCAATCTACACTACAGTTTAGATCTTGGTTAAGCCACAAATAAGGAAATCCGCAATCATTTAAAATCCCACGTATGTACAATATCCATGGTGATACATATGAGTTTTTAATCGCTAGATGATACAACAATTTATATATGTTAGATGATAACTTGTTATAATCAGTATTAAGTAACCTTGCCCAGTATGTAACAGCTCTGATTTTAATTTGAATGTTTAAAGGAAATACTCCTAACTCTCCATACACCATATAATTAAATTTTCTTTTACCAACCGCTAAAATGTATTTACAAAAACGTAATTACAACTGTTCGAGTTTTGGACAACTTTCATGCCCCCAAACTTCGCAGCCATATAGTAGCACGGGGGCCACCAATACATCAAATAATTGCAATTGAATATCAATGGGTAAAAATAATTTCTTCACCTTACGTAAAAGGGCAAACATAGCACGGTTTGCACGATCATATAAATCCTGTTTTGCTACATTCAATTTACCATTATAATTAAAGAATAACCCAAGATATTTATATTTAAAAGTGACGTCAAGCTTTTCTCCAGCCAGCGTAATATCTGGTATTCTTCTAATTTTACCTTTAGAGAATACTAGAATTTTTGTTTTTTCTCGATTTATTCTTAAGTCCCATAAGTCGCTATATCTGTACAAGTTGTCTAAACCAATTTGTAATTTATCTAGTGTTTCAGATAATATAACGGTATCGTCTGCATATAACAGCACAAATAATTTCATAAATTTCTGTAGTGTATCATCATCAACAGTAGAAGCTAAATTTTCCAGTGTGGTAAGACCTTCGCACCGCTCTGCTAGGTAACTGCTCAGATCAGAGAGGTATATGGAAAATAACAGTGGAGAAAGATTTTCACCTTGACGCACTCCGACTGAGCAGGGAAAAAGGTTTGATAATGTACTCTTTATACATACACATGATTTAGCTTGACTGTAAATATTATGTACAACATTAAACAATTTGCCATTTATGTTGAGAGACAGTATCTTTGACCACAGTTTAGACCTATTCACAGTATCAAAGGCTTTCCTGTAGTCAACAAAACAACAATATAAACGCCTGTTTCTACTTAAATATATATCAGCTAATGATTTAAGCACAAACATATGGTCAACTGTGGAATGACCTGCTTTAAAGCCTGCTTGCTCTGTACCTATGGTATTGAATGTATTTAAAAAATCGGTAAGTCTACAGTTTATTACATTGGTGAATAACTTCCCAAAGCAACTAAGGAGGGTAATTCCTCTATAGTTGTCAGGGTCAGATACATTTCCTTTTGATTTAAAAAGTGGTTTAATGACACCTATACTCCATGATTGTGGTGTTTTTCCTGTCGTTAGAATTAAATTAAATAACTTTGTATACAGTAAAATCATATTTCCTGGTGAAAATTTCAAATATTCGTTTAGAATAAAATCACTTCCTCCTGCTTTATTTAATTTTAATCTCGAAATAGCGCTGGATATTTCTTCTTCGCTGAATGGTAAATTTATTTCATTATTGTATTTATCAAGAATTTCCTGGAATTTCAGAATCATTTTCTTCGTTATCCTGTTTATTTAATGCGGCAGTAGCGCCATCACCTAGATTGGCACTGAATGACACTGTTTGCTTTCACCTTGTTCGTGGTGGTGAACGACTAAACATCATTGCTGTGCGAGAAGAGTGGCATAGATTGCATGAATTGTAGGATTGTTTTTCTAAACTACAACAATAATTTAGATGTGTCCTAATAATGGTCATTTCTTCGGCCATTGTCTTTGGTACTAATCGCATCGCCACCCTCGTGATACTGTGACTTTATATTTTTACACTCAAGAACAATAACCCTTAAAGTGCTGATTTTTTTTGTAAAATTCATGGAGTCCAAAGGTTTTTTTTCATTTTGAAATCATCATAAATGTCTTAGTTAGCTCTTTCTGATTGATTTGAATACCTATGTTATGGGTCTACGGCCATTAGAAACAGTTTTACTCTTACAGTGCTGGGATCGACTTTAGTCGTCAGAATCTGACGTCTACAGACGTCAGATTCTGAGGACTAAATGTCTTAGTTAGCTCTTTCCGCTTCATTTGAATACCTATGTTATGGGTCTACGGCCATCATAAATATGTTAACTCTTCCAGCGCGGAGATCTACTTTAGACGTTAGAATCTGACGTGTATTGACGTCAGATTCTAACGTCTAAAATCGGTCCCTGCGCTGAAAGGGTTAAGCCTGATTGTCTTTCACAAGAAAGTGACATCCGTTTGTCACAAAAAAGATAACGATCACAAAAATGTGAGACTTGATTGTGGCAAACATGAAAGTGAAACCGGTTGTCACAAAAGAGATAATGACACCTTATTGTAATAAACAACAACGCGACATCATAATATACAAAAAAGATAGCGCCGCCGATTGTTACACACAACAAATTAACACCTGATTGTCACAAAAATGACACGCGATTTAGACAATCAGAAAAGCGACATTCTTTAGTACATGTAGGATAAACCGGGCAAATTGGGAACCTTCTGAAGTTGAGATGATATTCACTTTACAATGACTTCCAGCCACATTAGAAAGTCACTTAAAATACTCGTTCTTGGCTTGTGATGTCAATCCATCATTTAAATAGCCTACTCATGGCTATTTATGCTAAAACCATAGGCTACTATTATCCAATTACCTATACCTATATATGATAACCTGATATTGCAATGTATTATCACTTTATTGTTCACGGATTAAAACATTTATTTGATATTACGTGGTAGCTTCTTCACGGATATACATGGTTAGATCACCATTATTTTAATATTACGTTGTACACCTGATTACTAATTTTGTTCCGTACAGTATAGTTTACAAATAGGCTACTCTACTATATTTTATGAAGCTCTTTGTGAAAGAATATTATATATTCGCACCAGCCTCTTGGTTTATGACGTTTGTGTGGTGGACAAATTGGTAAATACCCTGAAAAGGCACAAAATAACACAAACCTCGTCATAATAATACAAAGTGGTAGATGCACTAATATCCCAAGGTCATGCAATCGATGTATCATATCGGTTCGCTGATATTTGTTTGGACTCGAATGTTTGTTCTCGGGCATGGTCCTGGAAATGCATGCAACAAGTAGGTCTGAATTATATTGAGGTTTTATGACCGGATCTGAAATCTGAGACAATCTCAGGCAATATCGGGATAAATGGAAGCCCGGACAATCTGCTGGTCTTTCAGGGGTATTCCACACTGCTGAAATCAACGGGTCTTTGAACAGTTTGGCGCACTGTACATAAGAAATCGACGTTATTCACTGCCCGTGCTCTTCGTCTTCATCACCTGCTATCATATCAATCCTGACGCTGAGCTGTCGAGTACTCGGTGCCGACATCAACACCGTTGTTATAGTGTTTCAGGAGGTGGAGTTTATATATCCCAATTTTGACTAATTTACAGATTTGTGTTATGAAACCTAGCTTGAAACTTAAGTAGTCCACCATGGGAAGCGTCGTTTATCATAAGATACACTCTGTTGCCCATATGTGCACAAATGTAGGCTTCAACCCATTTTTTTTTTTTTTTAATAATTCCTTTTATTCGACCCACACACATCACGTGTGCAGCTCCCGTAAGGACTACCAGGAGGACACATAATATTAGTACATACTTCAACGCTAACTGGTGAAAATTTGCAGAAAATCTGAAATGCAGAAGAAAGTTGTATAGATAAAGTTCTTCGTTTAAATATAATACCAGAGAAGCTTCACTGAGTCCCCGGGGGCTCTCCAGTCGGTGAGAGTCACTGATGATGTTCATACCTTCTTAAATTGAGTACAATGATAAAATAAATTACTGGTAAAGATTAAAATCTGTGTATAGTTATCCAGCTTTCTTACCTGGATATATAGATAGACATACAAAATAAAACATGGACAACACCATTATGAAAGCTGTACTGTCATGATTAATGACTTTCTGTGTTTGTTTGGCAGCTTTTCGCCCCTCCCAGCAAACAGAACACGTTGGGTCAACCCTGTTTTAGCATCTACGATGCTGGATCACCATTAAAACAACATCAGTTCAACGCATTGTGTTTGCTTGATGAACATTGCATGGTGAATGATCCAACTTGACAAATCGATCCAGATACATTAATGTCGTCCTCTGTCTATTCACTCAGCGCTTCACACTGATTGGCTCTGCCAAGCCAAAAGGTAGTATCTGCTTGCTTGTAAAGTGAGCAGATACTACCTTTTGGCTTTGCACGGCAGGATTCGCGCGATGAGGCTGATAGCAGTGATGTGAGATGATTGCCGTGCACATATTTATAAACCTTTCAAAACACCACCCATCAAACACAAAAAGATTGAACCAATGTTGGGCCTGCGTCGTAGACGCTGGACCAACTTTATATCAGCATTGGTTCAACGTCTTGTGTTTGATGGGACCAGTGTTGGCTCTACCAAGGATGCTCTATAGAATTTATCTGGTACTGCGCCCGAATCTCTTGCCTGGTCTATATTCCCAACGTGACAAGTGAACAAGTGAACAAGTGAACAAGTGAATTTATTCTGATGGTCTCATTTAAGAGACATGCAGATGCCAGGTAAATACAATACAATACAATACAATAATTATAACATAACATAACATAACATAACATAATATTATATAATTGTAATAGAACAGCAATGTTACACACACATAATAAATTTAATAAATCTACACAGGTTAAGCATACTAGGCATGTCTTGCTTACACATAAGCTCTTCAAACTTTAATGTTGAAGGAAAATTATAGAATTTACATTTAATATATTCCCTTCTCTCTTTTACAAAATAATTACATCTAAATAGGTAATGAAATTCGTCGCCAATTTCACTCAAGTCACATTTTTTACATAATCGCTGTTCTCGTGGAAGACCAAGATGACAATCTTTTTCAATAGGCAGTTTGTGATTACGGCAGCGGAATTTAGCTAATAATTTCCTGCTTGGAAATGGTAAATTGATAAGATAATTCTCTAACTTAAATTCGGATTTGAACATTCTTTAATTAATACATTTTCCACTCCGATTATTAGTTTCATTCCATAACTGAATGAACTGGTCTTTTACCCGATTGGAAATAACAGATTTAAACCAATCTACACTACAGTTTAGATCTTGGTTAAGCCACAAATAAGGAAATCCGCAATCATTTAAAATCCCACGTATGTACAATATCCATGGTGATACATATGAGTTTTTAATCGCTAGATGATACAACAATTTATATATGTTAGATGATAACTTGTTATAATCAGTATTAAGTAACCTTGCCCAGTATGTAACAGCTCTGATTTTAATTTGAATGTTTAAAGGAAATACTCCTAACTCTCCATACACCATATAATTAAATTTTCTTTTACCAACCGCTAAAATGTATTTACAAAAACGTAATTACAACTGTTCGAGTTTTGGACAACTTTCATGCCCCCAAACTTCGCAGCCATATAGTAGCACGGGGGCCACCAATACATCAAATAATTGCAATTGAATATCAATGGGTAAAAATAATTTCTTCACCTTACGTAAAAGGGCAAACATAGCACGGTTTGCACGATCATATAAATCCTGTTTTGCTACATTCAATTTACCATTATAATTAAAGAATAACCCAAGATATTTATAGTTAAAAGTGACGTCAAGCTTTTCTCCAGCCAGCGTAATATCTGGTATTCTTCTAATTTTACCTTTAGAGAATACTAGAATTTTTGTTTTTTCTCGATTTATTCTTAAGTCCCATAAGTCGCTATATCTGTACAAGTTGTCTAAACCAATTTGTAATTTATCTAGTGTTTCAGATAATATAACGGTATCGTCTGCATATAACAGCACAAATAATTTCATAAATTTCTGTAGTGTATCATCATCAACAGTAGAAGCTAAATTTTCCAGTGTGGTAAGACCTTCGCACCGCTCTGCTAGGTAACTGCTCAGATCAGAGAGGTATATGGAAAATAACAGTGGAGAAAGATTTTCACCTTGACGCACTCCGACTGAGCAGGGAAAAAGGTTTGATAATGTACTCTTTATACATACACATGATTTAGCTTGACTGTAAATATTATGTACAACATTAAACAATTTGCCATTTATGTTGAGAGACAGTATCTTTGACCACAGTTTAGACCTATTCACAGTATCAAAGGCTTTCCTGTAGTCAACAAAACAACAATATAAACGCCTGTTTCTACTTAAATATATATCAGCTAATGATTTAAGCACAAACATATGGTCAACTGTGGAATGACCTGCTTTAAAGCCTGCTTGCTCTGTACCTATGGTATTGAATGTATTTAAAAAATCGGTAAGTCTACAGTTTATTACATTGGTGAATAACTTCCCAAAGCAACTAAGGAGGGTAATTCCTCTATAGTTGTCAGGGTCAGATACATTTCCTTTTGATTTAAAAAGTGGTTTAATGACACCTATACTCCATGATTGTGGTGTTTTTCCTGTCGTTAGAATTAAATTAAATAACTTTGTATACAGTAAAATCATATTTCCTGGTGAAAATTTCAAATATTCGTTTAGAATAAAATCACTTCCTCCTGCTTTATTTAATTTTAATCTCGAAATAGCGCTGGATATTTCTTCTTCGCTGAATGGTAAATTTATTTCATTATTGTATTTATCAAGAATTTCCTGGAATTTCAGAATCATTTTCTTCGTTATCCTGTTTATTTAATGCGGCAGTAGCGCCATCACCTAGATTGGCACTGAATGACACTGTTTGCTTTCACCTTGTTCGTGGTGGTGAACGACTAAACATCATTGCTGTGCGAGAAGAGTGGCATAGATTGCATGAATTGTAGGATTGTTTTTCTAAACTACAACAATAATTTAGATGTGTCCTAATAATGGTCATTTCTTCGGCCATTGTCTTTGGTACTAATCGCATCGCCACCCTCGTGATACTGTGACTTTATATTTTTACACTCAAGAACAATAACCCTTAAAGTGCTGATTTTTTTTGTAAAATTCATGGAGTCCAAAGGTTTTTTTTCATTTTGAAATCATCATAAATGTCTTAGTTAGCTCTTTCTGATTGATTTGAATACCTATGTTATGGGTCTACGGCCATTAGAAACAGTTTTACTCTTACAGTGCTGGGATCGACTTTAGTCGTCAGAATCTGACGTCTACAGACGTCAGATTCTGAGGACTAAATGTCTTAGTTAGCTCTTTCCGCTTCATTTGAATACCTATGTTATGGGTCTACGGCCATCATAAATATGTTAACTCTTCCAGCGCGGAGATCTACTTTAGACGTTAGAATCTGACGTGTATTGACGTCAGATTCTAACGTCTAAAATCGGTCCCTGCGCTGAAAGGGTTAAGCCTGATTGTCTTTCACAAGAAAGTGACATCCGTTTGTCACAAAAAAGATAACGATCACAAAAATGTGAGACTTGATTGTGGCAAACATGAAAGTGAAACCGGTTGTCACAAAAGAGATAATGACACCTTATTGTAATAAACAACAACGCGACATCATAATATACAAAAAAGATAGCGCCGCCGATTGTTACACACAACAAATTAACACCTGATTGTCACAAAAATGACACGCGATTTAGACAATCAGAAAAGCGACATTCTTTAGTACATGTAGGATAAACCGGGCAAATTGGGAACCTTCTGAAGTTGAGATGATATTCACTTTACAATGACTTCCAGCCACATTAGAAAGTCACTTAAAATACTCGTTCTTGGCTTGTGATGTCAATCCATCATTTAAATAGCCTACTCATGGCTATTTATGCTAAAACCATAGGCTACTATTATCCAATTACCTATACCTATATATGATAACCTGATATTGCAATGTATTATCACTTTATTGTTCACGGATTAAAACATTTATTTGATATTACGTGGTAGCTTCTTCACGGATATACATGGTTAGATCACCATTATTTTAATATTACGTTGTACACCTGATTACTAATTTTGTTCCGTACAGTATAGTTTACAAATAGGCTACTCTACTATATTTTATGAAGCTCTTTGTGAAAGAATATTATATATTCGCACCAGCCTCTTGGTTTATGACGTTTGTGTGGTGGACAAATTGGTAAATACCCTGAAAAGGCACAAAATAACACAAACCTCGTCATAATAATACAAAGTGGTAGATGCACTAATATCCCAAGGTCATGCAATCGATGTATCATATCGGTTCGCTGATATTTGTTTGGACTCGAATGTTTGTTCTCGGGCATGGTCCTGGAAATGCATGCAACAAGTAGGTCTGAATTATATTGAGGTTTTATGACCGGATCTGAAATCTGAGACAATCTCAGGCAATATCGGGATAAATGGAAGCCCGGACAATCTGCTGGTCTTTCAGGGGTATTCCACACTGCTGAAATCAACGGGTCTTTGAACAGTTTGGCGCACTGTACATAAGAAATCGACGTTATTCACTGCCCGTGCTCTTCGTCTTCATCACCTGCTATCATATCAATCCTGACGCTGAGCTGTCGAGTACTCGGTGCCGACATCAACACCGTTGTTATAGTGTTTCAGGAGGTGGAGTTTATATATCCCAATTTTGACTAATTTACAGATTTGTGTTATGAAACCTAGCTTGAAACTTAAGTAGTCCACCATGGGAAGCGTCGTTTATCATAAGATACACTCTGTTGTCCAAAGGCAAACAACAATAACTGCTTAATGAAAAACTAAGCAGGTACTGCTGTTTGCTTTGTCTTTACACGGCAGCGTTTTATCGGTGGTCATGGTAATAAAGACCAGTGTCTTCCATTTGAGTCAGCCAGGTGACTACCAGTGGTTACCTCCACTAATTATAAGGACAACCCACATCAAACAGCAAATCAGCGCCGAGACGGACGAGTCTGGACCAATATTCTTGAAGTGACCGACCCAGTTCTTAGGCATATGATTGGTCGAGATGGCCATCTCATCCAATCACATGCCTAAGAACTGGGTCGCGGTTACTTTTGGAACATCGGCCCTGTTTCCAGACAAAAAAAAAACAGTACATCAATAGCCACACAACAAATGCGCCCATTTTGTGACTAATTGGGACAGAATATACATGTACCGTGAGTCGCCAATGCTGGCCAGATGTTGTGCGAACATATAAAACGCTGACCCGACGAAACATCAGCATTCGCTGGGAAAGCAATCTCACAGCACAGCAAATCAGGGGAGAGCTACAATCATTGCATGTGATTTGCATAGAGTGGACTACGGCTGGATCGATTCCAAAATGAAGATGTCACCAGGGTCTACATGTACTCTTGTCCTAGTCTATGTAGTAAACTAACAATGATTAGCTGCCTAGGTCCCACCGGATTTGATTGTAAAATGATCGTGTGAAATGTGTTGCCCAAATGATGACTGTGATTTTTTACCGATGATCACACGAGCTTAGGTCTAATTTTGGCAAAAATGTCAATAATTTCGGCGATGGGTTAAGATATGATGAGATCTGTCACGATAAAGTACAATGGTTCTAGGAATAGACCCTATCTTATCTTTAAATCTTGACATCGCAGTCCTCCTCATTACTAGGCACAAGATGGGATGATAGTCTGTATTAAGATTGCTGTTGGAATTTTTGAGGAAAAGTTGGAAAGCATGTTTTTTAACCTATTTCGGGTGTTCTGAATTCGAAAAAAGTCCTTTCCAAGCTGAATTTTGAGATTCAGGTGGTCAGGTGGTCAAAACTCGAAATCAAAATGGCTGCCGTTATATTTTAATGTATTCAATTATGCAGTCCCATAACATATTAGATGGTAATTGTAGTGGTGTTTTTTTTGGCACAGGGACTCCTTAGACAAAGCTTCGTGATATTTATTTAAAGGATACAAAAATCCTCCTTCACAAGATGCCTAATTTGCATAAATACAAGATGGCCGCCATATGATTTGCTAATTATCATATTATGCCTCATAACTTTGGAAAAAAATAAAGATACAAAAATGAATAAGGTATCAAAATAATCAGAATTGCATTGAAAACACAATGCAATCACATTTATAATGATTACAAAGGCCTCATTTGCATAAATCGAATATGGCCGCAATGAATATTAGAATATGACATTTTTTTTATAAAAATAAAAGTTATAAAGTTGTTATATGACGCTTTACCGTCAAGATGTGGCATTAAAATATGACGATAGGGTAGGGTAGTATAATGTCAGAATATTGTATTATAATGTCATACTATGATATTAAAATAGAAGATGTGACTGTTGAAAGTCATGATATGGCAGTGTTATGTCAGGATATTGGATTGTAATATTTGGATATGATACTTAAACCTCCAAATATGGCCCTTAACACCACACAAAAAAAAACATTTTAAATTTAGGATATGCCATTTTGATGATATGATATAACATTATAAGATTATGATATGACATATCCCATTAAAAATAAGATTGCAATGCCACATTGTGAATATATTACCATATCCTCCAATTCTTCGTCATTTTAATGGCATGTCGTGATACTAAATAATGGTATCTCCGACAGCAATCACCTACTCCCACTTTTTAAAACATAGAACAGTCATATATATAATGTCATGATAATGTCATATCTTAATATGATAATGCTATTATTTACATTATTATGCCACATTCTAACATTATAGTGGCATATTCTGACATTACTGTCTCACAATTCACAATCCACGGGTTCAATGTCGCGTGTGTACTGGATAGGTACGAAAAAATACTAACGTTTCCTGAAGTTTCTAGTAATTATAATCATGTTTCAACAATAAGAAGATCTTACATTTGCTTTCAACATAGGATAAATAATAGTAGTCCACCCATGACCCATATAATGATAGGCTCAGTCTGAACGGCTCAACTAAGCATTCCCGTCATTCAGTTGATATGTGATAATTATTGGCAAATCATATGGCGGCCATCTTGAATTGATGCAAATTAACAATTTAAAATTATCATGTACAGACACGGTATTGAAATTGCAATCCTGATTATTTTGACACCTCACACATGTTTCTATCTTCATGTGTTCCAAAGTTACAATACATTTTATAATCATGTGATCATTGCTTTCAACATAGGATAAATAATAGTAGTCCACCCATGACCCATATAATGATAGGCTCAGTCTGAAGGGCTCAACTAAGCATTCTCGTCATTCAGTTGATATGTGATAATTATTGGCAAATCATATGGCGGCCATCTTGAATTGATGCAAATTAACAATTTAATATTATCATGTACAGACACGGTATTGAAATTGCAATCCTGATTATTTTGACACCTCACACATGTTTCTATCTTCATGTGTTCCAAAGTTACAATACATTTTATAATCATGTGATCATTGTATTATGTGATGATTTGCAGATAAGATGGCGGCCATTTTCAATTAATACAAAATAGACTATTGCCATTGTCATATACATACACGGTTTTTAAATTTCAATCCTGAATATTTTCACACATTATCGATGTTTCTATCTTCATTTGTTCCAAAGTTGTGATGCATAATGTGATAATTTGCAAATCACATGGTGGCCATCTTAGATTTATGCAAATGAGGCCTTTGTAATCATTATATAGGCCTACGTGATTGTATATTGTTGCCAATTCAATTCTAACTATTTTGATACCTTTTCCATTTTTCTATGTTTATTTGTTCCAAAGTTATGAGGCATAGTCTGATAATTGGCAAATCAGGTGGCGGCCATCTTGTATTTATGCAAATTAGACCTCTTATGATTTTTGTCCTCCGCAAACAAAATCACAAAGTGTTTTATAAGGAATCCCTGTGCCAAATTAAATATTCACACCTTGGTGAAAGAGTCCATGGACTAATCATAATGATTTCAATTGGCGGCCATTTTGTATTTTGATTTCTCATGTCCTAACCACAACATTTAGGTCATTGCTATTTTTTTTTCAATTCAGCATAACCCACTTAGGTTAGGAAAATTGTTAATAAAAAAAATCCATCACCAGAACTGTTAAAAAGAAACATACTTTTCGAAATAATAAAATTATCGGTAAAAAATGGCGGCCATTTTGATTTCGATTTTTGACTAGCTAAACTCCAATTACCAGCTTGGAAAGGATTTTTTTCGAGTTCTCCATACACCAATTAGGTTGGAAAGTTGGTTTTCCAACTTTTCCTCAAAAATGCCTACAGGTTTCTGATATTCTGAAAATATGCCTAGTCTATCAGTGGAGTATCAGGCGAAGGAATGGTGCTGAGCGGCCGACCAAACCAATCGCTTAGTTGGCTCTTGAAAGCTGCTATTGATCTGGATTCAATAGCAGCTGGTGGAAAGTGATTCCAATCAGGTATAGTTTTGTACAAAAAGGAATTTTGTCCCAGCGTGGTGTTTAGCTCTAATGTGTTTGATCTAATGCGATCACTCACCAGTCAATTCCCATTTCCTTACAAATATGCACGATTAGATAACATTATTTGCCTTATTTCTATAGTTTCACTCTTCCGCATTATATTGTTAAATATTTCCATTCTGAGCGCACAAAAATAAAGTAGGTGTAGTGGAACGAGTAATATAACGTCTCGGAGTGTAGGTGAAATTCCAACTCTGACTAACTTATGCATGTGTTGGGGGGGGGGGGCTCGCTGACACAAGACGTTGAACCAATGTTGGTTTATTGCTGGTTCAGCGTCGTAGATGCTGGGCCAGCATTAAACCAACATTGGTTCAACGTCTTGTCCTTGATGGTGAAGTATCTGACAAGGATTGTTATCATCTCGTTAGACCTTAACCACTAATAATGTGCCCAGGTGTACATTTCAGATAGGGTTACTGTGATATTCCTTATTAGGTCCTAATATTTTATTTAGGTAGGCCTAATAGGAAACTACATTTATTAATTTGTCTTCGGACATCATGTTCTGATTGCTTGTACCATGCACAGTGTTGGTACACATATTGCCTCTCGATATAGGGCGGGGCAATTGTGCAGTGGTTAAATCTTCTATAAGTCTGTTCTAGTCAAAAGCTAAGTAAAATTTAAAAAAAACTAACTGTCTGAAAAGTCGAAGAACAGCGGCTCGTCCCCTGCTCTGGCAATGAATGGGAAACTGTGGGTGCCAAAAAAACAAAGAATAGGATAAAAACTCGCACAGAAGTCATTAGTTATTTTGGTTCAATTGGTTCTCAAAATAAAATGACGAAAAGTAAAAAAGTGAGAGAAAATAAGAAACTGAAAAAACAAACCAGCCATAAATACCCAGCTAAAAAAGTCACACAACTGAATAAAAGACAACCAAATAAAAGTGATAGGAATAACCAAAATGGCAACAAAGATCGGCATAATAGTAGTTTAAGTAGTAGTAGCCCTACAGAATGCAGCAGTATCACTAGTACTAGCAGCAGCAACAATAGCAGCAGCAACAGTAGCAGCAGTAGTAGCAGCAGCAACAGCAGCAGAGATAAAACACAATCTATTAACACGATCAATGGACTATCCGCCAATAACAATAATACAAACTTGACCAGACAGATTCCCGTCAAGTCTAATAAAAAAAAGTGTGTCATTGGTGACTCTAATATGCGCGGACTAGCCAAACAACTAAAACCGAAACTTGATAACCCAGATGCCGTCTGTGTATATAAAACATCTGGAATGAGAATAGGACACTTGATTTATCGATTAAAAGGATATATATGTGAGGACACCGATGCAGTTGTCCTCCACCTCGGTACAAACGATATTAGTGGACCAATAAACAAGATAAAGGAGGACATTAACAAATTAGCTGAAAAAATGGAGGGATTCAAAAATACACATTTCTACGTGGCTGAAATCCCCCCTAGGAGCCAGAAGAAATATAATGCCCACATTCACGACATAAATTGCCACATACGTGAAATATGTGTAAAATTGTTCAACGCCGACTATTTGCCCACTCCCATAAACAAAATCCATCTTTATCGTGGTGGGATCCACTTAAATGAGGAAGGACAGCAAAAACTGACTTCTGCCATGGCTGAAGTGCTCAACAATCACTCTGCTAATGGTCAGTGTTTTCCCATCAGAACAATCATCACACGGACATAGCCGATGTAAATAGAGTAATTAATAATGATCAGGACAGAAATATACGTGTACTGTCATGGAACATTAATGGTTTAGGAAACAAAATGACAGACCCTGATCTTGTGGCATTTATCCGAAACTACGATATAATATTTTTTATAGAAACAATGAAAGGGAACGATTTTTCATTGGCAATACCTGGTTATAAATTCCATCATGTGAATAGAAAACATAAACATAAAAATGCCTGTAGAGCTTCTGGTGGTATTGGCATACTTATTTCAAATAAATATGCAAATTTAACTAGGATAGATCATACCTACGACTATTTGGTATGGTTGACATTAGCCACAGACTGTTGTCAGAAAAACATTAAAATTGGCTGTGCTTATATACCACCAGAAAACTCATATGTCGCTGTAAGAAATGATTATTTTACTATGCTAGAAGAGGAAGTGGCTAGATATATTGAAATGCATCACATCCTATTATGTGGTGACTTTAATAGTCGTACTGGTCAGGCTCCAGACTATGAATCGGGGGTAACAGATATCAATGCAAATGTTCCAAGTGAACGTTCTAATGAAGATATAGTCAGTAACAAATATGGTCAACTTTTACTAAATTTTTGTGTAAACACAGGTTTCAAAATAGCCAATGGGCGCATGTTTAATGATAATGGTATAGGCCGCTATGCATACTACTCTCCAAATGGTTCAAGCACAATAGACTATCTGATCTTTAATGAAAATAACATAATCAGCAAATTTGACGTTCTACCGAAATTGGTAGAATCAGATCATTGTCCCATACAATTCAATATTTCCAACACTAAACTCGATTGCAACCCCTTAAAAATAGACAACTGTGTAAATGACACATCATCTCGGTCTAATGTTTTTATATGGCAAGACGAGAAAAGGAAAGAATATCAAATAGCTCTACGGAATGAGCAGGCATGTCATGCATTTGGGGAAATGCTGTGTGCCGCCACCGAGGGGTCTACTGACACTCTATGTGACATGTTCAATGGTATGCTAGAAATTGTAATTTCGCCATTATTCCCAGCAAGGAAACATATTTCGAAGGAAAGGAAGTGCACGCAAAATAATTTCCCCTCTAACCCTTGGTATGATAAAGAATGTAAATCCTTGAAGTATGTTGTTAATAATATCGCTAAGCATAGAGACTTTAACGCACAGCAAGACGAATATAATATACTGTTACGACAATATAAGCAATTAATCCAAAGAAAGAAAAGACAATACCAGCAAGCCAAACTTAGTGAGCTGGAAAATATGAGAACAGAAGATCCTAATTCTTACTGGAAATTCTGGAAATCCTTAAATCCTAGAAATGTCACTACAGGGCCTACCTTAGAAGACTTTGTGAACTATTTTGAACAACAAGTCTACCCACCCCATGTGGATTATTTTGACTATGAACACATGAATAATATTATAAAGCAAGTTACGTCATTCCAACATAATGTAGAGCACGATAAATCTAATATGACACAGTTCTTAAACAGTCCCATAACTGCGGAAGAAATTAAAAAGGCGATTCAAAAGTTAAAATGCAAGAAAGCAGCGGGTGTAGATGGTTTTTCTGCCGAATTTTACAAATATGGATGTAATGAGCTCTTGCCAGCATTAGAATTGTTGTTCAATACCATTCTTACCAATGGAGAATATCCATCTAGATGGGCTACCGGTTTAATCCACCCGGTCCACAAAAAGGGGGACCATGGCGTTCCAGATAATTACAGAAAAATCACAGTCATGCCGTGTATTGGGAAACTATTTGAATCTATACTTAATAACAGACTCTCATTTAAAAACGAAGTATGTGATGATAATGATCCCTATCAAGCTGGTTTTAAAACCAATTCGCGAACTACGGACAATATATTCATACTATGTGCCATCATAGATAAACAAAGGTGTCTTTCTAAACCCCTGTATACATGCTTTGTCGATTTCACAAAAGCATTTGACTATATTGATAGAACAGCATTATACTACAAATTATTGAACAGGGGAATAGACGGCAATTTGCTAAACATAATAAAAAGCATGTTTTCTAAAGCAGAGTGCCGTGTAAAATGGGACTCGCGTATCAGTGACATATTAAAAGCGAATTTGGGGTTCTACAAGGCGGTATGCTCAGTCTCAAACTATTCACGGAATTTTTACAAGACATATCCGCATCATTTGACCAAGATCAAGGTATCGCTGTGGACACCTTACTAATGGTATATCTGTTATTTGCAGATGACCTTGTCCTTTTTTCAGAATCTTCCGAGGGATTACAAAAACAGCTAACTGCCCTGTATTCATATGCTTCCCTATGGCATATCATAGTTAGCATTCCTAAAACAAAAGTTCTTATCTTTAATGAACGTTACACAACAGTATGCGGAAGCTTCCACTATGGTGATAACATTATAGAAAAGGCTGAACAATATAAATACCTTGGTGTAGTGTATAGCACCAAGTCCGCTAATAACGTGTTAAAAGAAACTTTTTCTCTTCTTGCTTCCCAAGCTGGGAAAGCAATCTTTGCTCTACGTAAACAGTCCCGTCCTGTGGTCGGTAAATTGTCACCCACTATTGCGTTCAAGGTATTTGATTGCCAAATATTGCCCATACTAGAATATGGAAGTGATATATGGTATACAGGCGATGATGTTAACGATCTGGAAAAAATCCATCTAAAATTTATTAAATCCACACTTTGCGTTAGAAAGCAAACACCTACTCCTGCAGTATATGGGGACACGGGTCGATTTCCACTGATCATCCGGCAACACATAAAAGCTGTAAAATATTGGTGTAGAATTCTAAAATTATCTCGGAGCCATCCAGTCAGAAATGCCTACAATATGCTACTTGAGCTAGATGCCATTGGCTTCACGAACTGGTGTTCCCGTATTCGCTCTGTCCTCGAACGAACCGGGCTTGATCAAACTTGGGAATCACAGAATATTGGGGATACAAATAAATTCATGCTTTCATTTAAAGAATCAGTAGTTAGAATATTTACACAGCAGTGGAGAAAAGATATTGAGAGCTCGAGTAAGCTGCGCACATATGCATTAGTAAAAAAATATTTCTGTGTTGAACCATATATCTTGCACATACGGGGGAACCACCTCATAACAGCAATGGCGAGATATCGAATGAGCTCACATGATCTAAATATAGAAAGAGGACGATTCAATAATCCAATCACTCCAAAAAATCAGCGAATATGCACAAGGTGTCAATTAAACGAAATTGACGATGAAATACATCTTCTTCTCCACTGTTGCGCTATGAAGAATGAACGCGAAATCTTGTATGATTCTGTAGCCGCAATTATCAATATACAACCGACAAATGAAATGTTTCTAGGAATTATGACATCTAGAGACATAACAGTGGTGAAGTCACTAGCGCAATTTATTTATGGTTGCTTTAAACAAATTAAGGGCTAAAACTACTGAGTATAATAAATCTGTCACCTGTCGCTATATTATTCATATTATCATGCCCTCATGATCTGACTTGGGTATCACCACATATCAAAACGGTTGTTGCTCTCGGATCTTATTATTTGGCTTTTTGGGGCCGGTTAGGGACGTTCCCGTCGCCTTTGTTATCAGACGAGGTGGGGCCTTATGGAGGATTTCAGAGTTGCTAAGTCAACTGATTTTCTCCATGAGGTCGGGAATGTTTTTCTTCGATTGTAACTCCGAGTATGTGGTTCTAACTAGGTCGTGATTGAAACAGTATGAATTAAACAATATAGTGAATTATAAAAAGGCTTAATGTTTTTGTGCGAGGGCCATGTCCTGTGTGAATTGCACAAATAATTTTTAACCGCCATTACTACTGTTATTACGTCGTTAAGTTTGCACCACTAGTCAATCTCAGGGAATCTCCGCGCTCATAGCGACTGTGCTTGCATGGTCACATGACACGGAGCTACCTGTTTATGCCATATTTATTGTACTTGCATGATATTATATTTAATTTTAAAAAATACCATATAATTTTTACCATTGGCTTATTGCATACTCCAGTTACTGTAGCATAATCATGCACTTGTATATATTTTAGGTTTCTACGCTTTCCAGAGTGTCTTTTTTTTGCTACTATATATAATTAGTATGTCATACGTAGTAGCTATTTCATCTCTGGTTTTGGTGCGGGAAACAATGATAGACCTCTATGTTATCTTGGCAATGCCTTTTATTTCATTTTTAGTAGTAGTCATTTATATTATCGAAATACCCAGTTTTTATTTTGGCAATGCCACTTAACATGATTTTAGCTGTGTATGTCATACCATGTATATTATCATATGATTTTAACAAACTAACAATCTTGTATATACATGTACATATATCTCTTTCATTTCTATGACAAATAAGTCTGTAATGACTTTTCTTTTCTGTCAATAAAATATCTGTCTGTCTGTCTGGTATTCAGGTTTCAATAATGTTTCTTTCCCACTCTCTCATAAAATAATTCAGTATTGTGTGGAGCCGCCGTGACCAAGAGGTAGCGTGCTCGGCCTCAATCCGCCAGCTAGGCTCGTGTTGCGAATCCTGTGTCTGGGGGCAGTACTAGTGTCATCTCATTCATCTCACCATCCTCAGGAGGTTTTCCTGGTCCAGTTTAGCTTATATGTGCACAAAGCTAGGCTTACACCCAATTTATTTCTGTTTTTCCTTTCATTAATTCATTTTATTCGACCCACACACATCACATGTGCAGCTCCCGTAAGGACCACAAAAAGAGGTCACATAATATTAGTACATACTTCACCGCCACCTGGTGAAAATTTGAAGAAAATCTGAAATGCAGAAGAAAGTTGTATAGATAAAGTTCTTTGTTTAAATATAATACCAGAGAAGCTTCACTGAGTCCCCAGGGGCTCTCCAGTCGGTGAGAGTCACTGATGATGTTCATACCTTCTTAAATTGGGTACAATGATAAAATAAACTACTGGTAAAGATAACAATCTGTGTATAATTGTCCAGCGTTTTTACCTGGAAATAGATAGACATACAAAATAAAACATGGACAACACCATTATGAAAGCTGTACTTTCATGATTAATGACTTTCTGTGTTTGTTTGGCAGCTTTTCGCCCCGCCCAGCAACCACAACACCTTGGGCCAATGCTGTTTTAGCATCTACGACGGTGGACCACCAATAAACCAACAGTAGTACAACGCATTGGGTTTGCTCGGTGAACATTGCTTGGTGAATGATCCAACTTGACAAATTGATCCAGATACATTAATGTCGTCCTCTGTCTATTCACTCAGCGCTTAACACTGATTGGCTCTGACAAGCCAAAAGGTAGTATCTGCTCACTTGGAAAGTAAGCAGATACTACCTTTTGGCTTTGCACGGCGGGATTCGCACGATGAGGCTGATAGCAGTGATGTGAGATGATTGCCGTGCACATATTTATAAACCTTTCAAAACACCACCCATCAAACACAAAAAGATTGAACCAATGTTGGGCCTGCGTCGTAGACGCTGGACCAACTTTAAATCAGCATTGGTTCAACGTCTTGTGTTTGTTGGCTCTACCAAGGATGATCTAAGCTTGAATGGGTGGGCGCCAGGCACCTTTATCTTAATTTTGATGATCCACGACTTTTAGTTTTAATTTCTGGCTACCCTCGATTTTTGACCCAATTTTTCTATATGACCTTGGGATCTCAGGGTCAAGGTCACGGTGGGAATGAGCTTGAATGGGTGGGCACCAGGCACTTGTATCTTAATTTTGATGATCCACGACTTTTAGTTTTAATTTCTGGCTACCCTCGATTTTTTACCCAATTTTTCTATATGACCTTGGGATCTCAGGGTCAAGGTCACGGTGGGAATGAGCTTGGATGGGTGGGCGCCAGGCACCTGTATCTTAATTTTGATGATCCACGACTTTTAGTTTTAATTTCTGGCTACCCTCGATTTTTGACCCAATTTTTCTATATGACCTTGGGATCTCAGGGTCAAGGTCACGGTGGGAATGAGCTTGAATGGGTGGGCACCAGGCACCTGTATCTTAATTTTGATGATCCACGACTTTTAGTTTTAATTTCTGGCTACCCTCGATTTTTTACCCAATTTTTCTATATGACCTTGGGATCTCAGGGTCAAGGTCACGGTGGGAATGAGCTTGGATGGGTGGGCGCCAGGCACCTGTATCTTAATTTTGATGATCCACGACTTTTAGTTTTAATTTCTGGCTACCCTCGATTTTTTACCCAATTTTTCTATATGACCTTGCGATCTCAGGGTCAAGGTCACGGTGGGAATGAGCTTGAATGGGTGGGCGCCAGGCACCTGTATCCTAATTTTGATGATCCACGACTTTTAGTTTTAATTTCTGGCTACCATCGATTTTTTACCTCATTTTTCTGTATGACCTTGAGATCTCAGGGTCAAGGTCACGGTGGGAATAACCTTGGATGGGTGGGCGCCAGGCACCTGTACCTTAATTTTGATGATCCACGACTTTTAGTTTTAATTTCTGGCTACCCTCGATTTTTGACCCAATTTTTCTATATGACCTTGCGATCTCAGGGTCAAGGTCACGGTGGGAATGAGCTTGAATGGGTGGGCGCCAGGCACCTGTATCTTAATTTTGATTTTACACGACTTTTAGTTTTAATTTCTGGCTACCATCGATTTTTGACCTCATTTTTCTGTATGACCTTGAGATCTCAGGGTCAAGGTCACGGTGGGAATAACCTTGGATGGGTGGGCGCCAGGCACCTGTACCTTAATTTTGATGATCCACGACTTTTAGTTTTAATTTCTGGCTACCCTCGATTTTTGACCTCATTTTTCTGTATGACCTTGGGATCTCAGGGTCAAGGTCACGGTGGGAATGACCTTGGATGGGTGGGCGCCAGGCACCTGTATCTTATTTTTGATGATCCACAACTTTTAGTATAAAATTTTTGAATAAGGAAACGGGATTAAGGAATAAGTAACTAACTTCACGGACCTGGATGCTCTATAGAATTTATCTGGTACTGCGCCCGAATCTTTTGCCTTGTCTATATTCCCAACGTGACAGTAGCGCCATCACCTAGATTGGCACTGAATGACACTGTTTGCTTTCACCTTGTTCGTGGTGGTGGACGACTAAACATCATTGATGTGCGAGAAGAGTGGCATAGATTGCATGGATTGTAGGATTGTTTTTTTAAACTACAACAATAATTTAGATGTGTCCTGATAATGGTTATTTCTTCGGCCATTGTCTTTGGTACTAATCGCATCGTCACCTTCGTGATACTGTGACTTTATATTCTTACACTCAAGAACAATAACCCTTAAAGCGCTGAATGTTTTTGTAAAATTCATGGAGTCCAAAGGTTTTTTTTCATTTTGAAATCATCATGAATGTCTTAGTTAGCTCTTTCTGATTGATTTGAATACCTATGTTATGGGTCTACGGCCATTAGAAACAGTTTTACCCTTACAGTGCGGGGATCGACTTTAGTCGTCAGAATCTGACGTCTACAGACGTCAGATTCTGACGACCAAAGTCGATCCCCGCGCTGTAAGGGTTAACTCTTACAAGGCTGACATGTATTTACATACATTTACATACCAAATACAAAAAGGATGTTTTTTTCAATTTCAACCATCATACATGTCTTAGTTATCTCTTTCCGCTTCATTTGAATACCTATGTTATGGGTCTACGGCCATCATAAATATGTTTACTCTTTCAGCGCGGGGATCTACTTTAGACGTTAGAATCTGAAGTCTATTGACGTCAGATGCTAACGTCTAAAATCGGTCCCTGTGCTGAAAGGGTCAAACCTGATTGTCTTGCACAAGAAAGTGACATTCGATTGTCACAAAAAAGATAACGATCACAAAAATGTGAGACTTGATTGTGGCAAACATGAAAGTGAAACCCGATTGTCACAAAAGAGATAATGACACCTTATTGTAATAAACAACAACGCGACATCATAATATACAAAAAGATAGCGCCGCCGATTGTTACAAACAACAAATTAACACCTGACTGCCACAAAAATGACACGCGATTTAGACAATCAGGAAAGCGACATTTTTTAGTACATGTAGGATAAACCGGGCAAATTGGGAGCCTTCTAAAGTTGAGATGATAATCACTTTACAATGACTTCCAGCCACATTAGGAAGTCACTTAAAATACTCGTTCTTGGCTTGTGATGTCAATCCATCATTTAAATATCCTACTTATGACTATTTATGCTAAAACCATAGTAGGCTACTATTATTCAATTACCTATACCTATATATGATAACCTGATATTGCAATGTATTATCACTTTATTGTTCACGGATTAAAATCTTTATTTGATATCACGTGGTAGCTTCTTCGCGGATATGCATGGCTAGATTCCTATTATTTTGATATTACGTTGTACACCTGATTACCTGATTGTCTACAAATAGGCTACTCTACGATATTTTATGAAGCTCTTTGTGAAAGATTATTATACATACGCACCTGCCTCTTGGTTTATGACGTTTGTGTGATGGACAAATTGGTAAATACCCTGAAAAGGCACAAAATAACACAAACCTCGTCATAATAATACAAAGTGGTAGATACACTAATATCCCAAGGTCATGCAATCGATGTATCATTGGTTCGGTGATATTTGTTTGGACTACAATGTTTGTTCTCGGGCATGGTCCTGGAAATGCATGCAGCAAGTAGTAGTCAGGCGGCGGTTGTTGATATCATGGGGCTACTGCGCCAAATTTGCCAACTCTAGTTTTTTTTTGCTATTTTTCAAGATTATATGTTAATAAATTAATTGCCCATTGTTGCCAAGCTTTTTCTTTATTTTTTAAGGTTTTACCGATGTTTATAAGTTTTGCGTGTTTGACACAATAATAATAAAAACCGAAAGACGTTTTTTTCCTGGTAGAAAATAATATAGATTGTGTGGGTGTATCTTAGGCCTCATTATCATGTGGCCGGAGGAATTTGTAGTCCGATTGTCTGTGCGGCGGTCCGTCCGTTTATACGGGCTTATTTCCGTCCGTCCGTCCGTCAATCCGTCCGTCCGTCCGTCCCAAAATATTTAGGGTTTTATTAAACGTCTATATGACAATTTTGACATATTGGTCATTTCATTATAATGTTTCATAATTGTCATATATAACTGATAGCTATTAGTTGTATTGTTTGTATATTGATGTAATATTAATAAAAACTATCATTGGGCCAAGATCAAGGCTATATATAGTTCAAGGTCAAAGGTAACAAATTCAGGTCAAACATGTCTAATCCAGTATCGTGTGTCTATTACATTCTCCACATTTGTATATGTTTTTATAGCTGAACCTGTATTCATTGTCTTATAATTTAGGTTTTTGATATGAATTGCCATGATCTTAATAATCAAGATAACCTGTCGCTCACCTATTATCGCTCCTCTAGGCCACACTCTTAATATGGCCTACTTGACAGTTACTATTTGCTGGGATGAATGATAATGGGATTATTATATGGCTTGAATTGTGTAGCAATGGATTATACGCTGTCATTCTATTGTATGGGCCAGTCAACATGCTTCACTAATCCAATGTTAGGCCATCACCTGCGACGCTGGCACACCATGAAATCACCATTGATGCGCTGCATTGACTCAACGCTTCCCCAACGCTTAGATGCCCGGCCGCTGTTGAGACACACGGGTAAAATTCTGTGAACCCTAACTGGGTAGATTTAAATGCCATTTGGCTAGCCTCTGTGCCAAGGCATATGCTTGTATTGTTCAAAACATGAAGTTGGTTCATCAATGATGATGTGGTCTGCATTTAACCATGGCATACATTTTTGTTTCTCATTTATAATTTCCATATCCCAGCATATCTATATCTGACTATATGGATACACCAATTATTATATATATATGTGGTGTAATAAGTCAGATGTTACACTGTACCTGCTAAAGTACCAAAAGTGTACGTAACCGTTATTTTCTTTAAATTAGTTCTTTATCTTAAGCAAAATAAATAATCAGCAATGGCACCACCACCTTTGCCATCACTTTGTTATTTGCTATATGTTTTTATATTTAAGTTGCTACTACCTTCGTGATCATTGTTTGTTTTATCATCTTTGTTAAAAGCCCCATGTAGTCCCCATACCTACTCTGCACAATGGCATATTTCATACTATTTTAAATGACTTTTTAAATATCAGAGTGCTCAGCTCCCATTTTTAAACCACTGGGAACGATTCCCAAAGGCAAAAGTAGGGGGCGGAGCTAATTCGCAACGTCAAACGATGAGGACATGCTTGGCTGGTTATAATACATGTACATGTAGCTGATGATGTATTCTATGATTTTATAAAACTGACTAAAGTCAACACGGAACGCCGGTCCAACGCTGCCTGAATGCAGGTGCAGCACTAGAATTGATGGCCATCACCGCGACTGCTCCTGGCCATAGTCTAGCATTTACTCGCCCCTTATTCACCCTGTCGATGCGGGTATATTGAAATGAATAGAAATCTGGTTCATCTTATGTACAAATACAAGAAACATAAAACATAGACCCGATGCAGTTTCAATGTTAATTCAGATTCAATAATGTGCGGTTTCTGTGTGTGAAGTCATGAGGTGGGGATCCGCCCAGCCCAAGAAATATTTTCAGGTTCTAATTTTGAAAATAACTGAGAATTACTGGACTAAAATAATCTGCTAAGTTATGAGATAGTTCATTGTGATATATACCTTAATTATATTGATGAACTGAAATCACTTCGCAGGGCCTTTAATGTAATACTAGTATGCATCATATCCTGAGACAATGACGATTCGTCCTATATTGCTGCTTTGTTGCTTACACATCGAGCACTATCACATATTTTTTACTGTAGCAATCATACTTGAAGATTGCTTGGACCATTTGAGATGCAATTTGAGAACAGTTTACTTCCTTCAAGAACTGTAGTTGAACATAACATATTCCCGTCTATGCTCAATCCATAAACTAACGGACCCAACTTTTGTGGCTCAAGCATCAAGGCAATTCTTCACCGAGAAGTTTGTAAATGTTCTATTTTTAAAGGTTCCTTGAAGGCTTGTTCAGTTGATGGCAATCAACATAATTATCAACAGGTGATGCTCCCCTGGCCCTACACCAAGCCAGAAATAATTAATATCTCCAAGACGACTCAATACAGATTGTTTGATGATATTCATTAAAATTATGGACGCTGGGGCCAAGTTTATGTTGCTGATTTGCTAGAATTACAACACAATGACCTGGAAACATGGGTATTTCTGGATGGTGTTAATTTATCCAGATCACTGCATCGAACATGAACATAAAAAATAAAGATAAAAGGTGGTTTCATCGGTATCATGGGCAATGAACATGCCCTCGAGAAGTACTTTATAATAGCTCCAACTCACTGCAAAATTGCGCAAAAATTTAAAGAATATGCTGAAATTCAAACTATAATGTAAAGCTCTGTTCATCACACAGCCATAAGAGAAAGTCGACTTTTGATAAATGTAGCAAAGATCATCACCATTATCACTGAACAGGGCAATCTTTTTCTGAAGTGTGATATGCTTAATCTGGCTACTGTTGCTGTTGTTCCTGAAAAATTATGTCCTGATATTGAGGATTGAGATAATTGTGGAAGGATGGCACTGGATAAACTTGTGACCAAACGTATGATTAAAAAAACAACCAATTTCAGGGATTCTCAAAAGAAAAACAATCGCTCATACTTCAAACACGTCGGAGCTACTGTAAAAACTAAGTTAGTGACCAGATTGTGACAATCAAACAGGAAAGAGCTTTGGTATCTCGCTTTCTTGCAGCAGTCAAAAGTAGAACTGATTTTGTCATTAAGAAGCCATCAGAGATTTTGAATTTAATGTGGTCTCACCATCTAATTTTCACCCGGATGGATCAATGATCATGCAATCTGACAAAGCACAAGTGGTATTTCTAATATCCAATATGCCACTGCCAGATGGTTAAGTCATTGATGTTGAGATGGGTGTTTCATCTGTTTTGATAATAGATGCAATGAGTGTGGTCAATATGGTAACTAAAACACTAGAGATGACAAATGCAATGCATTTCCCTAAAAAAATCGTGGCTATTGTAGCTGAAAACAGTAAAACTAACTATGAAGAAATTAGGATTGTTTTTTATCAATATGTGTCAAATTCTCTGAAAGAAACTACTAGATACAAGCGAACAGTAAACCAACACCGATCCACTACCATGTACATGGTGGTACTGAAATTAGGAATGTCAATTCTTTTCTTTCCCACATCAAAATAAGAACAGAGCTTAAAAAACCTCACAGAAAAGCTTATCCAATATTGCCATTACCAAGGAAAACCACAGAAAGTTTAGATTATGCATAATACAGTGACGGAGGCTAATTGTCCTCTATCTAATATAGTCAGCATGCCAAATATGACATCTGGTTTGCACCACTTTGAAGAAGGTGATCAACTTGTACTACTAAATGCATTTGATGTAATGCACAAGAACTCTAACACTACCCTTGAGTTTTGTTTGTAGATACAAATGCTTTCTTTCCAAGTCCACTACACTTTTCAGGAAGACAAAAAAGCGGATATATATATATATGAATGTTACTTGAAATTGGGTTCAAATAAGGCAGAAGCACTCATCCGGTGGTATGCTTTCAAAAGAACTGATAAGCCCATTATAAAACATTTTTACAATCGGACATGAACAAACTTGATGCAGCATACAACGAATGCTCATTGAGAGACTTAAGGTGGGCTTTACTCGCTCAGAAAGGAAAGGAGGGTCAGCAATTACCTCCAACTTTAGGGACATTAATACCCAATGTCCATAGAGCTTTCTATATGGCTCCAATATGGGAATTATGACAAAAACCTTGCCCCCCAATTTCCATCACCTACCCACTATTACTGGGAATTATTAGATAGCAAACTTATACCAGTGTCCTGAGTCAACCCTCCAGCTCATGAGGCTTTGCTTGAGCTTCGAAAATGTAGCTGTAAGAAAGGTTGTGTGGGTTTCAAAAAATCCAATTAGCGCTGCACATACCTGTTTGGATGCGGGAATGAATCTAATGACACTGTAGGAGCCTATGCCTGATAGGCCTGTAGAGATCAATCTAGACGATTATTATTTTGTACTTTAGAGTGTAACTAATTGCAAGTTCTTTATCACAAACTGATACTGATAGTTCGTTGTATATCATAACAATGCTTCAGTATCATATTATATTACATATGTGAAAGAAAAAGTGCGAAAAAATGTTTTTGATGTTTTACTTTCATTAGAATACGTATAGGTGGTGATTTTAAGGGTAAAATCCTTAAAACGGCATTTTTTAAAAAAAGTAGGTAAAAAAAAAGTTGGCAACAAGTGAATTATTGTTCATTGGGATGCCATTGATAATATTAAAGCAAAAAACTAGAATTGGCAAAATGGGCGCAGTAGAATGACAACTGCTGCCTGACTATAGGTCTGAATTATATATTAGGCCTGCACTATCCCAGGATACCTCTGAGTGGCTGATTGAGGTTTTTATGGCTGGATTGCAATCTCAGGCAATCCCAGGCAATATCAGAATAAATGGAAGGCCGGACTCTATGCACAATCTGTTGTTCTTTCAGGGGTAGTCCACACTGCCCGTGCTCTTCATCTTCATCACCTGGAACCATATCAATCCTGTCGCTGAGCTGTCGAGTACTCGGTGCCGACATCAACACCGTTGTTATAGTGTTTCAGGAGGTGGAGTTTACATATCCCAATTTTGCCTTATTAGCAGATTTGTGTTATGAAATCTAGCTTGAAACATAAGTAGTCCACCATACAGATACACTCTGTTGTTCAAAGGCAAACAGCAGTAACTGCTTAATGAAAAACTAAGCAGTTACTGCTGTTTGTCTTGCCTTTACACGGCAGCACTTTATCAGTGGTCATGGTGGTAATGAACAGTGTCTGCCATTTGAGCTAGCCAGCTGATTACCAGTGATCACCTCCAATAATTACAACGACATCCCACTTCAAAAAGCAAATCAGCGCCAAGACGGACGAATCTGCTCTGATATACTCAAAGCGACCGACCCAGTTCTTAGGCATGTGATTGGTCGAGATTGAGATCTCGACCAATCACATGCCTTAGAACTGGGTCGCGGTCACTTTTCCAGACAAAAACGGTACTTCAATAGCCACACAACAAAATTTATGTAATGACAATGCGTCCATTTTGTGACTAAAAGGGAAAGAAAATACATGTACCGTGAGTCGCCGATGCTGGCTAGATGTTGGGCGAACATATAAAACGCTGACCCGACGAAACATCAGCATCCACTGAAAAAGCAATCTCACAGCACAGAAAATCAGGGAAGAGTGACAATCATTGCATGTGATATGCATGGAGTGGACTACGGCTGGATCGATTCCCAAATGGAGATGTTACAAGGGTCTACAAGTACCCCTGTCCTAGTCTATGTAGTAAACTAACAATGATTAGCTGCCTAGGTCCCACCGGATTTGATTGTAAAATGATCGTGTAAAATGTGTTGCCCAAATTATGACTGTGATTTTTTAACGATGATCACACAAGTTTAGTTCTAATTTCAGCAAAAATGTCAAAAATTTCGGCGATCGGTTAAAGGTGATCTATCACCCCTTATATAGTATGAATAATTTTGTGACAAATAAATCAAAGTTGCCACAAGATGGGGCACAAGTGTTTCCTTATATGAGGTGATCGGCTATCATGTGACGGTCACATGATAGCAAACACCCTATATATGGGGTGATTGGCTATCATGTGACCATCTGAGAGTGTCACATGATAGCCAATCACCCCATATAAGGACATCATTATTCATACCATATAAGGGGTGATAGATGACCTTTAAGATATGATGAGATCTGTCACGATAAAGTACAATGGTTCTGGGAATAGACCCGATCTTTAATCTTTAAATCTGGACTTCGCAGTCCTCCTCAGTGGAGTATCAGGCGAAGGAATGGTGCTGAGCGACCGACCAGACTAATTGCTCAGTTGGCTCTTGAAAGCTGCTATTGATCTGGATTCAATATCAGCTGGTGGAAGGTGATTCCAATCAGGTATATTTTTGTACAAAAAGGAATTTTGTCCCAGCGTGGTGTTAGCTCTAATGTGTTTAGCTCTAATGTGTTTGATCTAATGCGATCACTCACCAACAAGTCAATTTCCATTTTCTTACAAATATGCACGATTAGATAGCATTATTTTCCTTAGTTTTATATTTTCACTCTTCCGCATTAAATTGTTAAATATTTCCTTTCTGAGCGCACAAAAATAAAGTAGGTGTAGTGGCACGAGTAATATAACGTCTCGGAGTGCAGGTGAAATTCCAACTCTGACTAACTTATGCATGTATTGGGGGGAGGGCTCGCTGACACAAGACGTTGAACCAATGTTGGTTCATTGCTGGTCCAACATTGGCTCAACGTCTTGTGCTTGATGGTGAAGTATCTAACAAGGATTTTAATCATCTCGTTAGACCTTCACCACTAATAACGTGCCCAGTTTTACATTTCAGATAGGGTTACTGTGATATTCCTTATTAGGTCCTAATATTTTATTCAGGTAGGCCTAATAGGAAACTACATTTGTTAATTTGTCTTCGGACATCATGTTCTGATTGCTTGTACCATGCACAGTGTTGGTACACATATGCCTCTCAATATAGGGCGGGGGCCCTAGTGCAGTAGTTAAATCTTCTATAAGCCTGTTCTAGTCAAAAGCTAAAAAAAATTAAAAAAAATTGCGTGTCTGAAAAGTCGGAGAACAGCGGCTCGTCCCCCGCTCTGGTATTCAGGTTTCAATAATGTTTCTTTCCCGCTCACTCATAAAATAATTTGGGGGGTTTGATGGGTGTCACCTCCGCGTGGTCCCCCCTGGGCAACATCTTAGAAGGCCAAGCACACCCAAACGTTTTTGCCTTTTGCCTTTCATCGATCCAGGTTTTTCTATTTTTTGTGACGTGAAGTTTTTTTGTGTTTGCTTTCCGGTGGTTCAGGGTTTTTCACTGAGGTTATTATGTTTATTTTCGAATAGTTTTCAGTTCACATTCTTTATATATTCTTTATATATTCATATTTATATATTTTATATATTTTTTCATTGTACTTGTGGTGCCTTACAGTGTTCTCACGGATTATGATCGCTCTGTCGTGCTAACTCTCGATGACAGACCCGATCCCCAGCTGTGGGGGCATTGTAGGTCTACTCATAATTCCTCTATGATTTGTTTTTTTTTGTGTTTGTAGTGGTTTTTCTTTGGCATCCTGGCGATGGACGGGATGTCCGAAAGAAACCATTGACATATAATTAGTTTTTCACTTCATTGTTTTAAAGGTTTCTCTGTGGCATCCTGGCGGATAATGCAGCATGTCATAGAGAAGCCATTGCCGTACAATTAGCCTGTGGTGACTTACGGTGTCCTCACCGTTACGGTGTCCTCACGGTTCGTGATAGCCCTGTGATGTTCTTCAATATCACAGACCTTATTAACAACTGTGGGGGCACTGTAGGTCTTTAATTTTTGAGAATTTTTTGTGGTTTAATGATTTATCTGGCCATACTGGCCGAAAAGTAAAGTAAAGAAGACATTTTACTTACTTACTTAATGGTTTCTCTGTTCATTGTACTTGTGGTGCCTTACAGTGTTCTCATGGATTATGATAGCTCTGTCGTGCTAACTCTCGATGACAGACCCGATCCCCAGCTGTGGGGGCATTGTAGGTCTACTCATAATTCCTCTATGATTTTTTTTTGTGTTTGCAGTGGTTTCTCTTTGGCATCCTGGCGATGGACGGGATGTCCGAAAGAAACCATTGACATATAATTATTTTTTCACTTCATTGTTTTAAAGATTTCTCTGTGGCATCCTGGCGGATAATGCAGCATGTCATAGAGAAGCCATTGCCGTACAATTAGCCTGTGGTGACTTACGGTGTCCTCACGGTTACGGTGTCCTCACGGTTCGTGATAGCTCTGTGATGTTCTTCAATATCACAGACCTTATTAACAACTGTGGGGGCACTGTAGGTCTTTATTTTTTGAGAATTTTTTGTGGTTTAATGATTTCTCTGGCCATACTGGCCGAAAAGTAAAGTAAAGAAGACATTTTACTTACTTACTAAATGGTTTCTCTGTTCATTGTTTATGTCATTCATATTCAAGTCTAAATTATATATTTGTTTTGAATGTAACCTATATTACATTTTTTAATTACTAGACTTAGACTTGTAGTTTTTACACAATCACTCCAATTTCATGGAGATATAGTGACTTGATAAGTCGTTCATTTTATATTCACTTCATATTTTACATTATTTCTACTGACATTTTTATACTCATTAAACTGTGTTGTAGTGCAGGCGCTACAACATGTCATCAGACTCGTTACATATAGGTGTCAGGAGCATCGTCATATTATCATATCAAACATTTTAAACTGAATATATTTTAGTACGAACATGCTTTTATTAGCTTTGTCTTTCCTTTACTACTTTAACTATACAATATGGGATATTGTAATACTAGGAATTTTCACTTAAATGGCCATACTGGCCGAAAAGTGAAGTAAAACAAACATTTTACTTACTTACATAAAATAATTCAGTATTGTGTGGAGCCGCTGTGACCAAGAGGTAGCGTGCTCGGCCTCAGTCCGCCAGCTAGGCTCGAGTTTCGAATCCTGTGTCTGGGGGCAGTACTAGTGTCATCTCATTCATCTTACCATCCTCAGGAGGTTTTCCTGGCCCAGTTTAGCCCATATGTGCACAAATGTAGGCTTTAACCCAATTTTTTTTCTTTCAATAATTCATTTTATTCGACCCACACACATCACATGTGCAGCTCCCGTAAGGACTACCAGGAGGACACATAATATTCGTACATACTTCAGCGCCAACTGGTGAAAAATTGCAGAAAATCTGAAATGCAGAAGAAAGTTGTATAGATAAAGTTCTTCGTTTAAATATAATACCAGAGCAGCTTCACTGAGTCCCCAGGGGCTCTCCAGCCGGTGAGAGTCACTGATGATGTTCATACTTTCTTAAATTGAGTACAATGATAAAATAAATTACTGGTAAAGATTAAAATCTGTGTATAATTTATCCAGTGTTCTTACCTGGATATATAGATAGACATACAAAATAAAACATGGAAAACACCATTATGAAAGCTGTACTGTCATGATTAATGACTTTCTGTGTTTGTTTGGCAGCTTTTCGCCCCTCCCAGCAAACAGAACACGTCGGGTCAACCCTGTTTTAGCATCTACGACGCTGGATCACCATTAAACCAACTTTAGCTCGACGCATTGTGTTTGTTCATAGGAACATTGCATGGTGAATGATCCAACTTGACAAATCGAACCATATACATTAATGTCGTCCTCTGTCTATTCACTCAGCGCTTCACACTGATTGGCTCTGCAAAGCCAAAAGGTGGTATCTGCTTACTTGTAAAGTAAGCAGATACTACCTTTTGGCTTTGCACGGCGGGATTCGCGCGATGGGGCTGATAGATAGCAGTGATGTGTGTAGATGATCATGTGCCGTGCACATATTTATAAACCTTTCGAAACACCACCCATCAAACACAAAAAGATTGAACCAATGTTGGGCCAGCTTGTAGGCGGTGGATCAACTTTAAATCAGCATTGGTTCAACGTCTTGTGTTTGATGGGACCAGTGTTGGCTCTACCAAGGATGCTCTATAGAATTTATCTGGTACTACGCTCGAATCTTTGCCTTGTCTATATTCCCAACGTGACAGTAACGCCATCACCTAGATTGGCACTGAATGAGGGTTGTTTGCTTTCACCTTGTTCGTGGTGGTGGACGAATAAACATCATTGCTGTGCGAGAAGAGTGGCATAGATTGCATGGATTGTAGGATTGTTTTTCTAAACTACAACAATAATCTAGATGTGTCCTAATAATGGTTATTTCTTCTGCCATTGTCTTTGGTACTAGTCGCATCGACACCTTCGTGATACTGTTACTTTATATTATTACACTCAAGAAAATTAACCCTTTCAAAGCTGACATGTATTTCTTTAACCCTTCAACCGCCGGTGCCGCATATATTCGGGTTTTCGTTTTTTATTAGCAGATTAAGTACCACATTTTAAATATGTTAAAGATAAAATTTGACCTCAATCAGCAACATTTGAAAATAAAGAGTTGACCTCCATTTTGTCAAATCTGAATAATTTTCACTCACCTGAAGTTGTGGATCGCGTCAGCGAGACACAACTTCAAGTGGGTGAATATTTAAGTTGAATAATTTGGCGGGTAAAGGGTTAAACCAAGAGACCAAAGACAAAAAAATGTTGTTTTTTCAATTTCAACCATCATACATGTCCTAGTTATCTCTTTCCGCTTCATTGGAATACCTATGTTATGGGTCTACGGCCATCATAAATATGTTTACTCTTACAGCACGGGGATCGACTTTAGACGTTAGAATCTGACGTGTATTGACGTCAGATTCTAACGTCTAAAATCGGTCCCTGCGCTGAAAGGGTTAAACCTGATTTTCTTGCGTAAGACATTTTTTAATACATGTAGGATAAACCGGGAAATTTGGGAACCTTCTGAAGTTGAGATGATAATCACTTTACAATGACTTCCAGCCACAGGCCTCGAACACTGACCGTCTGAAACGGAGGTTCCACACAATATTGAAACGTAACGAGTGAAAGGGGAAGAAATACTTTCTGCGGAACGAGCCTTAAAGTCTGACGTGGCAGGCAGTAGCTTTAGCCACTGTACCAAGACCTGCGACCTTTCTCACAACCAAGACACCTACTTGTCTAACAATGAAACATTAAAAAAAACGACAAACAAACGAAGATATCGTTTCGTATGGACTCTGCGTGGGTGTTTTATAATTAAATATTATCTTTTATTCAGGTAGATGTAGACGATGACGAGAGCGTGTCTAGTCGTGTGTCTGCTCAGCCTACTAAACACGAGTCGATGATACAATGTTGGGTTAATGATAGGCCGGCGTTAAAGACAACAGCATGCTTCGGGGGTTATCACTTTCTTTTATTTTCCCTATCAAGGCAAATAAACAACATTGCGCAACGTGTTTTTTTCAAAATGGCATAGCATATTAGATACTAGTAAACCAGACAACAACATGCACCACACTTCTGTAGGCTCATATTAAACATATTAGTTTTGTTGCAATGAATACAGATAAATAATCGTGCAAACAAAATTGATAAAATGAATTTTACTATAGAGTGCACTCACCAGCGAACCACACCCAAGTCCGGTTGTGATGTGTAGTGCTGAATATGTTATAATTAAAAAATAGACCATTCTGGCTGACATCGGTGCTGCTAGGCTTTTCCCAGGCGACAAGAGACGTACGTTGATATCATAAATGTCTACGACGTCGGTCAACATTGATCAAACATTGGATTAACGTCTCGTATTTCCTGGGTTATATACGTATACCTTTTCGAGCATCAAATCAAAGAAAAGACCCCTGATCTGATAAAATAGTTTGTGATAGATGCTCTGAAGATGATCAAATTATTCAAATTGGGACGCGATTGCTTCTCGTGAATGGTAATAATTTCGTCATATAGAGCTGGAAATTGCATTAGCATTTCCAGCTTTAAATGAAGCAAAAACAACAAACAGCAATTCAGCGGCACACGTTTTAAGACGGGCCGATGCAATTATTATTCAGTAAGCGAATAAAAAGTTGTTTTTTCATGGACCTACATGCATCCGGCCAACGTTGGCCCAATATGTTGGTGTGTCACGTGTAATGGTGAGATGAGAGCGCGACCAAACGACGTTAAGAGCTTCTAGTGGGTTTTACAGCTTCTTAAGAATCAGCGGCAGCTGCTGATAGAAAAAGCCATCGCCGCCATGAAGGGATTTCTGTCGTTCTACCTATCAAAAGACTTCCCGTTCACGCGTAAGAGACATTCTTGGCATTATGATGAGCCGATGAAATGAAATGGTGGGGCAACGTTTTGGAAGTTAGCCAGCATTGCCTCAGCATTGGGTATACTTTGTCATGCTTATCGGTTTTTATGCTTGAAAACCACTTAGCGTTGTTTTTTCCTACAGCAATGATGGCTATATAATTATATAAAAAGTAAAAAGTAACTACTGTGTATTTCTACATCAACCAGATAACGCGCAAATCCGAGCTAACAAGAAACAAAATTTCATAGAATGTTGATCTAGTGTTGGACCACCGTCTGTATATAGTAGAGTTGACTTATTGCTGTGTGTGATTAAGACTTGTGAACCACAATACTGTTGTGCAAAGCCAATTAAATACAATATCTGCTTACTTTACGAGTAAGCAGATACTGTATTTTGGCTTTGCAGAGCATCAACGACTGAAAAGTATTTGAAACAGTGCTCATCTCCTGAGCACCCTAACCCTTTCAGTGCGGGGACCGATTTTAGACGTCAGCCATATCTGTGCTCAAATTAAACAAATGAGTAATTTTCAACCTCAAGTGGTTGAAAATTTAAATAAATTACCTTAGCAGGATAAGGGTTAACATATAACATTACAACGTCACAGGATGCAGGTAACATCCCAGTAAGCACAAAACATTTGCCTAACATTTGTACAATGTTGGACCAACGTCTTCGACGTTGGTCCAACGTTGTACAAATGTTACACAAATGTTTTGTATTTGCTGGGATAGGCCTACAGAAAATTATTTTGCATGCATACAAATTGCGTCACCAGTTTACTGTTCCTCAATATCACACCCAGAAACCTGCAGAGTTTTATTTAGCGTCATTGTGTTTTAGGAGGGCTTCCGCTGGCTTTTAGCGCTGAGCTGGTGAACACAATGCTCTCCTTTCAACTCGCCTGGGTAACTGATTGCCACGACTGAATGAGCCCTCAGTGGAACATAATTATTTCTAATGTAACAAAAAAATATGTGACGTGCTATAGCAAAACCAGTTCTATGTCGCAAAATATAGAAAATGAGTTAGTAGGTGGCGTTTGAAAAGCCAGCGCTCAGATTTCAAATGCACCAACAATTATAGGGGTTGTCATTGTGTTTTATTTTCACTAAACAGGACAAATGAACAATGGATTATTTCATTGAAAAAGAACAGGGTGTTTTGTGTTAGTTTTCATGTGTCGAAAAGTGTGGCTTATATCATTCATTCATTTTATATCCCGACAGATTTCACACCGTCAGGAACAAAGAGGAATAGAACCAAAGCCGTAAAATAAATAGGCATAAGAGACAACGGGATTTTTTGCAATTTTTTTCAACTTCCAATCCAGACAAAACGGAATATGGGACAAAGAGAAATGCTCATTAGCTTACTTCCTATCATTGTGTTATATATTCTTGACCAAAGAACTAGATTATCAGCATTAGTCATAAATGGTGTAGATGTTCTGTTTGATAGTGATCCAAGAAATCGGCAGCAATATTATCTCAAAACATGTTATCACGTTATATATTCATTTCTTGCGCCGTACTTACAAAAATGTTCGGCGGCAGAATGCACAATATTGGCCTGACCCAAAATCCTCTGATATAGTTTTTTCTCTGCTGATTATTTATCTTTGTGGTCTACATAAAGATATCCAGTGTGGTGTGGAGGTGTCACCTTTGAGCAATTTTAATTATTTAAGATGGCCGCCATGGACTCGAAAAACTCTGAAAATGCCTCAGTTATGGTGGATTCGACTTTATAAAGGGAAAACACTCAGTTAATATGTCTTGTAACAATGTATGTTTGTCAAATTATATTCACATAAATTTTACATCTCCATAGTTTGAAAATGCAATAATGGAGACCATTTAGAATACAAAAAGGATGCCGTATGGCCAAAAGTTCAGTTATAATCATATGAAACAAAATTATATATGGGCAAACGATAACATTTAGGCGATGGGCTACTTATGGCTAGTTCTAGTCTATGGACATATGGTCATATTATTAGGCTAAAATAAAATCACCGATTTTTTAATGATTTTAGACCTGGGTAAGTCCCTTTAATACGTTCTTGCAAAAAATACAATCACAAACCAGAAATGGTAAGCGCATAAAACAATATAAGATGATAAATTCATTTACCATAAAATAATGTTATTTTGAACTTGAACACTAATGGTAAATACTAGTTGACAAACATTTAAAATGTGCGCAAGGCATGCTGGGAGTCTTAGATATGATTACTAAACTTACTTTACCAATATTATTGATAAACAAACTTATTTTACTCAGAAGCTCTTAATGGAAAAAAATATTGAACGTAAACTTTGAAGTAGTTTTTTCTCAAAACTATAGAACATCCACTTAACAGGTTATTGCACGGAGCCATATAACGGTTATTTTGAAGGGATATGAATTGTATGAGGATAACACGATGCCCAGCACCCAGTCAAATCACATTATGACAGGCACTATATTACATATCATTATGCTCGCAGTGGGAGGGGGGGGGGGGCTGGTGCAGTGGTTAAAGCTTGGAAAGTAGGGGGTCGCGGGTTTGACCCCCTACTCTGACTTGAAGTTTCAACGAAACAAAATTTTTCTTCTCCGCTTACTTGTAAAGGTCCAATATTGTGGGGAGCTGGACGTTGTGGGTCGCGGTAGCGAGACACAATTTCGAGTGGGTGAAAATTTAAATAAGATAACACAGCGGGTGAAGGGTTAATCTGATTCTGGTGCAAAAACACCAATTTGTTTCACCAATATGTTAACCAAAAATGAAATGAAATGAATCGGGCTTTAGGCCACCTTTGTGCACATATAGGCTAAACCGGGCCAGGAGAACCTCCTGAGGATGGTGAGATGATTGAGATGACACTGTCCTCCAGACACAGGATTCGAAATTCGAGCCCTGGCGGTCTGAGGCCGAGCACGCTACCTCTCGGTCACGGAGGCTCCCCACAATACTAACTTTCACACGTGGATGGGGAAGAAACAATTTTGTTTCTTTCAAACCGCCGAGACCGGGAACCGAACCCCGGACTCTGGCGTGAAAGGCAGCGGTGCTAACCACTACCCTAGGGCCCCCGCCCATATATCAGCCAGCTTGGAAAACGAGAGCTAGGGGCAGATTTGTCCCAATTATAAAGAAACAAACTTGGTAAATCTGAGCCATGCACGGATGTACCAGTTTTCTCGACCGGATGACACACGTTTTTTAAGTAGGCGTTATTCGATATGAAAAATGGAAAATGGACGCAAATTAAAAACACTCCGCTGTCAGAATTCGTGCCATCCCAGCAATAGCGAGATATTGTCCCATTGTTACAACAACTTTGGGAAAATGCCTCGTAATTGCGGCGTGTATGGTAGCTATTTTTCACACGCTTTAACCCTTACGGCGCTGATATATTTTTCTATGCACCATGGAGACCAGAGGATTTTTTAAATTTGAAATCATCATAAACTGATAAATGTCTTAGTCAACTCTATCCGTCTCATTTGAATACTTATGTTATGTGTATACGGCTATATAATTTGTTTTTATTCTTTCAGTGCGGGGATCGTCTTTAGACGTCAGAATCTGACGTCTACAGACGTCAGATTCTGACGTCCAAAGACGGTCCCCGCCCTGAAAGAGTTGAATGTCAATCACGAAATGCGCTCACAAAAATAACGAAAAATATCAGTGCGGCGTTGGCTCGGCTTGGCCATGTTTGTGATTTTTTTATGCCTGCATCGAACACTGCTGAATATACTGTGCCAAAAATCGGTGACGTTAACAATACTCATCTGATAATCAACTGGAAGCTGTGGGCTAAACAATGGCTTCACTGTTCCGTTGTATTCAGCGCATTGAATATGTCGACGCCGCTCTGTAAAGGAAAAAGGCAGTAACTGCTTACTTGAGAAATAAACAGCTACTGCATTTCGGCTTTGCATGGCAGATATCATGCCCCCATGGAATGATATGCCGGGAAAAAATACTGAATAATTAATGAAATTCTAAAAGCTAAAACACAATTTCGTGAATAAACTTGATGTTGATCAGAATTATATAAAAAACCCTCCGTTTTTTGACTTATGCGTTGGTGAATGTGTTTTTTTACAAACCATAAAATATAAAAATGATTAATTTAGTATACTGCTCTGCAAAGCTAAAAGGCAGTATCTGCTTACTTGTAAAGTAAGCAGATACTGCGTTTTGGCATTGCACGGCAATATAGTCCTCTCATGTAGATTGTCGTGACTTGAAACGAAAACATGCGTGTGATGATATTCAACGTCAACAAGCAATAATTGTCATACATTATACATCAGATAATGCCAGATAAAAGACATTAGCGTGGTAAAAATGCGCTAACCATTCTGTTTCAATGTCGTCGCTTTTATGGTAATCGCAGACTGCAGCATAAACAAAGTTTGATAAAAGTTGATATTGTTTTCAAATTTATAATTTATATTTATGTATCTGAGTTGATCACATAGATCTAACCTAGGATCATTTAAGCCCTGAAATGTCAAATTTTTGCCCTTAATTTAAATGTTCACCCACGTGAAGTTGTGCGTCGCTACCGCGATCCACAACTTCATGTGGGTAATCATATTAGATTAACTTGGTACCAAAGATTTGCTGTCTGCTTTTGCACGGCAGCAGGAATCTAGATGATGAGATATCATCATTCCAGATAAGTCAATTTCCATCTTCAAATAACGAAAAATATGGACGCTTTTATTTAGTTGGAGCATGGCGTGAGAGGCACCAGGGCTCTGTTGGTCAAATCTATTCTGTGAAACGCAGTGTCGTCACCGGAAACCCTTTTGAATAATTGCTCGGTGAAAAAATGTTATATAGGACCCCCTACCCCATACTTTATTGTACTAGCTCGCTCCGTGAAAACATTGGAGGATAGAGACTAGTGAGTTTCACAGAATTATAGGTACATAGGTGGTGGATGTCAATAGCTTGTGTGTGTTTCAAAAGCTTCGTGTGTTAACCCTTTCAGCGCGGGAACCTCATTTAGACGTCAGAATCTGACGACATATTCTGACGTCTAAATTCGATCCCCACACAAAAGAGTAAAATATGTATAACGACGGTAGACCAGTAACATAGGTATTCAAATGAAGCTGAAAGAGCTAACTGAGACATTTATGATGAGTTCAAATTGAAAAAAATATTTCGTCTCCATGATTTATACAAAAATATTTCAGCGTTGTAAGGGCTAATATCGATGGCCTACGCTAAGTCGGGGAATTTGATTTCCCAGTAAGCCCAAAACATTTGTATAACATTTGTACAACGTCGGCCCAACGTCTTCGACGTTGGTCCAACATTGTACAAATGTTATAAAAATGTTTTGTGTTTACAGGGTTGATGCCCTTCTTTTACGATTTAAACCCTATCAGGGGGATTTGATCCTGAAACGGTACCCTGGTAAGGCCTAAATCTCCCACGTCGACCAGCCACACTGCCCACCAAAACACGCTATCACTGAATTATTCACTCGGATATCAGGACAAATATAGCAAGTGTTATGGAGTGGAGTCGCAAAATGAATAATACAGATCAGGCAATCACGCCTGTCATCGAATTCAGTGTATTTTCTGTGATCACTCATTCTTCCACAATGTGGAATTCGGAACATTCCTTGATTCGTGATGTCTAATGTCTAAAGATGTCAAGATCATGATAACGTTCTATGTAGGTCTATCAGCCTATAACCTCTAAGTACAATGCAATTGAATATTTTTAACATTGAAGGTTGAAAGGGAGTGAAATATGAAAATGGATAGCTCCATTTTGAACGACAGTTTTCCTCATCATACCAGTTGTTAAAAACATATAACAGCGGTGTGTTATGCTGAACGTCGGCCGATATCCACTGTGTTTGATTAGCCATGATGGGTAAGTGCTGACTCGACATAATGTGCCCACCTGTTGTAGCAGCAGCAGCAGCAGCAGCAGCAACATCAGCAGCAGCAGCAGCAGCAGCAGCAACAGCAGCAGCAGCAGCAGCAGCAGCAGCAGTAGCATCATCATCACCATCATCGTAATCAGCTGCATCAGCAGCAGCATAATCATCATAATCAGCAGTAACATCAGTAATGCCAGCAACAACAGGTGCAGTAAAAGCAAAAAAGAAACAGCACCATCGATGAATTTCAAAATGTATGGGTCTATTGTAACATGATAATACACAACATCTTATAACTGTACTAATTTGGACCACGCATCCATAAACAAAAAAGTATTCTTGAGAGTAGGGGCTATGTACATTTAGTAAAGGCGTATACCAATCATTGCCCCCCCCTTATTCTTCCGTTATATTTTGCATTAATTTTTGTTGGTGTATTAGTACTCCATAGCTCTGATGAGGTCAAAGTAATTCACTAAATTACAGCAAAACACGGTCGTGTGACACGGTCAAGTGATCGGAATGAAGCCATATCATAGATCAAATTTAGACAAATGGTAATGTTACATTTCAATATGAAAATTCATGTCAATGGCCAACATCATCAACATTGAATTCTATACAATCTAATTCCTCCCTATGTCCCCTACGACGAAAACATATTTTATCGATATTAAGTTTAATGCTGTTATTTTAAGTTAGTTTATTCAGTACCGATTGGTATTCAATCAATCAATTGACAAAACTTATAGAGCCTATATCGAAGGTCAAATAGGTGAGATTTAAGTGAGTTCCGAAATATGAGGGTTGTTTTGGCATCACGTATTGGCACAGGCAGGGCGTTGAAGAGATTAACTACCCGCACTGGTTATCGGACCGACAATTGTGTACTGGCAACAGAGAGGCTCATGATGTTAATAATAATGTGTTTTTGTTTCAATTGTATTGTGAATAGTTAAAACCCTTTAAATATATTGATTACACGAAGCAAACTAACAAATACGGTTACAAGTGCACATGAAGAAAAATGGAAGTTTACAACTCAAGCTGACCTAAAACCAGTCCACTATCTGCAATATTGACCCAGCAATAGCCATCACAACGTCTCGTGTTTGGTGAAGTCATTCTGTATGGTTTTACCTAATGGCCACACGACGTTGTTGCGACGTTGAATCAACGTCAATGACGTTGATTCAACCTCGCAACAACGTCGTGTGCCCAGTGGGATACTCGGGAAATTATGGTAGATCTTTATGACACTTTTGTATGAAGTTGACGATATAAAACTAACGTTATAGCTCAACCTTGACTCAATGAATTATACAAGCTCGTTAACCACGCTTAACACAATTATACTGCCGCCAAAAACCAAAAGGCGGTAACTCCTTACTTTTCAAGTAAGCAGTGACCGCCTTTTGGTTTTGCGGAGTATTACAGTCAACAGCATGGATTCAGGGCCGTGTGGTGTTGTGACAGCAGCAGTAGCAATGATAGGATACCGCCGCGCCTGTCACGATGTCCGACTGCTCACAGTTACTGGTGTCGTCTGCTCAGAGCGAGTGTCAAATCCCGCCAACCAGTGTCACAGGCTGGATGCTGCAGTTGATATACTTTATGGATCCACAGCAGCTATCAGTCGTTGAGGATTGGTAGTTGGTAGTCCGTAGGTGATGATTTTGTTTAGGTACATGTTTTCATTCAACTTATAATGGAGCATACGGTTCATAGAGTATAAGTTGGAATTACCATTTCGCCAACATTGTGAGTTTTTTTGCGAATTAAAGTGTGACATTTTTTTTAAAGAGTCTGCATTATAGCCCGCGGTGCTCATCAGTGCATGAAGTGAAAAGATATGCTCAGTTCAAAGGATGAAATAATATCGAACCCTGACACAGAAATCTGATCATCTGATGAGAGATAATGGTGGTCTTTCACTGGATAAATATGCTTACTAGCTGAACTATCACGACAGAACAGCTAAACAAAAATAATAACATCCAGTCTATACACAATTTGAAAGTGCTTTCCGATGACCTATACAACCAGATGAAAATGCACCTGGTTGTATGGGATAGGCCTATGTTTTTAAACTAATGAGGATATTTGGATACTGCAGCTCTGTGTCGGTTGATAGTGCCACATAGTAATAGTCAGTTGACTGTGGCATGCAGCCAATTGGCTGTCACTGTCATCTCTATACATCACCCCTGTGATATCGTTTTTTGAAATATCACTGTATACATAGTCTATTTACATTGATATTGCGTTGTGAATTATTATATGACTTTCACTCAGTGAGATAAGCAAATAATTCGCAGATTTGTTGTCTGCTTGTGTAGCGAACGTCACAGCCTGATCTAGGATATTTCATCCTGATGGAGTTCGAAGATGAATTTGAAGAATTTCGAGCACGAGCGAGCAGCGGGGGCTTCCTGCCTTCTCGTAAACCCAGAAGGCGATGTCAATGTCCTCACGAGCAGCTCCAGCCTCGCCCGTCGTCACATTCGGCCACTCAGGGCTATTTGGCAGATACTGAGGACTACTTGGTGTCCGACTCTGATTACAGTCTTCCACTCAGAGCTAAATCAAACTCTTCCCTCACAGACACCTCCAGTTTGACTCATGCCGATCCCCAGTGGACCTACTCCAACAAAAAGTCCTTGACGACATCCAACAACGTCACCGGGAAAGACTCGCACAGCGGCGTTTATCTCAGCTCCGGATTCGTGAACATACCTCCAAGAGATCTGCACTTGGACATCCTTAAAGACGTGGAGTGGATTGTTGGTGACCCTCGCCCTCGCGTATGTAGCATGCCCGCACACAGTGCCACAACTCTGAAGCCTTCACGAGGTCATGGTGGTCGCAGCGTCACCCCGACTCTACGAGAGCTGGCAGACTCCAGGAGAAACACCTCTGGAGATGGTATTCACAAGGTACGCAGCTTTGTGATCACCCCCAAAGGCCTGCTGGAAGAGGGAAGCGACAGCAGGGCAAAAAGCAAGTCCGCCAGCACATTCTCTGAACTCCCCAGCTCTTCAACAATCGTCTGCAAGAGCTGTGACTTTTTGCAGAAGCAACAGGCGCCCCTGTGTCACAGCTTCGCCTCTGATAGCACCACCCAAGACTTCAGGGACAGCACAGGCACCTGCAGTCTGCATTCGGACTCGGGTTCGGGCCTCTCTGTGCTATGTGTCGTCATCACCGGATTAGATCGCGTCGGAAAGACCACCATAATCCGCAGGTTTATCTCCTCTGATTATTCCCAGGATTCCAGCTTTGGTGAGTTTGAATCTCCATACGTCGTATCCCAGCAAACACAAAACATTTGTATAACATGTATACAATGTTGGACCAACGTCGAAGACGTTGGGCCGACGTTGTATGCAAGTTATACAAATGTTTTGTTTTTGCTGGGATGCCATCTCCCCTACACAAACTCTTTACTACGAAGGTGGCAGACCACAAGTATGCGACATTCGAAGGCCAGACTTGCTGTATTATATTTGATGGCTCAATGCTGGGCGACCGTTCACCACGCTGGCCCACCATCAAGCCACGTCTCGTGTTGCCTACATAACTTTTGTGTATTATCTTACAAGGGGACACTCACGTCTGTGTTACATCGCAAAAAGCTACACTGTTCGATTGTGATCAAATGTGATTTGATCAGCTGTATTTTCTACCTCAAGGCCTAAACTTAACACTTGTCCTGATATGTCCGTATATATATACATTTTCAGCACATTTCAAAACATCAAATAAAGTGATACCGAAATCAATATAGGCCTACATAAATATTGTGGGACATGTGTTCACATGGTTCAAAAATCCTAGCTGACAATTCAGAAGGACAAGGGTTAATTATTAAAAGTAGAATTCAAAACGGAAGGGGAAACTGGCTGCACAGATGGATCCAAAAAAACCCTCGAAATAGCACCACGCCTGTGGATGGATTATTTTGTATCATGATGACAGAAAATTCAGCGCTTGTTGTCCGTGACTCGATCCGTACAGAAAACAAACTGGATGACCCGATCCTGGTTTAATGTTGGGCCAGCGTAGCAGACGCTGTACCAACATTAAACCAGCATCGGGTCAACGTATCGTGTTTGCAGGGATATGTTGTCCATATATGGCAACAGCCGCCCTTGACCTATCAGTGCTGCGAACAAAACCGTGAAAACAACTGCATGTCAAGGCCGCGCGTACTTCACGGCAGACTTTGGTGGCTTCCGTATTTGGGTCCTATTTGACAGGAACCGGGAGTCACGTTATTAGCCTACAAGCATCGTCGTGACGCTGCTTGAAATTAATGAGCAACGGATTGACTGTCATGAGAATAAAATAATTGAAATTATAGTATAGTCCCTAAATCTAAATCTGAATGTCAGCAAATAAATATATAATTAGAGACGATGTCCCTCCACAATAAATGTTGGCGCACATTTCTTTCAAAAGAGATTTTAAATCTGTCTGCCGTTCATAATAGGGCTATACACGGGGATATAAAGCAGAACATTGGTGCTCCGGTCGGTTTGCATAACACAACACCTTTTTGTAAAATTGTAGTTGGGAAACAATTGGCAATGATTTTTTACCGTAGAAATCTAGCATATTTTTTGTTTAATTACAGATGTCATTACATTATAATCCTTTCCGTTTTCGCAAGTAGGCCTAGGTTTAATATTAATGTACCAGTGAAAGCCGTGAAAAATCGTGACGGACAGAGTGAAAGAGATATGCGTGAAAAAGCCGAGTCGTGCAGATTCCAAGAGGAATGGTGGTGCGAGGTAAACTATGAAAAACATATGAAAAACAATGTGATGATGGAATTTCCAGCAGACACAAGACGTTGAATCAGTTGATTTACCGTTGGTCCAACGTTAAACCAACATTGTCTCAACGTCCTGCGTCTGCTAGGAAATCACTCGGAAGTGCGAAGAAAAATAAAACATGCATAAAACCTACATGTATAGGGTATAAACGTGTCAGTCATATTATGTGAAAACATAACATCGCCATCAACTGCTTATTCGCAAAAGTGTTTGAACTTTGCATTGAAGTATATAGTAATACTGGGGACATACAAATATAACCTAACTGTGATGGTTGTTTTAATTGAGTTGTAGAAATAGATAAGAAAGTTACTGTATCAGTTACAGTTAGGAATTACAGTATGAGTTACACATGCATAACTGAAACAGTAATAACAAGTTTTAACATATAACATTCAGGCCGCTAATTCATCAGATGGATTGAGCTCGATTCCCTGCAGCTCCTTTTGTCGCACTTCCGGTGACGGCCCAAGCTGAAATGACTGTTCACCTTGTTATTTTCCATTGCTGTACCGCGAGAAAAGTCACGGGGCAATGACTCGATTTGTTTGCTTAAATCATTTTTAGTTGCATTTGGAAAACGCCTGTCACAAACAAGCTAGCTAGGCGTGTCTTCAAATCTGAAGCCACGGTAAGGACGTGTTTGTTTTCCCATGGATGACACTTGACCAGGGGATAGTTGGACAACAGATTAGCTTTATTACAGTTATATTACTGCTCTACAAATCGAAAAACCAGTAACTGCTTGCTCATAAAGTAAGAAGTTACTGTCTCCTAGCTTTGTATGGCCTAATTCCCCCGACGTTGCTCCGACATTGTATAGATGTTATACAAATGTTTTGTGTTTGCTGGCTGACGCCTCTCGACAGGATGCATAACAGGAAACTCCAACGGCTTCGTTATTAGAATATAATTAGGCTATGTGTCAGTTGATTACGTTGTGATGATGTTACCGAGATATCTTGATAATGTCACAACAAATTGATTATATGTTCGATGGATTCAGTAGAGAGAAATCAGTATACTTTGGATTGTGCTTGGAACGCATGCCAAACAGGTGGAAACTTATTTATTATTTCTGGAGAGGTTAGTGAGGGGAACCAAACAAAATTAATTAAGGCGGCGAAATAAAAACAGTGGTTTTGGTATCTTTGTAAGATTTAATCATTCTCAGAGGAGGTCCAAACAATCAACATAGTATTTATATTTATAAACATAAATAAATACTTACATGTACTCATATATTCCGGAAATTACACATTTCGTCTTATGCATTCATTTTATTATCAATTATTGATTCTCTAAATACACAATCATCTGTAATAAATACGTAACTTTTGCACAAAACGTGCACACGAAAAGTGCCCAAAACGGCATTTTTAGAGCAGGAAACATATGAGATGGCATATTTTCTTACTTTATCATAATACAATAGGATGATTCTTTATATAATCAGCGGATCTGACTGTCTGAGTAGTTGCCGTATGACAGGATTCATCTATATTCAGACTCTAGGCCTAAAATAAGATTGAGAATTGGTTGCACAGCAAGATTGTGAAAGTGGTTCAATGCAAATGGTTGAAATAGTTGAGATGTAAACGTCCGCAATATGGCCTGGGAAGGCCACACATGCATGAAAAAAAACCACCCTGTAACCATGGTAACCTGCAAGGACTACACAGAAAGTTTTTTATGACCAAGAAATCTCAATATTTATTGAGATTCCTTGTTGTAACCTAGCGCATTATACGAGCTGTAGCATGCTATATATATTTGTCTATGACAATCCACAGGGAGAGAGGATTCCGGTAACCGAATGGGAGATGACCTTCAACAAGGGCTGTCTGTCATTCGGAATACTCGCTGTATCAGCGTGATGCCTGTTTTGTCACGAGAAGGGCAGTTTACGATGAATGACAATGACAATGACAATTAGACACTGAAGTAATGACATAATTACCAGATTACAAGGACGTGCTTACAACTAGGGGAGCGCCCACGGCAATTATAGGTCACCCATAAGTTGTGTCTCGCTATAACGCGACCCACAGCTTCAATTGGGTGAAATCTCATTCATCTCACCATCCTCAGGAGGTTCTCCTGGCCCAGTGTAGCCTATATTTGCAAACAAGCGGCCTAAAACCCATTCATTTAATTTATTTCAAGTGGGTAAAATTACTCATATTTGTTTAATTTGAGACCAAACATTTGCGAATTTTGATGTTTAAACATAATTTCATTCCCAATAACTGTGATATAATCTGCTGGTAAAACAAATTAAAAACGATTATAGTCGTGCTTAGCGCTGAAAGGGTTAGTAGGTCACTCATTGTCATTAATAATAGCATAATAATATCTAACCTTTGTATACCAGGACATGGTGTCATGTTTTCATTAACTGTGATATGTGAACTACTATCTCAAATGGACATATTACACTTGTCTAATACATACTGCTGTGCAGAGGCAAAAGGCAGTACCTGATTACTTTGAAAATAAACAGATAGGCCCCATTGCCTTTCGGGGAGAAAAGGCATACATGCTGCTCCTGCAATGAAAGGCAAGATTAATTGGCACCTGATTGGGAACGGTTAATCACATCATTCTGTGTGTTAAACGTCAGGCGCCTTTCGGACTCTAATCAATGCCGGCTCAGCCAAGTGTAAAGGGGCACGTGAGCTAGATTAGCCTTATCCACCTTCTTGTGCGGACAAGATGGACAAAGTGGACGTTGGGCCAGCAGAGATTACCCAAAAAAACACGAGACGCTCACCTAATGTTGGTACAATGTCGGGCCAGCGTCGCAGACGGTGGGCCAACATTGTACCAACATTGGGTGAACGTCTCGTGTTTTCTGGGAAGTTGTTGAGTTTTCTCAAAGGACGTTGACCATTGGAGTCGCTCACGTCGTTTTTGCTCTTTTAACTTCTGCCAGCGGTGAACCACCTGTTCCCTATACAGTAAGTATTTTCATATTCGCGACTGAGCGACTGTCGCAATTTGTTTTCCATTGTGTCACGATGATAATCAATTGAGAGGCGTAACTTTACTGAGTAGGTCAAATCTAAAATACTAAAAACAAAAAGCCTATCAATTGATGGCTTTTTAGTTCATTATCATCCTGTTTTAGTACATGCAGTACCGCCTCGTGCTTGCTCGGATAGCCGCTGATGACGACAAAGAAACACAATATTGATACCGTCGCAGGGATCCCTCCTCTACTCTGACGCAATCAAGCAAATTGGTATTCTCACAATAATTATCCTAGGTAATCACTGGTCATCATTCATTGCGGGACTACTCTTGGCGAAACTTGTATAAACACCCCTCTCGATTATACTTAATTGTAATAATTTCTCACCAAAAACTCTGATACATCCCCCTGAATAAACGAGACAACTGCTTGAGCGCGCGTGTCAAATGTCATTATCTTACATTATCCTATAAATAAGAGAAAACAACCAGATTTAAAAAAGCAATTCAATTGGAAAGTTTTCAAGTTTTAATATAAATTCTTTATTATGCGAGCAAACTACAGCTCAGCATTTGATGTCGCACGCAGTTTCTAAAAATATGGTATCCTAATGATACAGGGTGTAAAAAAAAAAGATATCGGGTGTCCACGTCATACGAGCCCAGCAAGTGTTTCATGGCCAGGAACACGAGGCTGCAATTACAGAAAGACATTAACAATCACACTCCTGTTATAATGGGTCTCGTCCCAGAAAACACGAGACGTTCTCTCAATGCTGGCTCAATGCTGGGCCAGCATCGCAGACAGTGGCCCAGAATTGAACCAGTATTGGGAGAACGTCCCGTATTTTCTGGACACTACTCTTCAGCCATTTCTTTTCAAAAATATTTTTTTGAAATTACTCACCATATTGCTCACCATATTGCACATAGAACATGTTAAACAGCAATCGTATATTTCAACACAATTCGTTTGTTAAATGTGAGTAATTTATACTTTAAGCAGGTGATTGCGTGAGCAATACCAGTTTTAAATGAGCTGAAAAGGTCACATAATCAGAGTCATCCCTCAGCTCTGAGGCGCTCTTCTCCCTTTCATCCGTTTGGAACTGAGCTTTCTGACGCAGTTACCCTTTTCGAATGAAATAAAACAACTGTCATTAAAGAATCCGAAGTCACCGGTTTTCTCCTGCTGTTATACACCACGGCGTTCACGGTACAGTATCCGATTGATCAATGGAAACCACTGACTGGACGGGACTGGAAACCACTGAGTGAACTGCACCGCACCGCACCGCACCGCACCGCACCGCACCGCACCGCACCGCACCGCACCGCACCGCACCGCACCGCACCGCACCGCACCGCACCGCACCGCACCGCACCGCACCGCACCGCACTGCACTGCACTGCACTGCACTGCACTGCACTGCACTGTACTGTACTGTACTGCACTGCACTGCACTGCACTGCACTGCACTGCGGTGCAGTCTGCACTGCATATATGCCAATGTCCCAGCGTATACGGGTTCTATGCAGGCCTACCTTTTTTGACGTTGGCCCAATCCAAATCGAGCATAGTATCAACATGATCAATGCTTTCTCCATCCTGTGTAGGCATATCTATATCTAGATCGATCTGTATATCTATGCGATCAAGGTTCCTCCCTGTGCGAAGGCATTATATATATATATATATATATATATATATATATATATATATATATATATATATATATATGCATAATAACTCAGCGGAAAAAAATGAAAATATGACCCACGTCGCTCCAACAGTTGACAGATCAGGTCCTGACACCTTGACCGCAGGCCTTTGCCTGTGGTCAAGGTGTCTGGACCTTGTTGAATACCGAATACGATAGAATCGATCGACTGTGGGTTTTCACGTACGGTACAATTAACTGATTAAATCGAATGCGGATGGACGCCAAACAAAGTAGTTTGATGATAAATGTTTTTTTATCGATTGTGCTTAACAAAGTACCACACTCCATTTTATTCTCCAATTTAAGTATCCTGCTGGGGTGTATTGATTGGCAGAATTAGGGACTTGCAGGATTAGGGTATGCAAGGTGAAAATACAGTCATGTATGGTCGGTCTATCTTAAATGTAGTTTATTGGGCATATATATATATTTTTTTTTTCGTCATATATAATAGGCCTAACTGTATTCCAATAAGAGGAAAGCACGTGCAATACCGGGTGGACATATCATACTGCTCTGCAAATGCAAAATACTTTAACTGCTTACTTATGAAGTGAGCAGTTACTGCCTTTTAGCCTTGTACAGTAGCAAATAGCGCATGTTTTGCCTCATATTTTGCTGCGGACGAGAAACAGTGTGAACAGCTGATTATATTAGTGTTATATTAGTGCCACACAAAGCCGAAAGGCAGTATCTGCTTACTATACAAGTGAGCAGATACTGCCTTCTGGCTTTGCAGAGCAAAATAGAAGGCTCAATGTGCTACAAGCTGAAAAGTCGTCCAGGAAAAAGTAGTGTTGTGTGTGGACTGCACTTTAGAGTTTTCACTTTCAACATTTTCTTAAACTGTTGAAGGAAGCCATTATGTGTTCAAGTGTTGATTGGAGTATTGATTCTGATTCACGCATGAGCAATTTTGGCATCGGGTTTCAGCCAAGTGCCAAATCCATGTGTTTCTTACGATAATTAAGTTACACAATAATTGGTTCTGATATTATGTGGTGCCAATCCAAGTGCAGAAGTTAAATCCAGCCAGTGAATGTTTTTCATTCTGGACAAAAACACACACGTGGGCCGGAGTGACGTGTCTACGTTGCAAACGATTACTTGTGAACCAGGGTCAGGGGTCAAACGACGTCAATAGGGCTCAAATCGCACAAGTTTTCAAATAAACTTTTTCCCACCGAGTATTTTTTTAAATTTTTCATATCACCCACTTGAAGTTGTGTCTCGCTACCGCGAAACACAACTTCCACTGGCTGAAAATTACTCCTATTTGTTTATTTGCAAATCTTGACGTTTAAACACTCATTTAATTCCCCATAACTGTGATTTAACCTGCTAAATAAACAGACGAAAAACTATTATTGTCGTGATAAGAGGTAAAAGGTTTGAACCAGAACCTCAGCGAACACATCTGCAGTAATATAAGACAACACTATACTGTGCGTGTGATGTAGCCTTGCAGCAGATTTCGAGTCGCCGTTGGTACAATGCTTGGATAAGCCCAACCACATTCCCAGTGAGCACAAAACATTTGTAGAACATTTGTACAATGTACGACCCTGTACAAATGTTCTACAAATGTTTTTCGTTTGCTGGGGATCATTGTCGTTAGATGTCCTCGAGCAGGGACAATAACCACTGACATGGATGCACAAGCTCGTTGGCTCACCCACGGATCTTACTTAACACTTACAACCCTGAAATATTTCTTTGTAATTTGAAATCATTATAAATTTCTTAGTTAGCTCTTTCGGCTTCATTTGAATACATATGGGCCTAGGTTATGTTTTTTTAAATTCTTTCAGCCTAAAGCGCGAAACACACCAACGCGATTGCCCGCGCGACGTCCCCGCGACGTCCCCCGCGACGTTTGTGACAATGCGGCTTGAATTGTGGGCAAGGGACTGCGACGCTGGCCCACAATTCAAACAACACTGTCACGTCGGGACGTCGGGCGGGTAATGACGTTGGTATGTTTCGCGCTTTAAGACGGCCCTCGCGCTGAAAGGGTTAACAGTTACACTACCACCAACGTTAGGTTATTGATATAAGAATGGAGGGTCCGTGGCCGAGGGAGGATACGCTAAGCAATGTTGATTTAATGTTGGGCCAACGTCGAATACGATAGGCGAACATTAAATCAACGTTGTTTCGACGTCTTTCAGTTTGCCGGGGATCTGTCGCTGCCCTTTTCTCCCCATAACCAAAATTCGTCTGGCGTGTGCTAAATGTCGTGGCACAGTCTTCAGCTCGGGTGTTACGAAATGCTCAGCGTCGTCCACTTTCCATGCATGGTCCATATCTATTTGGATTTCGGGCTACTCTTAAAACAAACAAATGTTATTATTTATTTATAAAAGTGTACGTGAAATATAGTTCTACTGTTTTGTTTCAATTGTTATGTTTTCACAACATGCAGCAGGCTGTCGTAGGCTAGGTAGGATTTCGCTACCTCGATCCAGAACTTTATTTTGAAAATTTCTCGGAGGTAGGAGGTCATGATCTGCCTGACCTTCCCCCCCTCGTGCAAGCCTCTGCAAAACATCCTCGCTGATACTTTTTACTGTCAGACTGTATTTCAGGTGTTTTAATTACTATCCACAAAGACAATCTAATGATGACACGCATGCCCCTTATCTTTGACAGATAGAACTACATCATTGTGTCGGGTTAGAAAAACACTAGAAAAAACATTTTGTAGTGCGCCGTTATTTCTTATTAGATTTATCGGCGCAGAAATGTACATCAGGCATCAAGGAGACCACCATATGCCTTTCTGAATAAATGAGTCTCCAAACTATTTTTGAATTTATCCGAGTCTGTGACAATTCCTCAATGTGTGCTAAAATAGGCCATTTACCTAATAATTATAAAAACTCGATGCTCTCTTGCGTTAAAAAATATTCTAATTTAATGAAATATATGGGATTTTCGGTCACCTATGTGGGAACATATAGGCTAAACTGGGCCAGAAGAATCTCCTGACAATGGTGAGATGAATGAGATATCACTGCCCTCCGAACACATGATTTGAAATTCGAGCCCTGGCTTTTCGAAGCCGAGCACGCTACCTCTCGGTCACAGAGGCTCCCCACAATATTGAATAAGAGTTAGTGGATAAGAAAGATTTAGTTTCTTTAAAGCTTGGGAGGCAAATATGGGTAATTTTCAATCACTTGAGGTTGTGGATCGCGGTAGCGAGACACAATTTCAAGTGGTTGAAAATGTAAATAAACAAATTTGGGGGGATACGGGTCAATGTTTCCTCAACTCATCTCTGGCTACTTCGGAGATGATAGTAAACGTAGTTTGTGTAATATTATTAATGACCATTATCACTGCATTGGTAGGTAAGGGGAACAAAAAAAATATTAAACCCTAAGAGCTTGATGTCGACTACAGTGGTATCTCGATGGTTTCATTTGCATACATGTGTTATAACGTTCTCAGAAATGGAAAGCGTCATAGGCTTCATGATGCATTAAAACAACATTTTACATCCCTGAAAATAGCCCTCATTCTGCTACAACAAGGGGTTGTAGAAAGAATATTGCCATGAAACTGCTTTACCAATACATAGCAATTTTTTTTTAATTTTTCACCCACTTCAAGTCATCTTTATCCACTACAAGTCGAGAATTGCGATAGCAATTCGCGGCTTATAGTGGATGAAGATGACATTGGTAAATTTAAGCTTGAAAGGGTCAAATCTCCTTTCTGCGCCATTTTATCCCATTTGTCTAAGAGCGAACCAAAGAACAATCCACACTAGCTAAGTAATCCACATGTGTCTAAAATACGACAGAAGGCCGCGCTGCGGGTCGCGCGAGGGAAACACGGCGAGGCGTGGGAGAGGCAATTTCCTGGGCAGGTTTTGTGATGAGTATCCGGATGATAGGCACCTAGTGAAATCTTACACATTCAGGTGGTATCTCTGTCAGCCCAGAGGCGACGACAAGGGCTCGACAGACAGACAGATGGAAAAAACATCGGCTCGACGCCAGGCCGGCGTCTGCGACGCTGGCCTACCGTCGAACCGATATTTTGCGATCGTCTTACGCCGGCTGGGACAGGCGATGGCTGTGAGGGTGAACATGAGCACACGTCCAAGATGATGATTTGACGTGATATTTCTTGAAGCATTTCTCGTTATTTAGAACTAAAAAGTATCGTCAATAATCAACAAAGGAAGTATTAAAGGGGATTTGCAATGACTCATGATTTCGCTAACTCAGATTTGTGAAGGTAGTGATGGTCATCATTCCTATATATGTCAGTTTGTTTAGCTGATAAAGCAAAAAGCACTTACTTAGTTTTTTTATATAAAAATATCCCGTTAATTGTGATATTATTTCATGAAATGATATTTTATGGTCGAGTAGCTGAGACAAGAATGGTATTATAACTATGTCACGCTGTCACGTTCACTATGTCATTTTGCAGTGAGCAATCACTAAGCAATGTTTTCGCTTACAGAACCCCTAGCACTCGCAGACTAGTTCACGCTTATCAGTTTTAAAATACACCCGTGACGTCAGTCTATTGTTAAAACAGTAGATTCGGATCTACGAATCTACTGTTATTTTGTACTGGCCAGGTGGGGCACAATATTACTGGCTTAACCATGAAACTGCATGTCTAATATTTTATGGTTTAGCCATACTGACAATGCAATTCATGTATTTTAAATCAAATCTTGGAGCACCTGCACATATTCTGTGTCTTTTAAGTCGAAGAAAGAACTCAATTACAACAGATTCGTTGATCCGAATATACTCGGCGCTACGCGCCTCGTACATTCGGATCTACGAATCTATCGAATTTCGTTCTTTCTCCTTGACGCAATTCACAAACTGCCTGCATAGAGTCTAAGAACTAGCTACTTTTGATCTGCAAATAGTGAATGAAATTGCGCGGATCGTTTGCAGGGTGTTCTCTGACAGGGCGTAGACTGGTAGCAGATAAGCCCTCGATCGCTTGTCTATTATTCACCGACTGTTCGCGAAATGATCGTTTCCTAACAGAATAATTATTTTGAAATTGCAGCTTATACGCAGTTTATTCTGATCAGAAGCCCATCATAAACACAGGTTAGTGTGCCCGTGACATTATTAAAAATCAGATGACATGAAACTGATGTGCACCATAACTGTACTGCCATGCAAAACCAAAAGCCAGTGTTAATTTGAAAAGTAAGTAGAGAGGGAAATGGCGCAATGGTTAGAGCGTGGCGCTCTGCAGATGTCGCTGCTTGCCGTGCGGTTTCGAATGCCGCTTGGTGCAGGATTTTCAGAGAAATATCATGTTTCTCCCCTCTCAATCTTGGGACATTGTGAGGATGTTGTGTCCTTGGGCAAGGCACTTCACCCTCAAATGCTTCACTTGACTTCACTGGAGTTGAAATGGAACACGAATGAACAGGTCCAGTGACCAGGGGGTAAGATGTAAAGTCGGATGATAGGTCTTCAGACTTGATATCAGACTATAAACCTGCACCTTTACCTTTTTCTTTTTAAGCAGTTACTGAATTTCGGGTTTGCACAGCAGTATAGTTTTTTGAGTGATCCGAATCGCTCCGAGCTGTAATTGTTCATCTATATGAAGCTAGCATTGCTATAAATAAATTAAACATCATTTTATCGTTTTAGAAGAAAAAAAGTTAATTGGATTTGAGCCCTGTATAGTTAAAATATATATTGTTTAACTTTCACCTACTTGAAATTGTGTCCCGTTACCTGGTTACTGCCACCCACAAATTAAAGTGGGCAAAAATTACTTAATTTTTTTTTCAAATTTGAGACTAACAATTTGAAAATTTTGATGTTTAAACACCCATTTCATTCCCAATAACAGTGATTTGTTCGGCTGGTAATATGGATTAAAAACGATTATAGTCGTGAATAGCGCTATTATATATATTAACTACCTACCAGTACCATGATACAGTTAAGCAATATTTTTAACGTGTATATTTGTTGTTTCTGGGTTTACAAGGCAAAAATGTATTTTCGCAGTAGCAGTCAGATTTTTTGCAATGAGGGATAATGATGATAAATTAGTGGTGATTAGTTTTTCAGTAGTCCCCTAATGACCCTCATAATCACATCTATTTTAGGCTACACGATAGAGCTGTTAATGTGCTATTCCGTGAAACGCAGTGACGTCACTCGGTAAAAATAAGGTTGTATAAGACTCATCCTCCATACTTCATTCTGTGAAACGCAGTGACGTCACTCAGTAAAAACAAGATTAGTTGTCTTAGTTAGCTCATTCTGATTCATTTGAATACTTATGTTGTGGGTCTACGGCTATAAGAAATATTTTTACTCTTACAGTGCGGGGATCGACTTTAGTCGTCAGAAATTAACGTCTACATACGTCAGATTTTGACAACTAAAGTCGATCCCCGCGCTGTAAGGGTTGAAGCACTGAAAAAGGAAAATAATTAAGAACACGCATATGCCTGTAATGGTGGTTTTAACTGAATCGATCCGAACTATAATTATTCATTCACATGAAACTAGAAGTGCTGCAAAAAAATAATAAATGTTTTTATAGTTTTACCAAAAAAGGTCTTAATTTTAATTAAATATATCAATGTTAACGCATACATGTATATTCATTGTTCCTGGTTTTACAAGGCATAGGTTCTTTTCGGATTATTTGCAAAGATGCATAATATTATAATTAGTGGTGATTAGTGTTTCAGTATAGTCCCCTCATAATCACATCTATCTTACACGATAGAGCTGCTAATGTATGTGCTACGCCAATCATATACATGTCGTTGTTATTATATGGAGGATATGCGATGCTGGTCAAAATAAATTATCCAACATTCCGTTTATTCGGATGTTTTCTATTTCAAGTGTTACAACCTTATTTAGAATACATTTTTTAAAAAGAAACTAAGAAAACTACATGGCAGCGTGTATGTTTTACGAGCTCAAATGAGAGCACAACTGGACATCTGCTACCTGAGTTTTATATCTCTCGGTTCCCATGCAACACGTTGGTTTGATGTTGGTCCAGCGTCGCAGATGGTGGACCAACATCGGACCAGCATAGGCTGAATGTCTCGTGTTTGCTAGGGTGGGGAAGGTTTCGTAACTGAACTTGAATGGACCATAGAATGAACGAATTCTCAAGTGTGGACATGACAAGCGTGGCTGTGTTGGCAATCCTGTTTTTGTTGTTCCCTTGACATGCAGAAAAAAGCCACATGGCATATCAACAAGTCTGCAGACATTGAAGGAACGTGACCGTAATGTAAAGTCTAGCGAATGCGTGACGTTGGCCTGCCGTTGGGCCGATGTGGGGTTTGACCGTCTCATTTGGGTAAATCTGATATTTCTCTTCCAGAATGTTCAGTATTTTTCAATTTAAACGAGAAATAAAATAAACACCACCATAAGTTTTATTTTTTAAATAATTAAGCTCAACACAAATTGCACAGTGCATCTTCAGCAGGGTGTTTTCTCAAGGACGCGGGTTTTTCCCGAAACCTCGACTAATCGCCTGAATCATCTATAAATAATAATATCCCCACAAAGTTGTCCTTTAAAGTTATTTAATTAGGCGAACATTATTCTGATTTCCTAAATTGTAGGTCACGACACGTATTCTCAATTCTTGCTCCTCGGAGACATATTATTTCACATGCAAAAGTTGCTATTTAAAATTGTAATAAAACTTTCTTTAACGATTATCATAGTAGCTCATAAAGGGATAAATCTATTCTAGTCACAAAATGACTTAAAATGTTAATAAATGGCACACTTTAACTTCGGGTTAAAAACTTGTAACTAAGTCAGAACCATGGTCAACTAAGTCAGAGTCCTATCCAGCGAACAGACGAGAATGAGACACTATTGATTTAGTGCTGGTCCGTCGTCTGCGACGCTGGCCCAACACTACATCAACGTTGGCTCAAGGTCTTGAGTTTACTTGGTGCTGGGATTGACATTTCGAATTCATCCATAATTTCTTCGGTCCCTGCATGCAGCGGTCCCTGCATGCAGCGGGATTGTGGCAGTACTCATCAAACACGACACATTGCCTCACTGTTAGTCCAGCGTTGTGCCAAATTCTTGTGTACTAGCACACCTAGCCTTTGGTTTTCCATAAGTAATGGGCGCTAATGTAGTTAGCCCCTTAATTTGTACATTAGTCGACTTTGACATTTCCAAATTCCAACACGTGGACGTCGCCATACACGTGTGTGTGACTTGCATCATCATAGGCCATAGGTTGATGTCAATATAGAATGAATAATTCAATTGCATATGTTAAATTACTCGGGTGACTAAGATTACATCAGGCTGAATGTCGGAAGAATGCTGGGCAAGCGTTTGAAATGCTGGCCCAGCCCCAAATCTTGGCCTACCAATTATACCACTGAGAGCGGTGACGGGCCTTAGATTTAGAGTAGTTTATTTTCGCCTTTTAAGAGCCAGAAGGGCGAATTGGTGCAAACTACAATACATTTTGGCATAGAAAGATGTGTATTGAGGCCACTTTTGTGCACATAAATATGATAAATAAAAAAGGATAAACCGGATCCGCCTCACGAATATAAATTATTTTAAGGTATGATTTTGTTTGAATCTGTTTCGTCCACAATGTTCATCAGTAGGTGTCTCTCGTAAATTTATTTTAATATATGAATTATGAAAAGTATATTTTATGATTAGGTTTGATTGATGTAGCTCTGAAATACTACTCATATCCCACATTATTTGATATTGTGATCATCGGGTGGTCACTATAATATGCTGCCCACAGAAGAATATCCGCAGCGCTTCATGTAAATTCAGCTTTATACCTGTGTCATATTTGTCAGAAAACCGAGTCCATTTATCCCAGATCATGTTTTATTCAAAGTGGGGGGGGGGGGGATAAGCTGGAATCATGGCCAGAAAAAAACGATATATTGAGACTACGCGGATTAATGTTGGGCTAGCGTCTACGACTCTGGTCCAACATTAATCCAGCATATTTGTAGAGATGGTTTGTAGAGATGGATCATTTCATGGAGTTAGAAGGTGCTAAACTGCCATAATATTTCTAACTCCAAGGGGACAAGCTATAACGCAATCCATTATTTCATTGGCGTATTATTAGATTTATTAATTTGATATATCAGATTGCAGCCCAAGCTGTATGCACAAAAAGAGCTAGTCAAATAACTTAACTCAATATTGACAACATACCAATGGGACGAGATATAGAGCAATACAATAATTCGCTAGCTTATTATTACATGTAGATTTAAATTTAACATATCAGATTGAGCCCAAGCTGAATGCACAAAAAGAGATAAAAGACGGATCTCAAATAAATCACCTCAGTTATGACAGCACATTTTTCAGACCATTTGATGACTCGAAACGTGAATACTTCTAAATTAATCATTTAGAAAAAGAAATGTCATTTTTATCTCGTGGACTGACAGGACAATTATAGAAAATATGAGACAGCCACTGAATTAATTCTGCAAAATCCAATAAATCAGCAATCCAGCTGGGGATTCAATTGACAGTTACGTGCACCTTGCACGTGTCATGATTACATTAAAAAGAGCATCCACTCGAGGTAGCAGGTCCAGAAGCTAGACCGCTACCATCAAGCTAAACCAAATTCCTTACACCTTTTCAAATGCTTCTAAGAAATCTTTTCTTACACATGCCATAAAAAAGACCACAGTTTGGAGCAATACACGAATAACCACATAGAAATGACCATAGGAAAACTTATCTATAATCATTAACCTTATAGAAAGCTGTTTCACTAATTACAAATGAAATATCTGATGAGCTGGTAGGGTATCTTGCTTGCCCTGAAGTAAACACATGATGAAGGAGGGGTTGGGGTGTTTACTCACATAGAGAACGAGCCAACAGCTCTACCCATAGATATATGCCTGGAAAAATGAAACGATTTCAGAACAACTACAGTGGTAGAGATTGCTGGATTTGGGGATATAGCCCAATTCTAGCACGACTGTGGTCAAGTGCAATACGGTTCATTCATGGACATTAGTGTCCACAGCAACATAAAAGAATCGCTCATTCAATATATTGCACTGTCCGAGTTCCAATTCGAACAATACAGAAATGTGTAAGCTTAGGACAAGGTTCTTCTCGTGCACTACCGACTCACGCAACATCATAAAGCCTATGTAGCGCCAGACTGCTGTTCATCGTCTTTATTGTAAATTCCGTGCGAGAAAATGGGTAAATGTCAGACGTTTTGAGATTATGGCACTGGTTCAATTCACTGGCCCGCACCCTGCGGGCCGGTGGATTGAACCAGTGCCATAGTCTCCACAGCACCACTCCCTTTGAACCTTTATTCATATATTGTCTGTAGACTTTGTAGGGATTTACAGAAAACGCAAAAATGTCAGATGGGCGGGGGGATCTGGTATCAGTCGCCGGAAAGATCACAGCATTCCCGCTGGAGGCGAAAGTTATCAAATAGGAATTTGACCCTGCATTCCTCTTGGCATTTGTTATGTTGTTTGTAGTCGTAACAGCACACTTTCCAGTAGGAAACAAAATGAAAACAATCTTGTATTTTTCATCAAGAACATTCTCCCTTGCTGAGCTACTGACGGAATTGAGCGTAGCTT